>JAGKQL010000051.1:2962189-3005370 GCA_018398635.1 Cyprinodon brontotheroides
AATACTCTCAAGTGGAATATTCAAAACATTTTTAATTTTTCATATATTAACAATTACTTGACAACTAAAACACTGTGGCTAATTTTGCACATCATTAAAGATAAGTACAAAATTAAAGCAGAAATATATTTAGTGCTATATTAGGGTGACCAAACGTCCGTATTTCCCAGGACATATCCGTATTTCACGTCCTGTCCCACGCGTCCCGGGTGTTTTTTTGAAAATGAGGAAATGTCCTGATTTTTTAAATTACCTTAATTGGACCATATATAACTGCGGATGTCTGGGGGACAGTGATTGACCTACATGTTATGAATGCTGGCGTACCATAAATAATTCATTATGAACAGTTTAGTTTGTACCTTCAAGTCGTTGCACATAGGAAGACGTTACCTGGATATAACCTAACAGAATATCTTCAGAACGGCTCCAAAATGACACAAAACTCATATTGGTGAGTAGAACATGATGTAATAACGTAAAATCAGGGCCCAATGCAAAAAAAAAAATGGTGTTCCCCTTTATGACCATTTGCACACCGCACTAGCACAGTTCATCGCCTCCTAGTGGCGATCTATGTATGGTACTACTGTTCTCTAGAGGGAAACAAGCAAACCACCATGGTGGTGCCCGTAACATTCAGGAAGTTTTTGGAGAATCAGGAGAAGAAGGCAGCGTTTGGTGGATTTAGTTGACAGAGGTTGTGTCTGGCACAGTGCACTGGTTCAGTTGTGCGTGCACAAATTCACACTTAACAATTTATCTTGGTTACTGTGCTTAGGACGCGATCACAGCACGGTTTCAAAAGGGTAGATGTAAAATGGGGCCAAAGTGTCCGTCAGAAACCCCTCAATGACTTCCGGTTAGGTTTTGTTTGTTTTTTTTATTTCTTCAATTAAGAACAACTCTTTATAATCCATCATTAAATTGTGTAGATATCATTTATGCCGGTCCCTGGATTCTGGATTAACCCTTTCCTTTGTTTTTTCCCATATTTGATCTCAACCCTGTAGCACTATTTAAGAATCCTGTCGATCGCCAGTGCTTCGCCAAATGTGCGCCGACGTTTCCATTTCTCGGCGCATACCACTAAATCATGGCATGCGCCATTTTCTGAATTTAAGTTGACGGTGGTATTGATTGGCTAAAGATGCATGGCCGATTGTTTTCATTAAAATAAATAATTAATAAGTTAAAACTAGGAAGCTGGGCCTAGTTTAAATAAAAAAAAAGGCTATGTACTGTTTAAGCTCTAACCAGGGTAGTTTTGTCATTGTTTATTTGCAACAAATATTGTTAAAAATAGTTTTAAAAAAGGCATTATACAAACTGTAGTTGGGATGGGCAAAACTAATTCAGGTTAGGCTTATAATATCATAAGATACATATATTAGAGGCTTTTTTCAAACTTTGTTTGTATGTGTTTTTTTTTTTATCTTATAGGAAATAGTTGCCATCAGGATGTGTTTTTCATCCAGTCCTTTCTTAAAGCATAATCTGATGCAAGAATAGCCCACCTTGCCAAGTTATGCATTGTTCATGATCAAAGGCCTGAGTTTCTTTCCATCTATTAACCAGATTCATTTATTCTGGCCTCTCCTTTTCTCCACTCTGTTCCTCTCCTGTTTCACACTTACTGATTTCATTTATCCTTTTTCTCTCCCCCTCCCTCTTTTCCTCCAACCCTCCCACCTCTCTTGGTGATGGTAATCTCCCTGTAGTATAGTATTGTCAGACTTTGATCAAAAACCTGCAGCTCTTGTTCACTCTGCTTCTCTCAGACTTTCTTTGTGCTCGCACTAATGCTCTGTAGACTTAATGACTACTGTGGGCCATGTTTGATCGCACGCTTCTCTGCTTGCTCAGTCTGTCAGAGACAATTGATCGTGCTCTGAATCTGCATTGAGAGGTGATGCAACAGTGAAATGCTGACTATGCTTTGAGGAAAAACAAGGCACCAATTAATGCTCATTAGTGGCTGAAATGAAAAATGATGCAGTACGTCATCAATATCTCTAACTATCTTCTGCTTTCTTTCCGTCTATGTTCACACAGCATAAAATGTTCACAAAGGCTCCTTATCTGTCTGAATATTTTTATGCACGGTATATATAGATTGTCTAGCGGTACAACTTTGTGAATTGTGTTTAAAAAGAGAAAATCATTGCAAGATAATATCACCCTATTTTTAAACTTAATATTTAGAAGAATTCTACAGCATATTTTCAAACTATTTTCCTTTTTTGTTTGATTTTAAGGTAGTCTTCCATCAGGTTATTTTAACCTATGTGTCCCGTTGAATTTAATTCACTAGATGTCATCTCAACACACTTTGCAGAGTCAATTTAACTGAACCATACATACAGGTTATAAACACGTTTCCTATTTATGATGTTCATGTTGCTGCGGTCTGCAGTCTGGACGTTAGATGTCGCTGAAAATGACACACTGTAGCTTTAAGGAAAGTACTTTAAATACCTTGTTAACGCATGTTTTTCAAAACATTGGTCAACCCACTAACAATCGGTATTTGGCTCCATTCCCACTGTCAAAAAAGGCAGATGGATGGCCTCTGTCCCCCGCAGCTATCCTGCTCTGTTAGCATTGATGATGTGACCAGTGCGACAGAAACCAGGAAAGTAAACAACGGAGGGCAACATGTAAGGAAACCAGTGCATTGTCATTGTTCCTTATTGTTTCACTATTTTATCTTTCCGAATCCCTCTTACCACAGCTGCACTGTGTTTATGAAATGTAAATAAAATTGTTTCTGCTTGTTAGATAAGATGCAACTTGCGCGGTTTGCTGTCATCCGTACGTTGTGTTCAATGGTATCATGTCACATAGCAGATCAACCCGTCTCTGGTGTTCACACAGCATGCCAATCGGGTCTGAGGCGATTTTAACGCAGGTCACTTGCTGATTCGTTTGACCCGGGTAAAGATGCGTCAATTAGCTGTTCTCTCTGCCACTAAAAGCCAATTGTTCTCGGGTTTAAACGGGTTTTTAGGCCAGTGGGAAAGGTGTATTTTAGTCAGAGTGACTTATGTTATTTTGAGCCATCTCCATAGTTATACTGTTATAGGCTTAGACTTTTGGAAAACACGGTGACCACTTTTTATCATTTTGTTTCATTCTATCTTTGTTCTTCAGTTCTGCACTATTTGGTCATTTAAATCCTAACTTTATGTTCTCTCTTCTTTTCTTCATCATAGTAGCTTCATCTGGTCTGCTCCTGTTTGGCTGTGACTCCATCCTGGAGAAATATTAGCTGTGCTGCTGCCATCAACACCTCTGAATATGGGTGATTGTGTCTGACCTGTTAAGTGCTTTGTCCTGTTTCTCTCCTGGACATACGTACTGGCTCAGCATTTACTGAGACAAACTCTAGGTTCTCATTTTCATCAATGTTAACATTAAAACAAGCTTGAAGTTCATCTGCTTAACAGTTACTTTCTTAGACAAAGCCATCGATGGAGCTAGTTTGCCTTTTATAAAATAGTCCTTATAGATTGAAGTCAATGACTAAATGCATTGAGCCTGGTTTGACACAAAACCTCTACCAATATCTAACTGGATGATGTATTTGAATTATCCCTTTAAAGTGCCTTGGGATTATGTGATGTGAGATGATGTGTGTTTACTGGTGCTATTCAAATAAACTGCACAGAATGTATGATATCTTCTTATGTCATTCTTTTAAAACATTTGCCTTTTCCAATTTCAAGAAAGTCCAAAACATGAAAATGATTTTGTCTACCTATTTTGGCCTATTGATAAGCAGTGAAACAATTTTATTACAAACTAACTAGCTAGCCTGTCCCATTTCTTTACTAGACCTCACTCTCTTAACTCACTTAGCCATCCTCTTGGAAGTCTTACCACTCACTATCAGAAACTCTGCAAATTAATTATTATGAATACAAGGGATTTATTCAATTAACTGTGACACATCAGTAGATAGGTACTATCTTGTATGAAGTCTGAAGTAACACTCAGTGTTATGGTAGAAATATCTTCACTTTCCTTTCTCCTGAAGCTGTATTTAAACATTAGACATTTGTATTTTATTTACAATGTCATTTAAAAAAAAATGTATTGAACAAAAAAGTGAATGAGATGTAGTGCTACATTTTCAGCATGATCAAACTTATGGGGGACATAATAAAAAATATTTCATTAAATAAAAAGGTGTAAATGTATAGTGGGTATGAAAAGTATTCAGACCCCTTTAAATTTTTACTCTTTGTTTCATTGTAGCCATTTGCTACAGCAGATGGGGTGCTGAGTGTCCATTATGAGTAATTCCGTAAAAGTTTAAAAAACAATCCCCTGGACTTGGTTTCCAAGGTTTGAACCAAGTCCAGTTGATTGTTTTCTAAACTTTTACGGAATGGCTATGACCTGGGTGACTGAGAATCTTCTCCAGCATATTAATGAGTAATAAAACGACCTTTTTTGATTTTGGCAAATGCCTGCAATGAAAAAAAGAGTGAAAATTTTGTAGAGGGCTGAATACTTTCTGTACTCACTGTATAACTAATTAAATAAATAAATGTATCATTAAAAATGTACATTTAAAATCATATAAACAATTGTACCATTGGATGTAATATTAAACAATGTAATGCACTATTTCTCTACTTGAGACATTGTTGAATAATCAGTTGCACAATTTAAACATGAAAAGTAAAATTCTATAATTAAATGTGATTAAATAAAGAAATACATCTTTCTAATTATAACATCAAATATATATTTTTTATCAAATAGATCAATTTACGTAAATTTCAACGTTTCCAATGAATCAGCCTCCTGCCCACTATTTTTAAAGAGTGATGATTACAGTTTAATTCCATGATGAGTCTGCTGTGCAGACATCTTGAAATAAATGATAAATACAGAGTGAAATGGAGAAATGCTGTTTTAATGACTTATTTTAAACCATAATTGGAAAGGTATGATTAATTTTTTAAAAGCCCATTAAATTATTTATTGAAGTGTTAAATAACTGCTACAATAAATTCTATGATGTTACATTTATTTATCTAATTCTTATGTCATTATTTTATGGTACATTTATTTCTTTGATTATTCATCTACACTCTAATGCAATATTTATAATATTGCATTAAACCCTGCATACATACAAAAATAGATTTTTAATAAAATTCAAAAGCAGTTTTGGATCCTTGAAAGCGCTGGTTCACTGTATCAGTGGAATACAATTTAAAAGAATGAGAACCTGAAAAGTAAAGTTTTATATCCACTGCTTCTGCCCTAATGTATTCAGAGAAGTCAGGTGTCACTGTAATGTTGCTGAAAGATGTGGTTTTATATTGCCAATTCTACAAAACATGGTAGATATAAAAAAAAAGGTGAGTTTTCAGTTAAGCCCAGTAAACAAAAGACAATCACAAACAAACAAAATCTTGACACAAAATCAAGTTTTGATCAGGATGGTTTACTTTTGGTTGGATAATACTTTTTATCTCTTTAACACCTGTATTGTCATGATTTTCTTAAGGGATCTGACCCACATGCAGTAAACCACTCAGAGAACCAGGGTGAAAGTTTTAACAGGTTTATTGATAAGATCAGCATGGGTAGGATTTAGGAAACTCAGTGTACTGGTGAACCGGAACTGGAAGGGGGAAGGGAAGTATCAGTGGTTAGTTCAGGATCCGTGGGAACTTAGAACGATGACTTGGAGAGACAGAGAAAACGGAACTCACGATAGTGAAGAAAACTTTCTTCCAAGAATCCAGTATGTGTGGGTTTATCCAGAGGAAGAGACTCGTTGGAGGGCGGACAGGTTTAGACGTGGTTGGACCCTGAGGAGCTATTGAGCGGACTGTCACTTGGAAATCCTGGAGGACTTGAACGGAACTTGTGGAGGTTTATCCCCTGCTCAGTGTGAGACTCAAACAATCCTTCCAGGGGAAGAAAGGCCAAACCATCCAGCTTGCAGGATGACTTCCACTTGAAAAGGCAAAGACAAAAATGTGGTAGGCTTCGAGGTGAAAGACAAAGACTAAGTTAGACTCAGCAAAACTCAGCGTGTAGCTAAATTACCCCAAAAGGCAGCAAACACTCTGGCGTCGAGGTGGTGGCAGTCCACCGCTCAAATAGTCCACAGTAATGAGCCAACCAGCCGCAGGTGTGTGGGAGGACCAACGAGAACAGGGCGCCACCTGGTGGTGGAAGGAGAGAACAACACAAAAACACAACCCACACCAACTGGATTCCTAACACGTATTCACGAAAAATTTGCATTTTAAATACAATGATAGCCTGACCGTGCACTGTGCACATTTTGACAGACACTTTGAGTTGCATCCTTTGTTATCTTTATTCTATCTATGCAAATGAAAACATTGCGGGCCACTCAAGATGTTCAGTGTTGTGCAATTACCAATTATATTCATTCTGGACATTGGGGACGAATGTCAATGCAGGTTTATTCTGCAAACTCTAGAGTCTGTAGACTCTCTGCAAAACAGTCCTAGAGAGACACATTGCAGGGACTTGTAATGTACCTCTGCAATGCTTAGTTAAAAAGCCTGTTAGTCTGCTACCTTCCATCTCTTTGTCATAGACCCAGGAGAGAGAATGCAGCCAAATTTGGGAGAACAGACAACATGGCAAAGTTGACTTCATTACTCAACTTAGGTATTGTCACATCTAAAACCAGATTTCTGCAAAACAGACAGTCTGCAGCCTTCTTGCTAAACCCTGGAATCCTTCTGTGCGCTCTTCTTTATAGCCTTACTCTTAAGGGCCCTTAACTATTCCCTCAGAAACAATGATAGAAGGTTAACAAACAATAATAAAAGATTCGTAATTTTTCAGTACACATTACATAAGATATTTTACAAAATATTGCTTATTTAACTCTTGAATTATCCTTGTGAATTGGTTTGAACATGATACCAATTGGTCTAAAGTAGCTTAAAACACAGTATGTCCTCATTTCAAATTCTTCAATATAAACTTTGGTTCTCAAACATTAAATCCAAAGCAAATTGCATTATTTTAATTTATTTTATTTCTGATGTGTAGTTTAGTTAATTTTTACTGGTTAAGTTAAGAATTTTACTCAAGTATGTATTAATTGGAGTAGATTGATTTCTTTTAATAAGTTCTTATATTTTGAATGGAAGTTTTTGTGAAGTTGTTTCACACAATATGTGTACTCAGGTAATTGTTTGACTATGACTCCAATCCATTTGTTATCCCAACACAGCCATTAGAATGTGTCTTCGCAAGAGAATTCAATTCAGTTTATTTATATAACATCACAACGTGTGTCTTCTTAATGCACTTTACAGAAACAATTCAACCAGATAATACAGTCAGATTGGTTAAGAGTTTTCTATCTAAGTAAAATCAGCCACCATAGAGAAGTCCAGGAAAAAAATAGCCAAGCAGATGAGTTCCAAGCCAGTTGTCAGATCAGAGGATAGAAGAGAGTACATACAGTTAGTCACAGTAAAAGAAACAGAACTACCCTGCAAAAAAAATTCCAACATCTATAAACAAAGGTGTCGATGGGAGCGGCCCACCTGATACTTCTCCAGGATAGAGTCCAGAGCATGTGAACGTAGCGGAGCGTCACGCAATTCCCGCTGATTCGCTCCACCGCTCAAAGTTGCGCCAGGACGCTCCGCTAAAAATCTGCTCCGCGCTGACCTTAATTCTCCTGCCACTCTGGCGTAATCACTCCATGCTTGCTCAAATTTTCAGGAGAAGGTATTTTCTGACATTCATGTAATTATGCCAGGGCCCTGAGACACACGACGTTTGATTCAATTATGTCACCGATACATGTGTATTATCTTATTGAACTGGCTGTAAAATTATTGCACAAATTATTGTTTCCCAGCTGTGAGCGTAACACCAAGCATCGGAGCGAACTGGAGCGGTGCAAAATCCTCACCTCAGCCTTTGAATTGAAAACCACTCTTTGTTCCACCATATTTCTTCCACTCTGCTCACAGGCTCTGATGAAATCACAGCGAAACAATAACAGAACAGATCATGCTACAATGATGGGAAAAAGCATAGAGTTAGAGTAAAGGTAGACATTGAACTAACAACTCCTGCAGAATGGGAAAAATACCTTTAGAATGGAAAAATATGATGAAAATGGTCCCTAAGTCCTCCTGCAGTCAAAGGATTTATCAGGATTTGCAGGATTTATCCATTGCCCAGTGCTTTAATAAGTTGATCATTAAATGACATTGCACCATCAACATTATTTCAAATACCTGAGCTTTGTCATCCTGCACCTTGATGCTGTTCTCACATTATGGAAAATCTGAAATGAGAGACAGTAGTTTCCTTAAAATAATCTATGAGTCATCTAAAGCACTAGTTTTTTTTTTTTTTTACATTACTTTACATTAGTTTACATTACTAAACGCGTGCTCTTACCTAGAAATAAACACACTGACAATAGCAAATAGCTGTATTGTTTACTTTTGGTATATTTTGTGTTTGCAAGCAATCACTGGAAGCAAAGGAGATCAATTATTCTGCAGAAGCTCATATTGATCCAAGCCTCATTTCATCATCATCGAGGGCCATAGCTTTTCTGACAATGAGTAGAATTACCCTTTTTGAGTCATTAATTCCTTTTCATTTTCCCGTTTCTTCTTCTGCTTTAGGCTTCTACTCAGAAGACACAGCGGTGCTGGATTTGCCCATTCATCATACAGTTGCATATCTTAGTTAAATTGGAAGAAATGTCTCAGAAGAGAGTCACAGTTCTGGATAGCAGTACCCAAAGTCAGTGCTGCCAAGGCGAAAGGAAAGGGGGAGAGAGGGCTTAGTGAGCTGTACTCATACCCAAACACAGGGATATGAAGATGAAACACTGTACTACATGTATCAAGAGAATAATTTAAAAAATTCAACTTCAAATTCAACTTCAAATTCAAACCACCATTCAACTTTTTAGAGCAGTATTGGGAGGTTTTTGAGACCAGAGTTGCAGAACTATCCACATATCAATCAGGCTTACCCCTGCTGGGGTTGTGAGGGATTCTGGAGCAGAGCAACACAGAGAAAAACAGGACAAACAGCCATTAACACACACACTCACATCTAAGGAGAATTTAGAGAAGCCGATTAACCATGTTAAAGGAATAGTACACCCAAAACATGATTAAAGGCCTTCATTTTTCTACTCACCCCCCATGCTGAACAACACTCTGGAGTACTTTTTTGATTATCTCAAATGCATCACAGAGATCTTGGGAGGCTTCTTGCTGTCTGCTGACATTCAAATAATGGAGGTCTATGGTGCCCGAGTAGCAAGAAAGGTCCATAAAAGTCCACAAAAACGCGGTCAATATTCCCTCCATACTGCTCTCGGTCCAATGTAATCCAAGTGTCCTGAGTGGGTAGCATCCAGTGAATTTACCTCGAAATGAAGTCATTTAGAATGTTTTAGAGCATAAACAGTAGTGTATAGGATTTCCTAAAAGCGAGTTGACAGACACTTTGAGTTGCATCCTTTGTTATCTTTATTCTATCTATGCAAGTGAAAACATTGTGGGCCACTCAAGATGTTCAGTGTTGTGCAATTACCAATTATATTAATTCTACGGAAACCGTGGCAGACCAAACCAGATGAAAGCGCCCATTTCAGCCTCGGCAAAGAACTCATGCTCTTCCTCAACACTGAAGTCCCTGCGATTTTTCTTTCAAGTTGTTTCTGTTTCTTTTGCACAGGTAAACAGCACATTTCTTCTTCTACGCTTGCATTATCGGCAGAGCAGATGCTGAATGCGCACTTTCATCTGGTTTGGTATAAAATGTGTTTGCTTTGATTCCCATTGCCTTGCATGGACACCCCAGAGAGGACTCTGTTGAGACACAGGCTTGTTGAAAAAGAAAAGATTTTAATTCATTAAAATTCATTGCCAACAGGTAGTGATCCGTGCACAAGATCCGATGAGAATCTGACTGGATCTCTGGCCTGGAAATACACTCCAAACCAAAGATGAGCCCTTTTAGTGTCTTCAGATTACGCTTTAAATGGAACAGAGATAAACTCCTATCAGCTGCATGTTATCAACAAAAACACAGACCAGTGCTATACATCACAACACAGTATTATCGTTTCAGGTCCGTGCATTTGCTCCTGCTGTTCCTTTTTTTCTCCATTTAGTTTTTGTAAGCTTGCACCCTCTTAGGTATCAGGCTTGACTTCTGAGTGTGTGGCTGCTGCTGACCTCCCCCAAGGTCGGGCAGATTTTTTTTCTAGTCACCACAACTCAAAAGACTGCTTATTTGACTCAGTCGAGCCTCTTTGCCAGCGAAAGTCAGTCTGGCCATTTTCCTCTGACCTCTCTCATCAATCAAACATTACAGCCTGCTGTATGCCTTTTTTTTCTTCTTCACCAGTATGTGTTGTTGTGGAAAATCTCTGGAGAAGCAGTTTTTGGGTTTTTTTTTGTTTTTCAGAAAACACTCAACTCCCCCAATCTGGCTTTAACAATCATATCACGTTCAAAGTCGTTGAGGTCAGAATTTTTTTTTCTCCATTCTGATGCGAACGGGAGCTTTTGACCTGTATCTGCATGAATAAATGCACCGCACAGCTGCCACATGATTGGATAGCTGCATGAATAATCAGGCATAGGATGAAGCTGATAAACTGCTTGGCGAATGCATTTCACTGATAGAAATGGAAATGTAAAAACAAACATTTGTATGCATTAGGACTAACATGCTGTGCTTCCAATTGTTTTCATTAAATCCTTTACTGTTCAAAATAGATTTGTTGCAGTGGGAAAATAAATTACATTAGATAGAGTTTAAACTTATTTTTATTTGAATTAGAAAAACGATCAGCATTTATAATCTGATCTTCATAAGCAATGGCTCAAATTTAAAGCAAACAAATATATATATTTTTTTTTCTTTTTTCCAGGACACTACACTGTTGAAGAAAACAAAATCTGATATTCATAAGCAGTGGCTCGACTTAAAAAAATTAATTAAAACTAAAAAACATAAATATGTGCATGCACATCATAGTCTCAGACACAAGCAGTGTTGGGCAAGCTACTTGTCCATTGTAGTGAGCTAAGCTATAATAGTTACCAGCAACAAATTGCTTCACTACACAAAAAGCTTTTTCGCTACCACCTAAAGAATTATAGTAGTGCCAAGTTACACTTACACGTGTTAAAAGTAGCTTAACTACATCAGAAGTTACGCTTAACGTTGTACCAACCTAATGTCAATCTAAAATGAGTCTGATGCACTGGTTAAAATATTTATTAAAGATCAGCCAATGACGTAACACAGTGTAAACATTGCTTTATGATCAGCATATTAAAAATAAAAAATCCAAAGTAATTACTAGTAGACAAACTAGTAAAACAATCTGCTGTTATTAGAACCAAATTAAAGTTACTGTGTAGAAAGTTCTACACATGGAGACATGGCTATGAGTTTGCATTCAATGGACATCTCTAGGAAAACGAAACCCTACAAAAGACCCTCCTCAACTAAAACAGTTGATCTCAAGTAACAAACAAAAACTGTTTACAAAAAGAGATTGAAAAATAAAGTAGCTAATTAAGAGATACATATATATATATATATGTCTCACCATAATTTAATTTCTACCTACATATTTATTCATTGTATTTTTGAGGCAATAATTAAATGCTTATTTATTTATTTATTGAGCATTTATTTATTTATGTATTTATTTTATATACAGTAGAGCTGTTCCTCCATAAAAAATGTTATCTGTGCACAGCTCTAAAAACAGATTTTATGTAATTATCCTGTTCTGGTGCAACTAGGGCCATGAAAATACAATATGCAAAGTTTCACTACTGCTCTCTAATTAGAGTATCTTAGTGGCACATATGGGAGAATTATCCGCCATAATGCAAAGAGCACATAACTTCAATTAGAGAGTGCTAATTTCATCTTCTTTTGCTCTCAAAACTTATAATGCTCACACTCAAAACATGCGCCTTCAAATCCTTTCTCTCTCTCTCAAATCTTTGTTTCTTCTCTTCAGATTTAATGCTTCTGCATCAGATATTTTTCTCCTCTCGCTTGTTCTCCTCTTTACTACTATCAAAATCAAGGCTTGCTCGAGGGCCTGAAATGCCACTGCTCTTCTCAAACAAACCTGTGGTTTCTGCTTGCGGGATTGTTGCTCTCTCGACGTGTTGATCGCCGCCAGCAACCTTCCAGCCAATAGAATCCATTGAAGCCCGTGAAAGGCGCGCTGTTTAACCCTCTACTGAGTGTGCTCAGGCTACTTCACGCCGCTTATAGCGTAGCTGAAACCTTAAGCATTTTGCTGTGCAGTAGTTTTAGGAGCCGATTGTTGTTTATAGGAAATAGAAAACCTGTGTTTCCTCTATGTTCTGGATTTTGTAGTTTGTGGACGCTTTACCGCCGCTACTTTTGATCAAAACAATAACGCCGCTACAGGAAAGTTACTTGATAAATAAAGCAGCGACGCTACGCTCAGCTACTGGAAAATGCTAGTTAAACTAATAGCTTCGCTACATGTAACGCGGCGCTACTGCTCCATCACTGGATCAATAAGGCTATAAAGAGAGAGCGCATAGAAGGAATTCAGGGTTTATCTCCTTTACTTCAGAGGAAATACGAGTAGCTACAAATGACAGGGATGAGTGCACTATTTTAATGCAAGCCTTGTGTAAGCATGCGCGTAGCAGCAGTGTGTGAAAACTGTTCAGGCCAAAGTATGTTTATCAAGGTCAAGTCAAGTCTCTAATGACTTTAACAAAACATTTCCTCAAAAAAACAAGAAAGCCCATATATAATTTAATGTATTTTAGTATCATTGCATTAGAAGACAATTTCTATTACACAGGTGAAAAAAGAAATACAGCAATATGTTTAGTATGTAACTTTTCCTGTCAATATAGACCACTTGGCATGCATAAATTCTCTCTGTAGATTGTCCTTCATTCTTCGATTTAGAGCAGCGGTACCCAACCTTTTTTGCACCACGGACCGCTATATGTCAGAGAATATTTTCACGGACCGGCCGGGTTCGTTTCACGAACGGGGTATTTTACGATCAAGTAAAATGATACGACTGGCATAAAATCAAATACAAACAGCATAAAAATATAAAACAACAACATCTAGAACATTAAAATAACAATGACACACTTAAGTGTGCTCCTGATGTCCAGTCTGTTCAGAAGCTTTGTTTTGTCGCTGTAACCGCGAGAAAACCTGGCTTCACAAAGCGAAGGATGTTATAGATAGGGATGGAAGCCTTGAACTGAATTAACCTGTGTCCAGAGGCACAGATGCACTGACTGATGTAATTGGGAGAGAATACCGCAATTTTTATATTTTTTAAAATAAAACATCACTCAGACTCTGATCGTTGATAAATTATATATATATATATGTATATATATATATATATACACTTTTTTCTGTGCGGCCCGGTACCAAAAGACCCAAGAACCGGTATCGGTCCGCGGCCCGGTGGTTGGGGACCGCTGATCTAGAGGGGTGAATTTTTTTCTTCTCTTTACAAGAAACTCAATGATTGCTCAATCTGCAGGTACACTGTGGTCAAGTTTTTGTTTCAAGACAGAGCAAATAAACAATTTATACTCATTAAATAAGCAACATAAAAAGTGCATTCATGAGTTTGATGGAATTTCCCTTTTAGGGCTATAGGAAGGCCAGGAAACGCTGAGCTCCCTGGGTACATCATAAGCCCACACCAAATATGATTCTATCAACTGACCCTCCAAATAATAGACATCATTCAGTCATTTCTTATTATGTTAAATCTGCCCAGTCCATGATAGTCTCGATTTGTCTGATTTTGACCACCTTTAGTCCAACAATAGACGATGAAAAGATAGATTTTTCATAGATCTGTAAATCACAGCTTTTCACCTTTCACTTTATAACCAGATGTAGACATCATTTGGACGTAAATCATATCGTCTTTTCAATGTTGTGTTTTTTCAACCATTTACAGTACTGCTTGCTGGGGTGGGTCTAGAAAACATTGCTGGTATTGAGTTAATGAACCTTGTATTGCACTTACTTGAGTTGTAAATGATGGAAACATATTAATAGCTTCATGAGAGGCTGTAATGAAATTTATGTCTCTTTGAACAGAACAAGAGCTAAATAAAATCATCAGGCATGGCTTGTGCCAAGCAGGGTCATAAGTCAATTTTATGCCAGAGAGATTGCTAAGAAAGTATAGTTGTTATCCTACAATTCATAATCAACTTGAAGTCATTTGTTATTGTAAACAATGAACAAAAGGTGATTTAATAATAGTACAGTCTCTATTTTCAGATCACCCACATCACAATGGACATTTATATTATTACTATTTCAACAATGTGGTTTAGGGGGAGTTTCCCACTCAAAACCTTTACTGGCACATACACAGTGTGCCTCCAGCAGCTACCTGTCAGCGTGGCTTGAAGGGAAAAGTTAAAGACTTTTGGCAATGACACACCTAGGGGAATCAACAAAGAAGCACACACGCACAGGTGACACCTGGTTGGAAGCCGCCATGTGGCATAAGGTTGAAAAGTTCAGGTAACACTCTTCTAAACCCTTTGACACACAAGGGAACTAACAAGAGACACTGATGACCACAGACTCAATCTGGCAAATATGAGCACAGTTGCTTGGACGCACAAACATACTGATTCATTAGTGGACTCTTGGCAGGTCTGCAGCCGCTTACACATGGACCCAATTTGTATCACCTGCTCAGTCTCACTCAGGCACATAGGAAAATCTGTTAGTTGTCAGTCAGGAGAATCCTAAAGGATATACCTGCATGAATACACTCTGCCAGAGACTGATTGGATGAAAGGTGGAAATACGAGTGACATTAGAGATCTCCAAGGAGATGGTGAAGCTTTTGAGAGATACATAGAGATTGATGGTAAACAGGGCAGCAGAGGCAGTAAGAAAATGGATCCATCTGATATCAGTGGTCATCTAAACAGAAACCCTGAAACGTCAATGAGCCATCCCCGAATTCCCATTATAGCTGATAGATAGATTTATACAAGGACAGATGTATAGATGGACGTATAACTGACAGAAGTCAAAACGTTAAAAAAACCCAGAGGGAAGGAAGGAGAAGAAAAAACAGACAGAGGCTCGTAAATTGTTAATAGAGAGGCAAGAGGAAGTTAACAAGACAGGAGTGTAGGAGTTTCAGGTGGGATCAGAAAATGATAGAGGGAGGGTGGAATGAGAAGATGCTGTGAGTCTGTGTTGAGAGCTTTATTAGAGCTATATACAGGAGAGGAGATTGTTGTGTGTGTGTGTTTATGTGTGCCTACGTATGCCGGTCTGATGCTGAAAATTGGTGTCGGCAGGAGTCCAAATGGCTGTCTTCCTCCTTAACAGAGATAAGATAAAGAAATCACAGAATGTGGAACCAGCACCTATCACACACATATGTATATGCACTACACACACACCCACATACACACACATATACAGTATATAGTTATATAGATAAATATATAGATAGATGCCAAGAGTGTGCAAAGCAGTAATCAAAGCAAAAGGTGCTACTTTAAAGAACCTAGAATATGAGACATATTTTCAGTTTGTCATGGTTTTGCCCTGAGTGAGGCGAGGGAGGGTAGTCTCTAGTTGTTGATTTATTCTTTCTGTTTGACCGTTGGTTTGTGGATGATAGCCGTAGGTGAGGGTGTACCGAGAGCAGAACAGAAGTGCATCTTCACCTGGGAGATGAACTGGGGACCACGGTCAGAGAAGATATCAGGGGGGATACCATGCAGTTTGAAAACATGCTGTATGAGCAGCGGGGCAGTTTGTAGGCTATTAGGCAGTTTGCAGATGAGGTTGAGTGGCAGGACTTGAAGAACCGTTCAACTACAGTGAGGATGGTTGTCATGCCCTGGGAGGATGGGAGTCCAGTAACCAAGTCTCAAATATGGAAGTAAATCTGTGTCGCTGGGATTTGAATTAAAAATGGCACTGAAATTTAAATGTTGTATGTTTGTACTTACTGTTTCAGTGTTAAAATATATTCAGAACACATTTTTGACCTAAAAAAAGAAGTTCATTGTCATTATTTCTACACAATTGAAATTTCATTTGTTATTTTCTCTTCAAGCTAAAAATCCACATTACTATTTCAAAGTGAATACATTTTCAATACTTATTTTCAGTTTAATTTTTTCAGTGGCTCTATTTCACTGTCTTAAATTCGGCGTCTAAATTCAGTGTAAAAAGGGAAGGGTTACTTCAGGTCACAGACATTAGCAATGGATTGTGGCGTACAACACCTGCCAATCCGTTACGTTTTCTTAGTCGCGTGGCGTGGCGCTTGTGGCGCTCATACTGTAAAGGAAAACCAGCATCACGCGACGGAGCGGTCATGCAAGCTAACGCTAACTCAACAGTGAGTTTATTACTTTCATTTTTCTGTTGTTGAGTTAGCGTTAGCTTGCATGACCGGCTTTGTCATGCTGGTTTTCCTTTAGTATAAGCGCCACAAGTGTCACGTCACCAGTGTTGCCAACTCCTCAGTAAGGAAAGTAGCCATTGGCTGTGCTAAAAGTCGCTAGAAGTCGCTAAATGATGTCATTGCCTTATTTGCATAATCTGCCACAGGAAGTGATGTGCATGTTATTGATGTTGTGGGAGAAATAATGTCGTTACAGAAAGACAAAAAGTGAGTAAAAACACTATATAATAGTGTTTTTACTCACTTTACTAAACAATTTATATTTACACCAAATAACATTTTACATTTACATCCACGCTCGCTCCCGCCTTGAATGTAAGTCAGGGCGGAGCGGCGCCGCGTGATAAATTTGCACCGTCAATCCCGGCGCATGCGCGCTTCATTTGCAGTCTGGGCGCTGAGGGTAAACATCCTGGCGGCACTGAGAGGGACTCCTGCAGGAGCGGGGAGAATGGGGTTGGGATGCGGAAGGTGCCCCACGGCAGCAGCTGCCACTGGAGGACAAGAGTAGGAACGATACATGCTTTTCACGTGAAGAGTCTCATAAAGCTGCCAGTGACACCGTAAAAAGTCGCCAGATTTGTCACTAGTCGCTTTTGAAAAATAGTCGCTGGAGGGGTCTGAAAAGTAAGCTACATATAGCGACAAAAGTCGCTGAGTTAGCAACACTGTATGCGATCGCATTGACTAAGAAGACGCAACAGGATTGGTTGGGTGTTGGGCGCCACAATCCATTGCTAATGTCTGTGACCTGAAGTAACCCCTTCCTTTTTACACTGAATTTAGGACGCCAAATCTAAGACAGTGAAATAGAGCCAGTTGAATCTCAGGAGGCTGGAAAATATTGGAGCTTGAATTGTGCTGATCTACAGCTCTCACTGAAGCGGTTTGCAGCCAAGTGTGAAGCAGCCGGGATGAGGATTAGTGCCTCCAAATCCGAGACCATGGTGTTGAGCCGGAAAAGGGTAGAGTGCGTTCTCTGGGTTGGGGAGGATGTACTGCCCCTAGTGGAATGGTTTAGGTATCTTGGGGTCTTGTTCACGAATGAAGGGAAGATGGAGCGTGAGATCGATATAGGCGGATTGGTGAGGCATCTGCTGTGAAGCCTGCACTATATCGGTCTGTTGCGGTGAAGAGAGAGCTGAGGCAAAAAGCAAAGCTCTCGATTTACCGGTCGATCTACATTCACACTGTCATCTATCATCATAAGCTTTGGGTCATGACCGAAAGAATGAGATCCCGGATACCAGCGGCTGAAATGAGTTTTCTCCGTAGTGTGTCTGGGCTCTCCCTTAGAGGGTGAGGAGCTCAGTCATCCAGGGAGGACTCAGAGTAGAGCCGCTGCTCCTCCACATCCAGAGGAGCCAGTTGAGGTGGCTCGGTCATCTGATTAGGATGCCTCCTGGACGTCTCACTGGTGAGGAGTTCCAGGCACGTCCCACCGGTAGGAGGCCCAGGGGGGAGATCCAGGACACACCGGAGGGACTAAGCTGGCCAAAGTGAGTGGGGAGTGGAACGTCTGGGCCTCCCTTCTGAAGCTGCTACCCCCGCGACCCGACCCCGAATAAGAAAATGGATGGATGGATGGATGGATGGATGGATGGAGTTGGAGGATTTTGGGTAATAAATTATTATAATTTTAATGAAAGTTGTAAATGTATGTGTGCAAAATTAACTATTTCATCATGATTTGGCCTTGAATCACAATTTCATTTTTTTGTTCTAATACAACCAGTTGGGGGTGTGTCCATAAAACATTATATGACAGTCCTTAATTTAAGTGATTAAATTACATAAAGTTACAACTTTGTTTTCAGACACAATTAAATGATGTTTAAACAAAAACTAAATGCTGCAAGCCTCCTGTGATTATTCCAATGGACAAGCTGATTTAACATTTTGTTGGTTTTAGGACGCCTGGACATCTGTTTTCCCTGGATGGTGAAATAACTGTTTCAATGCAATGAATTCAATTTGAAAACACCTTTTTAATCCAAAGGGGAATTTAAATATTGCAGTCACTCTAAGAATTTTTAACTAGTTTTTGTCGGTGTTCATAGCTGTAGGCAGGAAAGATCTTCTGTAGTGGTCTGTCTATATATGTTATCATGTCTCATGCTTATTTAATAGATATACAATATGAAGTGTTATTTTAAAAGTTTGTCCTGGCTGATTTCTTCTCAGGAAAAGAACAGGGGAGAGAAAGCTTAACATAGACCTTTCTTTAAAATAGTTTAACATCTCTGTTAATGAGGAATAATGAGTTGTTCACAAATCTTATTCCATTAATCTTGTCTTTTAAGTGCAAAAGCCAATAGATTCCTGTTTTCTTAGGTATAAGTTTAATAAAGTGTCAGAAAACTGTTTTGTTGGTTTATTTAGTTCTCTATTACAGTTAAGTCGCGTATAAAGTGTCAAAATATAATTATGTTTTGTTTTTGTTTCTATTCAGCTTATTGTAAAAACTTCTGTCCTTTATGTTCTGGAAAGAATCTTTCAATACACGAAAAGTCACATTTTTTAATACAATGGCCACATCATAAATCATTAGTCGATCTGTAAGTCTCATTTTCGGTTTAGTTTCCTAACCCACATGCAAAAACACTTCGGAAACAGGAATAAAAGTTCAAAAGTTTATTGAAACAAACAGACTGATTAAAGAACTGATACTGGGGATTATCAGGTCCAGGACTGGTCACGACTGGTTTCACTGCAGAGGGGGACAGGATGGTTAGCAGAAGCCCAGGTAATTTTGCTGATTGGGTGAGTGCAGGTCTATACCTGTTCTGAGGTTTGAGCAGAGCGGCAGAGGGGGGAACCAGGAGGGTCCAGAGGCTGTAGGCTGGCAGAGGGCTAGGCAGAGGCAGAGCTTGGTTTGTGATTTTGCTGGTTAGGATCAGGGCGTTTCTCCTGAGAGCGGGCAGGCAGGTATCTGACAGGTTTGATTCCTCAGAGAACAGACAGACTGGTTTCAGACAGAGGAACTCTTCCAGGTTTCAGATTTCAGACAGGTAGGAAGCAGAGAGGACAAAGCTTGGTTAAGTTCAGGTTCAGGTTATCAAGGAGGTCAGAGATTCAGATAGACAGGTTGGCTCAGGCTTGCTAACCATAACTGGCATAACACTCTGGCGTTGGAGTGTTGCTCTGCCTCTCCTTAAATGCTGGCCTCCTGATGAGCAGATGAGAAACAGCTGTTGAAGTCATTTCCAGCTTCAGGAGATCCAGTACGCCCTCTGGAGGAGAAAGGCAGACAGAACCCAGATACCAACAGAAACACAAACCTCCAGGAAGGGATCCTTGGCGCCCTCTGGTGGGCAAGCCTCCGGATCCCAACAGTAAGATCAATTAACACTAGATAATCTTATTGACTGATAGCTTTTATCTCTAAAAGCTCTAAAAAAGCTTCACAGATTTCTTTCGTTTGTTTTCTTGTCCTCAGGCATGAATGTTTCAGGTCTTTCATTTTGTACGATGAGTAAACACCACTCATTTATCAAGAGAAAACACTTTTAAACATCTGACTTATGTTAAAAAGGTAGTTTAATTATCTTCCATTTATAGGCACTACTTAACATTAGAGGTAAAGGTTTAAATCTGTAATCCGATTTACTTTATTGGACGTAGTAGTCTTAATCAGCTTTCCTTTAAATGGATATTCAGAAGTGATTCTGTGGTAGAATATATTTGCATTTTTTTATTACTTTTTCCATCATGTATTCTAACAATTAATGTGAATGGTTTGTTATTTGAATGGGATGCATGTCTTCATACAAACATTTTAAGATAGCTGGAAAGAGCATAGCTCAATTTTCTTGAAAAGATATTCTTTTGTAGCTTAATTTAATTGGTGTGTATCTTATGAAATACAACATGGTTTTACAATGTTATGCTAATATTTGTCTTTTAATAGTAACCTCTCTGAGATTTAAAGGGTTTTTTTTTCAAACAGCTTTTTGGCAGAGCAGAAAGTAGGTTGTTTGAACTGAGCAAACCCCTTTCCAAACAGTGCTTTTTTCTTGACACAACTGTTACTTATAAAACCCAGCTATGTATTCTGAATTGATGTTGTCCCAGATATGTTTTTCTCACCTTCGATAAAAGCAACACCGAAGAAAAGAAGACAGATGTCCATTTGTTGGAAATGTAAGGCACAAAAAGAAAAGTGGAAAACGGCCACTTTCCTTGTCTTTCAGAGGTGGGCAGATTCCCCTTCACACTCTAACAGGTTTTGAAGGAGCTACACATAAAGTGGAGAGAGACATTCACAGGCCAGCGGGTTGACTCATAAATAACACGCCTGAGAGCAAAAGAAGGGAGGGCGGAGATGGAAGGAGAACTGGAAAAAGTTTGGGAAGTTTTAAGACTACTGCAACCTATAGACAAAGACTGATGAATGATAATTGTTTTTGGAAAGATTCTTTATATAACAGTTAAAATTAAGATTTGGGCCTGAAATAAAAATTCAAAATTTTCTGTGAAAAAACCTATCTACATGAAATTCCTTATTTTCATTTTAGATTCACGCTTTTTAGCACTTCTGTTTGACTTCACAGTTATTTTAATGATCTGTTTGATTCTGAAAGGAATCCATGACAAGTTGAAGTTGTTAAACAATCCTACTTGTGATTCATATAAACTACACATTACTTTGGGAATTATATATTATTTAAATTGCCACTACCATGGAAGTTTTTTTTTTTTTTTCTCTGTGTAACAGATGCACAGGGTTGATAGGTTACAGTCTTACTGGACTGGAACCTACAGTGTAAATACACTGCTTCTGTAGTGCAGATTCTTGGCAGGTAAAACTGTTGAAATTGAATTACTTACCCTCATTCGCCTCCGACGCAATCCAATCAGCTTGAACCAAACCTCCATGAAGCCAAACCAGCATCCAGAGTTCATCTTAAAAGGTCGCCAAATCCACATCTCAGTCTGCTACCATGATCTGGGTCCTGAGCCCCCTGCTGTTCACCCTGATAGATAGATAGATAGATATAGATAGATAGATAGATAGATAGATAGATAGATAGATAGATAGATAGATAGATAGATAGATAGATAGATAGACAGATAGACAGACAGACAGACAAGTACAGACAGACAGACAGACAGATCAGACAGACAGACAGACAGACTCATTGTCCAATAAATATATCAAAGAAGAATCATCTTGTAATGTTTGGATAGGTGTCTTTTCAAAGATTTAATATTCATTTTTTTCTTCTAAATTATTGCTCATAATTCTAACATTTGTAAACTTCTTTTGCTCTTTGTTTTTCCATTTTTTGAAATAGCTCTGCTGATGGTCTGATAGTTTCAGGCAATTCACAGCTGTTTTTGAAAAAAGATGGAAAGTTCATTTCAAATCTGGATCGAAGGATCTTTATTAATCCTGGCGGTGGTGAGTTGTAAAGCTGATTTCATAGAGAGCAGGTAGGTAGTATACTATAGACAAGGGGATACAGTGTTGTGCATGTCCAGTTTGCCCAAACAAAATAAACACAAATAGATTTTTGTATGCATGACGGTATATGTTGAGGCAGACTGAGGCACGGCGTGGGAATGGGCTTTAATATGCTGGATGTTTGATAAATCTCCAGAAAGACTGAGTGACTGAGCAGCAGGCAGCAGGTCAGACTGAGAGGAGCATGACTCTGCATACAAATACGTTGAAAAAGTAAAGGGCTGGGTTGTGCTTTATGTGTTGCATTTGTCATACATGAAGAAAAATATATTTAACATTCACAGCTCTAAATTTGTAGACAACTTTGATAAGCGGTCGCTTTGGTTTCTTTAGAAACGCTGTCACAACCAAATCTAAATTTTGTGAAATACCGGCACAGAAAATCCAATCAGTTTCCAGACAAAGTGTTTTGATTTGATTATTTCCTACAGATAACAGGTTTGTAGAGTTGTACAAGCATAAGGGAGATGTGAGAAACGTCACAAAATCCTAGTTTATCTGCAAAAGATTACAGTTATGATTGTATGAGATCTCACCTAACTAAAACTTAGCCCATATTAATGCTCGCAAAATTTTCTAATGTACCTGCACCAACAGCATGACATAAATGGCTTAAATACAGTAATTTTGGTGGCGATCACTGTCTGGGAGTAGCCATTTTTGCCCAAATCTAGTAACCCCTCCCTCCTGCCATCTTCCAGCAGTGACGTCACGGTGCGGTAAGCCTAGCAGCCATTGTCCCCGCTTTCCAAGCAAAATCAATGGGAACTCGTGGTCCACATCTGCAATCAACAACAATTATTGAAGATTTCCAGAGGACTTCACCATTGAAATTCAACAGAGCTATAGTGAAACTGACAATGCCCACGTGCATGGCAGCTGGATGTTGGAATACATGCAGGGTAAAAGTGAAAAAAATTAATTACTTCACCTTTCTGATTCCTGATCCTCCACGGGCCGGGTTGTCGTTGGATTGCCAACTTGAAGAGGGAGGATTTGCCATCAAAATTCTGGTCAAAGAAAAAAACGCATGTAATATGTAGCCAACATTTGGAAGAAGAATGTTTTCATAAGCGGCGTTGTGACAAACACCAGATACAGCACAGGGACTTGATCAACAGCCGATAACGCTAACGTGGACGTCACAAACCAGTAGGTGGCAGTAGTGTTCTTTTGACAAACATGGATGCCTCCAATAAAGCACATTCAAATCCAAAATTACTCTGAATTAAAAACACATAAAATTTATTGAACAGTGTGTAATAATTTCATATCTAAAGTGCTTTCAGAAGATTTAATTCTGAATATGACTGGACTTTTCATTTAAAGCTTCAATTTAATCATTAAGAAATGAAACCAGCTGCTAAAGCTTTGCTTTGAAAAGGGGTGAAAGAGGGTCAGGTGTGTGCAGGACAGAAATGGCAGCACATGCTGTCTGACCAGCAGGCTGACAGGATAGCTTGGGAAAGGGGAAAGATTAGAGGTGGTGGGAGGAGGAAGGTTTTCCAGGATTTGCTTTAAGTGGGTCATGTAACAGCAGCGACTGACAGGAGGTGGTCAAGGTAAAGAGATAGGTGTGAAAAATGAGAAAGAAAGTGAGGGTTTGAGGTGACATACAAGAGGTTTCATGTCTGCTAGAGAAAGGTTATAGGAGGGAAGGGGAGAGGCTGATGGAAAATAACGTGAGGGTGAGAGCATGGGGAGGCAGAAAGGTGACAGGAATAGTTTTAGGGTAACGAGACAGGGGAAGGTTTGAGAGGGTTGATGGGGGGGTTATAGCTGCAAGATGGAGTCATATAGGAAGAAGGCAGACAACAAAGGGATGGCAGGTGGGAAATTAAAAGGAAAGGTTAGAGAAAAAGGTCAGATGGAGAAAGGAGAGGGAAAAGAAGCAATAATGCTAAAAAAGACAGAAAGGGAAAAACAAAGTAGATGAGGGATGTTCCAGCTCCAGCTGTGACACTGTTCACCCCAGGTGATCCCTCAGCTCCCTGGTATGCTTGTATATGCACTTGTCTGTGTGTTTTTCTGAGTGTGAGCTGGGGATCAGGCGAGGAGCACCAGCAAGGAGGAAAGGCCTCCCATGACGCATGCCCTATTGTATCATTGCTGCTTTTCAGGCAGAGCCTGTGAGTGATGGGTCTCCAAAGCAACGTTTTCACCCGGCTGCCTGTCAGTCAGCGTTATCGCTCCCACACAACTCCAAAAGGAAGACTTAAAGGAAGAGGGAACACTCTTTATGCTGCAATGCATGCCTCTTTTGAAGTATGCATTTCCTTTTATTCCTTTCTGTGGCCACATTAAGGAAAGGCAGGACATCTACAGATTATCTTATCGTGCCAAATAAACAAGCAAAAGGAAACAACACTGAAAGATTTTTCAAATGTTGTACTTTTCTCTTCTGTTTGGTAATATATTATCTCCAGAAGGTTAATGTCATATTGCAGGTTAATCGGGAAGAGAAAAAATATGTTCCTCAGTCCTAAATAGGGGTAGCATAACTGAGGCAGTCAAAATGAAATATTTTTCTTTATGTTTATCTGAATTTTTGTCCAATATTGTTGCAAGAACATTTATAAATGGAAATTAAAATAAAAAACAGAACTTCAACTTGGAAAAATATATTAAAAGGAAGGTTCTGAGACTAACTTTGACGTTTTCTCAGATTTTTCATTTTTCCAGCTTTGCTTTTTCTTATACAGATTTTATTTTATCAAATGTTCAGATTTTTTTAGATTGAGTTTTACAAATTGCGTTATTGTTAAACAGTTTTTAGATCACATTCGATTCACTTCAAGCCCAATATAGTCCTGTTGCTAACATCCAGCAGACCAACAGAAATTAAATTGAACATTATTGATCTCACATTGGAGAAATTTATCTCTGCATTTAACCCATCACCTTGGGGAGCAGTGGGCTGCCATTGTGCAGCGCCCGGGGAGCAGTGTGAGGTTAAGGGTCTTGCTCAGGGACCCAGAGTCTGGGGGAGTGGGGGATCAAACTCCCAATCTCAGGATTCAAAGCCCTATGCCCTAACCAATTTCCCTGTTTCAGATTAGTGTAAGATGAAACTAATAGACACTATTGATTTATTCATTTTAGTAATCTTAGAAAATAGGAGAGGCACATTCCTGATTTTACACTTTATTTTTGTTGTTTAAATATAAATAAATATGTAAAAATGGATGAAAGCATCACTGTCTTAATCTTAATATCTTAATTTTTATATGTATTTCTTTTTATCTACAAACTGGAAATGGATTTCAGAAATCTTGTTATCTTAACTTATGAGGGACTGAAAATATTGTATTTGAAAATAGAAAAACAAGTTAAATAATACTTTTTTTAAAATTAGGAAATATCAAATATGTTTAAAAAATGGAGGGAAAAATTACATTTTAAATATTAATTTGTAAAGATATATTCTGAAAATCTAGATTTTGTTAAATTGATCATTTTTAAAAAACAAAACATGAAAAACAGATAAAAAAAAAACAAAAGACAAAATTTGTTTTATTTGAAAAGGTTTAAATGTTTAATTTTTATATTGATATTTTTCCACATTCCCATTTACAAAATGTGTTTTTTCAATTTTTATCTCAATTTCCATAAATCTCATTTGCTTGAAACATTAATGGAAGCAAATTCACTCCATATGAGAGCACAGGTCAAAATTTGTGTCTGCAATCTGTTTCCATAGAGGTAGTGTGCAGCAAAAGCATGGCCAATAGCAGGAGATTAAAACGCTGGATGTCTACTCATAGCAGTGCTTTGGATAATCTGGAAAGGGTTCTGCTGGCACCGAGGGTCGGACCCGGACGAGACCCCAGAGGAATAAACAGGCAGGCTGAATGTAAGCAGACATGGAAACAAACAGACAGACAGACTCATTGCATGGGATTGAAACTTTGATGTGAAACCCCAGAGTCTGAACATTTACCAGACCCAGAGCCAAGGGTGAACTCTGGGGCAGGAGTTGCTTTTTTAATAAAGCTGTTGCAGACGACTCCCTTGAGCAAACACCCACTCAGAGAGCTCAAATCCACAGTGTGAAGAGCATCCAATTAGAATGAGCCCTTTACGTTTCTCACCATCAGATAATAAAAAAATAAAGAAATAATAAATAAAACATTTGTATTGAAGCACAGTTATCACAAACCTGTAGGTGCCTCTCAGGAATCAAACCAGTGGCCAGATGCATGAATGAACCTTAACCCTCTTGTTTCCCTGCGCTCCATTACAGCTGAATGCAGGATTTTTTTTTAATAAAGCAGCCTTAAAACGCCGCTGGTACCAGAGGCCCTCAGGTAAACAGCTAATGAAATCCCTCTCTCCCTCATGGACTAAATCATCCAAATAGCAGGCAGCACCTCCGGCACAAAGGCAGACGGATGGCATGGAACCAGAACGAGATGGAGAGGAGGGGGGAAAGGAGGGAGAGGAGGAAAGAAGCATAAAAAGAGGCAGAGGAGAGAGGGGAGAGGCTGGGAAATGACTTCAGGATACAGAAGGATAAATAAGAGCAAACAGAACTGCACAAGTGCAATATTGTACACATCTGAGCATCTTGACTGCAATAAATCACAACATTAACAAAGTCGGCCGCTGAGACAGCGGTAAGCACCCGACAGCTGTTATAAATCCAGCTTTTGAGGTAAAAAAAATTTCCTTCAATTTGAGGCTGTTAACTACAGTTTAACTGCAGAAAATAAGCAAGCCTCTTAAATAACAAGGGAAATGTCACTTCAGATTATTCATGAGCGATTAGGCTTACTTCCTGCTCTCATTTTAGTATAGATTTCTATTACTCACTACTGTTTGTGCCAAACATTGTATTTAAATAAGAGGTGTTCTAGGCCCCGGCCCAATACCTAAGAGTCAAACCCTGGCCTAAACATACAAATTTTTCACCAAACCAGCCTCTCATCCACACCTAAGTCGGGCGCTTCGGGGTCTGTAAACGATCATTTTTTATTCAGCCTTCAGAGTGGGAAGACTTGAAACGCCGCTTTGGCGCTTCCATCTTTACGCCCCCAACCGATATTTTACACGCGATGCGCCATAAAGGCCGCTTCTGCCAACACGCATGCGCTGACCAGTATCACAACAATGGCGCCGTTAAGCGTTAATGCTACACCCTGCTGTCGGGGTTACAACAGAATCTTCTTCTTCTGGAATATCTCCAGAAGAATGAGCAATATCGACGCATTATTGTTCAGCACTTCCGAATTTCATCTAACCTAAAATGGAATCTCAAGAGGGCAACCATGTATAAATATTAGTGCACATGCCCAACATTTCGTCGCTTATTTTTGCTTTGGCACCACAGCGCCACTTACAGGCCTGGCATACATTTTGCAGCGTTTTCATGCATTCGTGTGGACGCTCACATTTATTCTACGTCTCCGTCTTTACGGCAAACGTTTTGGAAAATATCAGCGTTTCGTGTTCGTTTTGACTTCGTGTGGACGGGGCCTCAGACTCAGGAAACAGAGTACAATATAATTAATGCTCTGAACTTCCATATCAAAGTATTGTTTTGCACCATGCTTTTTTTCCCCACTCTGTTTACATTTGATCACTGCTGCACTTTAAGGAATGGAAGTGTCATGAGAGCTGTATGAAATGAAATTTTGGTTTGTATACACTCTGTATGTACAAAATAACAATAAAGGTTGTTGTCACTTAAACTATTCATACATTTTTTAAAAGTAAAAGATTCCGGTCATATTAAGAATTCAAACTTCTGAAAGTATTTCTTAAATATGAAATTATTTCATACTGTTGAATAAATAATTTGGTTTTAATTAAGAGTAATTTCAATGTGAATGTGCTTTACTGAGGCATCCGTTTGTCAAAGAACACTACTGCCACCTACTGGTTTAGACGCCACTGTGTGCGGTATCGGGCTGTTGATCAAGTCCCAGTGCTGTGTGTGGTGTTATATTTTACCTTGGCCTATTTCTGAGATATAATCTTTTACCAGTCACTATGCTGTAAATTTTAAAATGGGGACAGAAAGCAGATGCCACCCTGCTCTAGACAAGGGTGATGCGAAGGTCATGAGAGATGAGGTCATGCAGTGGACAGGGAGACCTGCTCTGAAGTTTATCTGCCTAAAATTTATGTCCCTGATGGATTAAAGTGTTTTTTCTTTGGAATAACCAAATGTTCAAGTGTGAGAGAGATCTTTAAGCAGGGGTGGGTTTGTTCCCCTGGGGGGAATGTGTTTGTGCAACGTATAAATGTATGTACTGAAATGCCTAAGACAGAGAGAGCTTTATCTCCCTTCGTCCAAAGGACGTAAATAAATTTGAACATTATTCTTGCAAGAAAATGCTTCCATCTCAGCTTCCTAACTTCACAGCTGCATCTTACGTGTTTTTTCTCTGGCCAGAAGTTCGATGGAAAATCCTCCCTCTTCAAGTTGGCGATCCAATGAAGAACCCGTCCGTGGAGGATCAGGAATCGTACAGGTGAAAAAACTAATTTTTTTTCACTTTTACCCGATGTATTCCAGCATCCAGCTGCCATGCACGTGGGCATTGTCAGTTTCACTATAGCTCTGGTGAATTTCAATGGTGAAGTCCTCTGGAAATCTTCAATAATTGTTGTTGATTGCAGATGTGTCTAGTAGTTCCCATTGATTCTGCTTGTAAAGCGGGGAGAATGGCGCTAGGCTTACCGCACCGTGACGTCACTGCTGGAAGACGGCAGGAGGGAGGGGTTACTATATTTGGGCAAAAATTGCCGCTCCCAGACTCAGTGATCAAGTTATTTACTGATTAATGTAAATATTAAATTAATTAAATAAGCGGCTGACTGGGAGCGTACTTGATTATTTGAAAATGCGATGAATGGAAATTATTTTTAGATTAATCCGTGAATCGGGACCTAAAATATTTTTATATTAACCTCTTTATTCCAAAAATAAACATTTTAGACAGAACAAACAAGCACACAAGTACAGTTGCTGCCTCTTTAACTGTACTGGTGCAATATGAAAAAATAAATATGTTTGCCAAGTTAAAACTACGCAAACTTTACATGAGAAATGTAGCTGTACATCCACAAAATATATAGGCTACTTTTGTTTCATAAAGAGCATAAAAAGACTAAGGGGTTCAAACAATAGGCCCCCCATTTCATCAACAAATGAGTTTTTAGACTAGAAGAGTTCTGCCTTTTTAAGACAGGAAAGTGCTAGCAGTTAAAGTTTTAAGTAAGCTACTTTTGAGAAAATACTGAACCATAGAGATAAAAATAGCCCCGTGTGGATTCAAATTATAAATTGTATTTGGAATAAAAATGAGAGAACTAGGTGCTAAAAAAACACATCCCTCCAAAGACAGATATTTACATGGGAATGTGGCAGATAATTAATTGACATATTACTGATCTTGCTGGATTTTATTTCTTGGTACTTTTTACTTCCATAAATTGCAGGATCTTCTTCTACTTTACTTTATCTTTGCCAAGAAGATTTAAAATTTAAAAGCCTTCTACAAGGTTCCCTCATAATTTGCAAGTTAATTTTTATTTTATATAAAGTAAATGAAATGCTGCTTAAGCTAATTCAAATGAAATGCTAAAGTAAAATAAGTAGTAGCCAACCTTATCACTTTCTGTAACCTACTAACACATGTAAGGAAAGCATCAGATGAGCTACCTGGAGAAACCAACGTAACGCTTCCCCCACTTTTAAAATGAAAACAAACATGGTTACTCATCCTGCTGATTCAGCTCTCTTCACTGCCAGCATGGGTTGCTCCAACGTGTTTTCAGGTGCTGCGCCATAACAGTGGTGCTTCCGTGCCATGTTCATTTAGTTTTTTGACAAAAGTCCGCTGTTACTACATTTTTCACTCTTTACTAAGCGCGAGGCTATTTTAATTATTGTGATCAATTTTGCGCTCGTGTCAATCCCCGGGCATCGCGCGCCATTTGCAGTCTGGGCAGTGCTGAGGGTAAACTCCTCACTAAAATCCTGCGCGCTCTTGACTGCCCCCGGCTGGAGAGGAGATTCTGTGGGAGAGAGAGAGAAAGGCGTTGGGATGGGGGCGCCCCACCGCAGCAGCTGCCGCTGGAGGACAAGAGTAGGAACGATACATGCTTTCACGCAGAGTCTCCAAAGCCGCCAGTGACACCGTAAAAAGTCAGCCAGATTTGTCGCTAGTCGCTTTAAAAAAAATAGTCGCTGGAGGGGTCTGAAAAAGTCGCTGAGTTGGCAACACACGCGCCCTTCGCGGGCGCGCTTGACTCGCCTCCGCCATATTTTTTTCTTCCCTGGATTGAAACCGGGTGGCGTACATGCGTCATTAAGCGCTGGACACAACTGAATCGATGATTAAATTCCGCGCTGCCAACGCGCTTTTTAAAAGTCGATTTTTATCGATTTTATCGATTCGCTGTTGCAGCCCTACAGCAAACACATTCGCTTTTAGGTATAGATAATGATCCAGTTGATTATTCCTTGCTGACTGGACTTTAAAGAGGGAGAGAATAGAATACAGCATTTCAAGTAAATTTTTTATTTTGCTTGTTAGATCACAGCATTGACAGAAGTATTTATTTTTTTTTGGTTAGTTTTAGATCTGACTGGGCTATTGCAGCGTATGAATATGCTTTGATCAAAGATATTCCACAGTAAGAGTGGATGGATGTCTAACGGTGCTTGAAGGTGTACCTCCATGTCAAACTTCAATTTTTCTCAGGGTTGTTCTGTTTCAAGCTCCATTCATTTTCCCATCAGAGCTGAAAGTTATGTGCAGTGTTAGCTATCTGCTACATACAGTGTTTACTCTTTGGTCCCAAAAAATGACATTCTAGTCTTATCTGCGATGACTGCGGAAGGCAATTGGTTTTAGTGTATTTTATTTAGGGGTATTATTGAGGTAATGGTGGATAGTTAGAAATAAACACCAATGATTTGGTCTTTTCCTTCCTTCTGCTTCATGGTAAGTACATCCTAATTTTTCTCTGAAAAAATGTCCGGGGTCTTTCTGCTCAGAGTTTGCGTGTTCCCCCTGCATGCGTGGATTTTCTCTGGGTACTCCGGCTTCCTCCCACAGTCCAAAAACATGACTGTTAGGTTCTCCTTAGGTGTGAGTGTGTTAGTGAATGGTTGTTTGTTCTGTGTTTCTGAAAGGCTGTTTAAATGGAGTAAATCTCTTCTTGGTATCAAACGTTCTACATCATGCTTTTATAAGCTTTTCCAAGTGGACTATAGACATAGATAAATTAAATACTAAAGAGAAGAGAGGGAAACTGCGCTCTATACAGATCTATTTGTTAACACAGTATAAACTCTTGAAATCTTTAAGTTATCTCCTTAAAAAGTGCCTGCTTAGCTGTGCTGCATGGTGAAGCATCGACTTCTCTGCTTTGCTGAGAAGGTGATATGATAATAGAAAAATTTAGTGTTAACCAGAAGCGTTGAAACAACCTACAGCGTACAATTTTAATTCATTCTATGGCACTGATAACCACTAAAAATGATTAAAACATCCGAAACGGCTTCAAACAGCCACACAGTCACACTCAATACAATGATGAACAGGTCCTTTATATAAAAAAAAAGTTTTCAGACTTCATCTTCATCTAGACTTCATCTGACAGATGATTTCACTTAAAAATATACATTGATCCACTACCATTTAAGAAACAAACCCGTAATGTTATCTTGATTACAACCTTTCCTTGTCAAAATGACAATTTCCAACAAAATAACATTCATAAAATCTAGAATAAACATTCTGGATGTCAATTCATTTCAGATCTCTATATTCCTAATATTACTGGTATTCATTTGTATTATTTTGACTATGAAGGAATATATTTCAGATATCATAAATGTATATTCAGTCAAGCTGATAAATGTCAAAATGGCCATTTAAAATGAACGTAATTATTATTATTATTACTTTTTTTTACTTTCTGAATTTCATTTTCTGCTGCAAAAATGTAATATTACAGTTCCGGCTAGGAATGTGATTTTGACCATGGAAGAATCTTATTCTTCTATGGTCAAATCTTACAAATGGGTCACTTCATATAAACTTACCAATGAACTCGAGCAGCAATCTTCTCCTTCACCATCCTCCCTTCCTTTGCAGCTGTTGTGCTGTTTATCTCTTCCAGTGGGGTGAAGTAGGCACTTCCTGTTGCCTGTTGACATGGGGACTTGTCAAATCGAGGCTCCAGTGATGATGGCTTTTCATACTTGTTACGCACGTGCTCAACTCTGAGTCGACCTACTTCCAGTTGATTGATCTAATTCATAGCAGCCATTGTGAAACCAAAAGTGTCCAACCATAGGCTAGATCAATTTAGAGTCGAGGATTTGAATCTGAGTTTATTAAACCTGCTTGTTAAAACGGACCCTTGTGCCACAAAGAAGGATTACTAGGTTAGCCCAATAATATCAGGTTTAACCCTGACTTTCCAGTACCACAAAGCTTGAGACATTCTCAGCAAGGCTTGTCACCATGGTAACCCTGCTCTGGGGCGGGGTAGTTTTCAGCTCAGCATCAGCTTTTTGGCTCCTATGCATCACAACAGACATGATTATCAGGATTATGATTTTACTTAAATACTCTGTTCTTGTTTGCAGCAGCAGACCATCCCCCATACAAGCTGGCGACGGTGCTGGGACTCCTCAGTGGAAGCTCACTGAAGCCAGCCAGGCTGACGGGGATTTCCTGCCACCGTTCATAGCAACTAAAAGTGAATTTAAAGCATTTTTAGGCTTATGGAAAAAACTGTAGGTACCAGAATATAAAATGTAATATTTTTGTTGACGGGTTTTAAGATTTTTAGTCATTGCAGATAGTGAAGACAGCTTTTCCCAAGTTTAGCAATAAAACTATATCTTTGCAGTAATGGTCAGAGCACTCTACTGTATCTTTTCTTCTTCATTAAAATTACATTCTTTTGGTTTTTTAGGTAAAACCAGCGGCCTTTCTCTCCTTGGTTGATGCTATGCATCCTGCTAATTAAATCTAGATTTCACATCTCTAATGTTCCCCTCTCTGGATGTTTGGCGCTTGAACATTCAGTACATGCTGGTCTCGATGCGGGATATACAACAAGTCTTGCCGTTTCTGACACTAAAATTATCCCAGTGGACCTCTGGTCTTCCCTCAATGCAATAGTTAAACTCAATCTCCAATAGACTTAGCATTTAAACCAGACGATCTTTTACACCAAACCAAATAGGTTTGGTGTAAAAGATCATGAAACTTCATCTTTTAACTGGATCATTAATGCAGGTAGAAAGGCTAACAAAGCTAAAATAGAAGCGTAATGACTATATCATGTTGTTTCTTAAACTAAAATATGAAATTCAATCAAATACGTTTCCAAAAGCAGCTTTTTACAAGACAGTCGCAGTTTGAAGGTTTGACAAGATAATAAAGCAACTCAGCTGTACTCTGTTCAGTCTTCCTGTTATTTGCTTTTTTATGGCTCTTTCACGCCCTGAAAGAGCCACAGACATGACTCAATGGATAATAATTTCCTTTTCAATTGCTTTTGACATCTTACTGCTTCTTTTTAACAATCAAACATGACACTGTTACTAAAAATAGCAAAGTTAATGTCGTCTGTAAGCTCTCACAATGAGGGGTGCTGACTTACAATGTCAATTAACAGGAGCAATCAAGATTTAAAAACCTGCAGATCCTCATTACCAGCTTCTTTATGCATCTTTACTGTCCAGTAAATTTGTGACTTGAAAGATTAACATTCCATTTTAGGAACTGTTAACATAAATAATGCATTTTCAATATTGTTAAGCTGAAATAAGACCTGGTTCTTGTTAAGGGCAGAACTTCCTCAAGCTTTTTTGATTATTTATAAATCTGCAGGATTTATCCCAGTCTGTTTAACAGTGTCAGTCTCCCACACCGACTCAGGTAGAAGCATCTGCAAAGTTTCCCTGCTGCTGCAGAAAAAGCGAGACACTTCTATTTGGGCTGTTCTTTTTTTTTTTTTCTGCACCCACGTACTTTAAATAATACATCTTGTAAAAATTCAGAACACATGTGAGCTGCTGCTGTGCACTGACAATTAATGCAAATCGTGAGTGCGACTGTTTTCTTTGTCTTCCTCTACCGCAGTACACAAATCATATCAATTCACTGCAAAACCAGCATATAGAGCCTGTTAGAGCATGCAGCGTGAAGCAGATGCTGGGTGGAGGAAATACAGAAGAGCAAAAGCATTTTTTCGTCTTTTTTTGGGTTAAAATTAATGCGTAATGTGAATAGATCTGCTTTTTTTTCTGTGTTTTTCTGTCCTGAGATTCAGAAGTGTTTTTTCAGATTTTCAGGTCTGTGACTGTAAATCAATTTTATTATACATATTAAGTCATTATCGTCAGTTTTCAAGGACATATTTATGTTTGCAAATCTAAGCACAAACCAGCAGATTGTAAGCTCATTTGTCTGGATTGAAAACTGAATGAGCATTACCTCTTCGCTGCATATTTTGTAACGAGGTGGTGGTTTATGATGGAGATATTGTGAATTGATAAGAATTGTTTTTTGAGGTTTTTATGACATATTTTTTTATTATTAATTTTCTAAGTAGCTACGATCATTTTGTAAAATGGATTCAAAAAGAAATGGGGAGGATTTAAAATGTACTTTTTAGAATGAAATTAAAATGCTGATATAGCTTTCAAGTACATATTTCTATGCTTCAGCTGTAGCTTTGGTAAAATCTGTTGTCAAAATGCTCCTAATTCATATATATTATTAATATAGACATGAGAAGAGGCAAAGCAGTTTATTTAGTAAGGTGCAGTCAGTGTCATGCCAAGTACAAGTTACTGATTTAGTAACTTATTTTTCTATAAATTGAATCGTATAATTTTCCAGGTGGTTAAAGCTAAAGAGCCTGAGTAGAGTTTGAGTGCAGGCTTTTACGAGCAAGTGAAAATAACCTCAGTGTTATAAAGATATGGCAGCTCATGGAAACATCATTGTCTAAACATTCAAGTCCATCAATCCATCCATTTGTTCCGCTTTATCCGGGGTCGGGTCGCAGAGGCAGCAGTCTAAGCAGCATGGGGGTGTATAGAAAATGAAGGCTAATCAGCGTTTTGCAGGTGTACTATTCCTTTAATGTTGGGCTGGCGAGTGGGCTGCCCGCACGCTGAAATTAGGACCGGCCCACCAGTCCGAGCCTGCCCGGAGGGCTTTACCGTACAAACAGGAGAAGAGGCGCAAGTGAAATTAGAAGCTGCTGTCGGACAACATGCTGTAATTTATAAATGTTTGAAATCAGGTTGGTCCGGATCTCCCGTGGCTTAATGAGAACTAACCCGTGACCTCTGGTCTAGATGATGTCTGGTGTTTGGAGGGATGTGTTCTTCGTTTTTATAATTTCGTCATGTGGAGCTATAGACCTGACATGATGTTCTCATGGAGCATGTGGATGTTGCTGGCTGCTACATTAAAAACGTCTGAAAAGTGTGTGATATTTTCCACAAGGCGACATGAATACTTTAATCGTGGAGCAATTTCTTCTCCTTTACGTTTCTTTTGACACATTTTTATAAGCCTCAACAAACACATTTAATCAAAGAACGGTGCCTTTGAGTAAAGCTTTGACAGGTTTTTCATTATGTCTAGCAAAACTGCCAGGTGCCTGTTTTCTAATTACATCAAATATGAGTCAAGCATTTATTCACCTTGTGTGGGTCTTTTTCTCCAGAGCCGGCCTCTGAGCAGGCAGCCAGAAAACATCATTATTTCATTAATGTAGCCCCTTCAGGGGCTGAGGTGCAAATCCCCCCACTGATTACAACAAAGAGTTTAATGCTTAACAATTTATCACTGTTTGATTGAACCAACATACATTTGCTCAAAGCTGAACTTCTTTAGGTCGAGCAATGAATTTTTATCTTTCTCACATCTGACTGAACAGCAGGAGGTCAAGCAGTCCGCTGCGGCACCCCCTCCCTCTTTACCAAGCTTTCAGCCATCAACATGCTAAATCCAGGTTGCTTTTCATTTAGACCTAATAAATCAAGTCTGCAGCTTTCACTAGCCTCCCATTATGTTCACACATACAACACCTTTTCTCTGTAAACAGGGAGAACCTGTTCATTTACCTCTTCATAGGAGATTCATGCTAATTTGTTTTCAGGGGGTGATGCCAATCAGTACAGCAAAACCCATATTTATCTTTTTTTTTTTCACTTCTGCAGTTAACAGAAACAATCCAAAGAGGAATTATTTGAAGAACAACTTGATTTTTCTATCATTATTATATCTGAAATAATAAAAAAGACGTGTTGCTCTTTATGGCAGTTTAACTGGTACATGGAGCATGTTCTTTAAGCATCATTTAATCCTGTCTTGAAGCTCAGATCTTATTAAGATGTGAAATCCAGACAGGTGAATAGCTAAATAATTGGCAGAAAATGTCAGAACACCTTTTAGGCTCCTCGCCTTCTTGTGCATTTCCTACAGTAAGCCCAGCTTTCAGGGGATGTCTGCTAAAAATGTAAAAAAAAAAAAAAAAGGGGTGTCTGGATATCCCTACTGAAGCTGCTACCCCAGCGACCCGATCCTGGATAAGCGTAAGAAGATGGATGGATGGATGGATGGATGGATGGATGGATGGATGGATGGATGGATGGATGGATGGATGGATGGATGGATGTTGTAAAGAACAAATTTTCTAAACAGAGATGTAAAAAACATGCAATCCAGAAATGAAGCTTAAGCAAAAATTAAATCACAAATACTCTTATTAGCCTCACCTGGACCACCAGCTGAAGGACTTGTTCCAGGCAATCGGCACTGGAACTCCATCCCCTCCAAAGTCGTTCAAGAAGCTCTTTAACAAGCTTCTAGCCCAGCTTCTGTCCTGCACGGCACCAGAATGTTCAGCTGTCAGGTGCGTCATCACGTCTGATTCAAATCTACTACATAATATCTGTAGCATCTTCAGGAGGATGCGGGCCTCTCTCTGTCTCAGTTTGCAGCCCCCGTTCACAGCTCACACTGATATATATACATTAAATGACTGTGAAACATGACAGCAGGGAAATGCCTGAGCTTACAGACGACAGACCTTACCCAGTTTACTTCCTCTGGAGGGGCCCCTAATAACTGCTAAAATAAGCTTGTTATAGATCTGCAGAGTCATAAAGTGCCACATCATCACATCACACATCATTACATCATACTCATGTTTATAAATGATGAGTCGGCATACTTAGATCAAGGACAATGCGATGCACACACAACCAGAGATTTTGTGTAAAGAATGATCATCTCTCATCTATGTGTTCCCATTTCAATTTATTCAGTTTATTTCTATAGCACCAATTCACAACACGTCATCTAAAGTGCCTTTAGATGACGTGTTGTCATCTAAAGTGCCACGCAGCAGGCAGACGCAGCCCCAGCCAGCCCCCATGTCAGAGGACAGAGAGACATCCAGTTAGTCAGAGAAACAGGACTACACTGGAAACAGGCCAGGCTCAAACATCTATAAACAAGGGTGTTGATGGCAGCAGCTCAGCTGATGTTTCTCTCCGAGATGGAGTCATTTCATTTCCAAATTCTTGTTACTTATATAATGAAGATGATTGCTTTTTATACTAATAGAAGAACTTTCTTAAATAAATAAACTGTTTGGGAAAATGTCAGCCTTAACATTCAACAGGTAGGTATTATAGGGTTTAACAAGCACAAAAAATAATCATACATATTAGGAATTCTTGTCTTTTATCTAGCATAATTTTTCACCTTGCAGCAAGGATGTCAGAGTTCAAAACCCTGCAGGCGTTTTTGGTTCTTCAGCTTCAGAAACATGCGTGCCAGGTTAACTGGACATTAATCTGTCCTCAGGTGTGAGACTGTCCAAAGTTGTCTCAGATGTGTCTCCACAATGCTCTGTTATGGACTAACATTAAAAGCCAACAGTCTTGTGTGGATTTAGTAGATTTAACAGCCACAACTGACAGATTTCTGGAGTAATTACCTTTGGTGAGCGATTCCTAAATGAAAAGAAATGTGGATGTTTTTAACTCAGAGCTAGAGATTATAAATGACAGTAATATAATTCATATCTTCAACTCATTTACATGAAAACTAAAAGCACTGAGTGAATTTAGCATGTATGAGATTAATATTCATCATCTATGTTAATAGGTGCAAAACCTATTAGTCAGAATAAAAGATCTCTGCTTCATTCACCATCAGTAAATTCTGTAATTTTTATGTAATGGATGAAAACACGGTGAATGTACTGCTCTCTATCTCTTCCTGAACAGTCACAACCCCTTGCCCTGAATGCAGCAGCAGAATAAATATAAACCCAGAACCTTTTAGTAAACTTTTAATCTGTCATGATTTTATCTAGAGGTCTGACCCACATGCAGAAGACTAAACAGAGAGACCAGGGAAAAGTTTAACGGGTTTTATTTAGAGTGAATGAGATGAGTCCAGTGCTGCTCTGAACACTGTCGAACCGGAACTGGAAAGTGAAGGGGAAGATACTGCGGTTAGTTCAGGCTCAGTGGGAAATTAGTGTCCTTGACTTGAAGAAGAGGAATTAGGTTGCAGACTCACGTTTCCAGAAAAAGGTGTCTCTTATTGAATCCAGTCGGTGTGGGTTGTTCCAGTGAATGTCTTGTTCTTTGGAGGGCGGACAGGGTTTACCCAGATTGCGGTTATTCCTTGGTGAACGGAGAAGCTGACTGCAACTTAGTTTTCCTGCGGTACTTGAACGGGTTATAGTGGAGATGAATCCCCTGCTCAGTGAGAAGCCCAAAACAATCCTTGAGGGGAAAAGTTGATCCAAACCACAAACTTGAATCCTCAGCTCAGTTTGGTGCTCAGAGAATCCTTCCAGGGGAGAGAAGGTCCGAAACATCCAGTTTGCAGGATGACTTTCTGCCCATAGGCAAAGACAAAAACAGCTAGATTAAAAACTCAGATAGACAAAAACTCAGTTTGACTGTACAGCAAAACTCAGCTTGGCTAGAGTACCCAAAACTGGAGCAATCACTCTGGCATGGCGAGGTAGTGGCAGTCAGCAGCTTAGGAGTCCTCCATTAATGAGGCAACCATCCGCAGGTGTGTGAGGAGGCCAACCAGAACCAGGCGCTGCCTGGTGGAGGATGGAAGACAAACAAATACACAACCCACACAAACTGGATTCCTAACATAATCACATATTCACAAATACAGTAGCAGCCATTCAAAATGGGCCTTCCCAGGCAAAAGCCACTCGAATTGCAGTCCACTTGCCTGCACCTCCCTGCAAAATTCCCTCCAACTTCCAGCCACTGGAGTCACCCCTCTTGCATATATTTTTGACTCTGACTCCACACTTTCACTGAATTACAGGGTCGACCACGAGATGACGCTTCTCTTTAGCTCTTAAGTCCACAAGTCATGACAGAAAGAATATTTTAGTACAAAGATTGATGTTTAAAGAGGATTGGGGACCAGTCAAGGACCCATCAAGGAAAATAGGGAAATTTTAAATGGCTACTGCTGTAGCTGCATGTCTGTTTAAACAAACCAATTTACAAAAGTAAATTACTATTGAGAAGTGAAAATAGCTATACTGCCCATCAAATATTCACACCTATAAAGCTTTTTACAATATCTGCCTCTCTTATCGATGAAGCAACAGAAAATGAAGAGTAACTTCTGGTTTTTATGTTCAGCAGATATATGTTCCATGGATGTCTGCAGGTACTATAGGTTCAATCCTGCTATGTGCATCGTCATAAGGAGGGAACACTGCAACGTTATAAAAGCAATGCATTCCACTGTCGCCTGAGGCGGGAGAGTATGGCAGAGTTTCCTTTTACCAGTGAAACAAATAAACTGAGCTATTGCTTTGATTTTAAAACCCAAATCAAGTTGGAATGTATGAAACAGCACTGAATGATTTATATCTGAATATAAACTGGAATGTGTTTCGTTTTTGTTTGAATTGGTTTAATATAAATAAACTGATTTGAATCAAATTAAAGGGAATTTTCTGCCAAAACAAGGACATGAATTTTAAACCCCCTTCTATTGGGAACACAATATGTAGTTTAAGCTTTTCAAAATACAAGTTTTTAGCTCTGAAAATATGTGTTTCAGAAGTAGTTAAAAAGAAAATTGTTGTTCTGCAGTTCTACCTCTGTTGTTTGCATCAGAATAATTAAAGTCTACCTGTTGGAGGAACAGACTGGCCATCCAAAGGTTTCCTGAAGCAAACAGAACACCCACCCCCTTCTATTGGGAACACAATATGTAGTTTAGGCTTTTCAAAATACAAGTTTTTAGCTCTGAAAATATGTGTTTCAGAAGTAGTTAAAAAGAAAACTGTTGTCCTGCAGATCAAAATAATTAAAGTCTACCTGTTGGAGGAACAGACTGGCCATCCAAACGTTTCCTGAAGCAAACAGACCCCCCCCCTTCCATTCCACTGAGCCAACAAGTAAACTTTTTTTTGCCTCTAATCCTCTGATGCCTAATAGATACTCTGCTTATGCGAGAAATAGGTAGACTAGATATTTTTACATTTGTTGTTTGTGTTTTATTTGATAGAAGCTGCTCTGTCAGGAGCAACTCCGGTCATATTCAGAATTCAAACTTATGAAAACTTATGAAAATTATTACATAATGTTCAATACATTTTTTAGTGTTTTTTAATTGAAAGTACTCACGCATGCTATTTGAGTTCAGCGTTTGTTTTAAAGCAAACACGCTCGTGCCACCTACTGGTTTATAGACGTCACGTGCGGTCGCCGCGACTAAGTCCCAGGTTGTATTCTGGTGCTTCCACGCCAGCTTATTATCCAAAGTCATTCTTGAGTTTATTCTTCTTCCAAATGCTGCTACATATTAGGTGCTTTTCTCTGGCTGTGAAATTCTGGCGGCAATCCTTTTCCTTCAGTTTCGGTAACCAACGACGGCAACCCTTTTTCCACTTTACTCCCGGTTCAACATCCAGTCGCCGCGTACCGTGGCATTGTCGGCTTCTCGATAAATGGCGAATTTAATGCGAAGTCCTCTGCAAATCTTAAAAAATTGGCTGTTTCTTGCAGATGTGTCTAGTAGTTCCCATTGATTTCGCCTGTAAAGTAGGTTAAAGGTATACTATGCAACCGGTGTTGATTTTTCAGCGAGGCTCCCCCCAGAGGGCGAAAGTAAAAGTGCACTGTCGTAAATATGCACAGCTGAATTCTTACCCTGAAGTTTATCGCGTCAAGCCGGCCGCGGTTGTTTCGAGAAGCTTAGCGGTGACGAAGGCTTAATGCAGGAACATGACTGGCCACAGTGAAAGTATGAACATGCACACAGAGACCGGTCTGGCATTCCAATGTTACTTACAACGCATCAGCAGAAGCGCCAACGTCCGCGCTCAGCCTCTTACGCAGCTTCTTTTATTTTAGCCTCGCCATTCGGAAAAAAGTTTCTGCCCGATGTTTCCACTACGTGTGCGACTCACTCTCTCTGTCTGGAGCCCTTTTCCTCTCCTCTTTTTGCCTTCTCCGACATGGGCTTTTGCTGTTTGCCATCGCTGTTTCGCCATGATAACTGCAGCAAAAGATCGCATACACTGTGCTTAACAGCGAGCATGCTTTTTAACTGGGGGTGTAGCAGTTCGCCGTAAACAAGACCCGTACTCTCATCCGAGACTTCTGAACCTGTGTAGGTGCTTGAGGGCGAGACTCCTGCAATTGCAAGATCGCACATTATTTTCCCCACACGAACCACCAGGCGCTCTTAGAAATTACCTTTGTTCAACCTGAAATTATTCATTTAATCATTCAAAATCGTTATGCAACACATTAATTAACTGAAAATGTTGCATAGTGTGCCTTTAATGTCAGACATAGCATTGGGTTTTAGGCTGAAAGAGTGGACCAAAAACAAAGCCTTGTTTTGTTTTAGAAAACATGCAAATTGAACCGGACAAATGGATCCGCCCCTTAGGAATGAGCAGTTGTTTGGTTCTTAATTAGCCTGCAATGCCCAATACCTGCATATGTCTCTGAAAGGGTGTCGTTAGAGGGAATTGTTGGCTTGGCTGAACATGGGGGTGGGAGCCAAAACCCACAAAAACCTACGATACAGGTGATTCCTTCCCACTATTATCGTGGCCCCCACCCCCATGCAGGGGATGCTTTTTGTCCACTCTATAAAGCCTTGAATTCAATGTTTTCTCTGACATTTTGAATTGAAAAAGCTTCCTGGATGGGAAGAAAAACATCTTCAATCTTGGAAATAAAGTCCATTGGATTGTTTTTTTTTACTTTTTTGAAACCTTAAGATAAAAAAAAAAATGATTGACAACCAACCATACAGCCAGTTGGAGCTCTAAAAGCCTAAACTCCAAACACTGCTACACACATAGTGAGAAAAAATGCCTCCTCTTGTCTGATATTCCCGTATCTTTTCTATCTTTTAGCAGAATGTGAATCAGGAAAATGTAGCAAAATGGGGAGCAGGGTCCATTCAAACAGACTTTGTGGTCTTGAATCTCAATGTTCCCCAGCACCTCAAATCCATATCTCGAGGCTTGGAAACATTGGCATGGTGTCCGGGGAGTCATCTTCAGAAGATCATTTCACAAAGGTCATGCCACATTTAATTTGTCTCTCAGTACGGTGATCTGTTGCTGCAGGCCATGCTTGGACTGATGCGGCTGTCGGTAAACAATCTTCTCTTAAGGGAATGCAAAACACAGTGTCACTGCCTCAGCGTCTCACAGCTTTCAGTGCAGTTTTGCCTCACATATCTCCCAGAACAGAGAGAGAAATAAAAAAAAAATAAAAAATAGAAAAAAACACAGTAATGCCACACAGAGCCCTGCACTGTTAAATAGAGAATGACTCATGAATCAACATGGCACTGACTGAATACACAGGTAAATTAAACTTACTGCCTCTCTTGACCGTACACTCAGGGTAGGCAGACTATGTACAGCCTTCCCTTGTCGAAAGCTTTTTTGTCTATTTTTGGATACCTTTCACAATGCTTTGTGGAGTACTGAAGATTTTGTTTTTCTCTGGAACTTAGGTGGCTAACTGTACGTAAGGAAAGTTAAAGAATAGTACACCCAAAACATGATTCCAGCCTTCCATTTTCTACTCACCTCCATGCTGAACAACACTCTGGAGTACTTTTTTGATATCTCAAATGCATCTGGAGATCTGGG
>JAGKQL010000051.1:3010370-3024576 GCA_018398635.1 Cyprinodon brontotheroides
CCCAGATCTCCAGATGCATTTGAGATATCAAAAAAGTACTCCAGAGTTTTGTTCAGCATGGGGGTGAGTAGAAAATGAAGGCTAATCATGTTTTGGGTGTACTATTCCTTTAATCACCCATATATATGATGGGGCATTTTGATTGTGGGACCAGATTTGTTTTTTGTGTTTTTTATGAAGAAAACCAAAAAGTTAAACATGTGAACTTAATTGATGAATAAATAACTTGTCATCAGGGGCAGAGCTAGAAAGGGGGCCAGGCAATGCTTGGCTAAGGGTGGCCATGGCCACCCCCATGGCCACCCCTTCTATTGTTTCCCTCTACAGACGGTGGCAGCAGTAATACCCTCAAGTGAAATGTTATAACTTATTTAACATTTCAATTTTTCATATGCTAACAGTTACGGGACAATAAAAACACTGTGGTTAAGTATGTACATCGCTATACAAACGGTTAAGATCATAAATACAGAATTAATGCCCATTTCAGACCTAGATTTTGTCTTACAGTATGGGGTAAAGAGAAGTATGTCTCTGCAAGTCATCTATGAGTGTTCACTAAAATCAGACATAAATAAATAACTACTTTAATAATAAGCAATCAATTAATGTAGATATTAGTAAATACATGTAAATATTAATTTTATGCAGAATGATTATTGATAAAAGTATGTAAGTAATGACAATGAATAAGACGTTCGCCCCAAAACTCAAATCTAAAAAATGGTACACCTTTAATTTAGACATCACGGATGTTTAAACATACATCTATGTTAACAAAGCTTGTAGGAAAGTACAGTTTGAAAATATGGATGTTTTGCTTGTCCATTTTCCTTTTGGAACAGCGGTTCCAGCGCCTATCTGCTTACGGCCACTCCTTTGTACATTGGTTATTGCCCAGCATTTTTTTGCTACATATCTGCTTGTCATGGTATTGGCTTTTTCATTTGCTCAATCGTTTCCACCTGGTTCCGCAGCTATTTATGTAGTTTGTCTTCCTTCCATCAGCGCCAGATTATTCGAGCTGTTTGTGAGAGTAATGTGAGAGCAGCGTTTAAAGGTATACTATGCAACCGGTGTTGATTTTCCAGCGAGGCTCCCTCCAGAGGGTGAAAGTAAAAGTGCAGTGTCGAAAATATGCACAGCTGTTCTCCTGGTTTCTCCGTCAAGCCAGGCGCGGTTGTTTTGAGCGTAGCAGACAGGGGAACGCAATGAATCACCATGTCTACTGCGGTAAGTGATTATTTTGTTCCAATTTTCGAGTTTGAAAATTTAGCATGTTAACTAACCATGATAACTGCACAAATATCGCCACTGCGCTAGCAACAAGCATGCCTTTCACTGTAGCAGTTCTCGCCGTAAAGCAAGACCGACTCTCGCGATGCACAAGACTTCTGAGCCTGTGGGTGCGGGCCGAGGGCTCCTGCAATTGCAAGTACGGTATTTCCCCCACAGACCACCAGGGTGGGCGAAGAAAACCGCTGTTCGACCTGAAATGACTCTTGATCATCCAAAAGCGTTATGGGGTTGTAGTAACTGAAAAATGTTGCATATTATGCCTTTAAGTGATTCTGACCTGTTTTTTGCTTTGGATATTCACGTTTTTGCCTTGCCCTTGTCTGATCTGTCTGGTTTTAACCTTTTTCTTTCTAGATTCTGCTGGTTACCGGTCCTGGACTGTTTCACTCACCTTGGCTGGGATTGCTCCCACAGAAAATGGAGCTCAGCTTATCATCACTTAGGGTTCTGGAAGCGGCCTCGGGTTTGATTCCAGAATTATGGTACAACTGTCTGTAGCAATCATAAAGAATTAAGTAAAAATCTACTCATATCTTGGTTTATTGTGTGATTTTTTTTAATGTTATGTCTTTGGCTGTTCATAGTGGGACGAAATGCTAAACTGATGCTACTACGATTTACACTGTTGAGTGGGGTGGCCAGTGCAGTGGCCAGGGCATTGCACAGGGTTGACATGGTGTCACTGTATCCACTCTGCTAAGATTTCATGATCACAGGTTAGGGTAGGAACTTAGACGAATGGTAAATTGAGAGTGTTGCATCTCAGCTGCTCTCTCTCTTCACCACAACAGACCTGTGCAGCATCTGCATTATATTAGCAGGTGCATTGTCCATCTATCTATGAGGAGTGTTGGCCTAATGGGTTAGAGCAGAGCATTTGTGCTGGTTGCAAGGACTCAGTTCGGTCCCCACATTGTCCACTATGGGTTCCTGAGCAAAACCCTTAACCTCTGATTGCTCCCTGGGTGCCACACAATGGCAGCCCACTGCTTCCTGAGGGGATGAGTTAAATGAAGGGAGCGAATTTCCCATTGTGGGATAATAAAGGGATTTACAGACATTATATACATTCATCTCTGCCTCCATTTTGCCGTCAACAGGCCCCAAAGTTACGAGGACTCCTTCAAGTCAGCTTTTGTCAGTTGAGAACCAGAGATAAATACCGACCATCCCTAAGTTTGACCATCAGCCGTACTCTCCTTCCCATCACCTCAGCAGAGGCCTTCTTGCAATCTCCGTGTAGTCAGAGTACACCCTCAGGACCAACACCCCAGTCTGCTATTCCAGAGGCACTGTCCCTGAATGCCCTCACAATGTTAAAAAGGCATGTCAACCATAAATCTCTAGTTGAAGTTATATCGTGCTAATATATATGGTGTTATCTGCACATCTTATTTACTGTTGGCAGTTTTCTATAAACCAAGAGACAGGATGATAAATCTTTTCTTGTGTTTTCTGTAATGAAGGAATTGGCTACAGACTGCAAATTAAGTATAATTGGAGACAAATAAAAACTCTACAGACATGAAAATGAAAATAAAGTACCTTTTTAAGTGTTTGAAAGCAAAATATTGGCAGAAAAACTAAAAGTAAGCTGGCCATCGTTCAATTACTGGTGCCAGCTGCTTTATTTTATGTGTTCATTCTTACGTGACATGCCTCTTGTGGCTTTAATTAAGGCGCCTTTGGTTAAACCATTTTATCATTTCCAAAGAGAAATAAAAACCAAAGAAAGCCTCTGAGTGGATGAAATGTGAGACTTAAGCTTTTGACAATCTAGAAGGTTCTCCATTCATGTTCAAACATATGACCAGAAACATGTAAGTTTTTCCCTGTTGCTAGAGCAAATTCAAACAAATTAAGCATGTCACTGTGTTTCCTGAGAAAATGCAAAATATAAATGTAGTCCAGGCAGCCAGGGCAACTGCAACAGTTCGCCGGTTCCACACCTTGGTCAATTCCACACAACACAGTAATTAAGCCTTTGTTAGAGAAAGAGAATATGCAATTAAATAAAATACATGATGTCGGGGACGGCTATACAAGTATTGTTTAAATCATCAATCGTAAATGTTTGAGTTTTTAGAAATACATGGAGCTTACTGGGGTACATGTTTCTACCTGATTAGATCCACAATAGAATTCCCAGTGTGACACTCATTCAAGCTGTTTTTTATAATTTTAAATTAAAACCACTAGCCTGGGTGCCATTCGAAACTAGTCCCGCCCACAACGCTTGAGGTCGGGAAGTTCGGTCTGGCATTACTCAATAGTAGCGAAAAGTATGCTGCGCCCGATATCTGGCGGCCAATCAAATTGTCAGGGCGGGCTTTATGGATAACATGATGGACAGATGATCAACAGTAACGTAATCAACCACGTTACCAGAGCGCTTGGGTGACAACAACAATGGCTGCCGCCAGAGAGTTGAGGTGTGAGTAGAAATGTATTAATAAACTTACCTCTGTAATGGTTCTTTGCGTTTTTGTACCGGTTGGAGTTGACGGATTAGGGCAGAACTTCTTCAGAGTCCTGGGCGTCTTGGAAGGAGTAGGCTCCCGGTATCTTTTCTCTGATGCCTCAGATGAAGACGGTTCTTCTGGCTGGTCTCCTTCGTCGTCTGCCCATTTTTTTAACACAAGCATGTCGCGTTCCAACCGTGTTACTGTATAACGTTCTGACAGGACCGACAAATGCGATGCGATTTATTTGATGTTTTGTAGAGTTGTAATCCTAAACGGAGAACTTGATCATATGTGCATTCGCCTTTACTGTTTTTCTTTAAAATGAGGTTCGTGTGTTGAATGACTCCTTGTATCCTCAGGTTCTTTTTGCAACACCGGCAAAAATCGTTCACGCTCATCTTTCTATTCTAGGCGCGTGTAACTGCACGCTTTTGATTTTTGTTGACAACAACTATGCCTCGCTTAACATACGTCACGCACTCCGTTGTTCTTATTGGTTGTAGGTCTATCCAATTGAGTGCAGAGGCATTTTTTTTCCTGGTTTGTTCAAAACATGCCCCATAATCACAGCTCTATGGAGCAGCATCAGACTCATATTCTGACTAGAATTGAGTAGGACTACGTCAGGATAAAGAAACACAGCCTTAAAAGGAAAATAATCTATATGGGAATCTGGCATTCATTACATTTTAAATCTGGCATTCAGACTTTCATGACACCAACATAAAAAAGCAAAATGGTTTTCTGTCGAGTAAAGTGACAGTAAAGTGCGTATGCAAGCCCTTAGACAATGCTCCCTCCCTGCCATAGCTGAAGACAGCAAGAATATCATTTTGAATGTTTTAAACAATAAAACTGGAAAAAAGGAAAAAACTGGACAAAGTGGGATAGACCACAAAAATATCACCTGCTCTTTGACAGAGTCCAACAAAGACAGGTCCTCAGACTATGTTAGAGTGATTAGTGATGCTGACTGCAGCCTAGTAACTGTCTGACAATGCAAGAGAAGAACTTCATAAGTAAAAAAAAAAAGATTTTATTAAAAGATATCCACACTACAGATTTTTAGTTTGCAAAAATGCACAAACAAGGGAAAAGTAATCTCTAATATGAAAAATGTTCAAGACATCCCAGCGGCTTAAGTACTATCTGATTTCTCCGAGAAGTAAAACTGCAAAATAAATACTCATAAAAGCTGCTTTATGTAAAACACACACGTAAATATACTCTCCATGCACTTCTGATAATGTTCAATACTATCAGGCACAGTGTTGTTAATGAGCGTGTACGATAAACTGCTTTCACTGAATACGTTCCTATTTTTAAGTGAAAGGTGAACTGAATGGATAGGTTTTGAAGTAATGAACATAAACAATGGCTCACGTTCAACTTATAATGACACTTTTCATTGGATATCGTCAGGTTTTAGAATATAATGATTGAAAATGTTTTATCTCACGTTGGAGAAATGTACCTCTCCATCTAACCCATCCCTTGGGGAGCAGTGGGCTGCCATTATGGGGCGCCTGGGGAACAGTGTGGAGTTAAGGGTCTTGTTCAGAGTGGCAGTCTGTAGGTGTGGGGCTCAAACTCAGAACCTCAGGATTCAAGTTCTATGCCCTAACCACTGGGCCGCCACTCCCTTTTTTATAACACCTATTACAGTACGACAAACGGCATGAAAGACCAACATGTGTACTGCTAGTTCTAGTCTGCTCTATTCAGACTTATCTGCTGCTTTCTGATGCCAGTTTAGCAGAGCTTAGACTTAGCAGCTTAGCTGTAAAATGCACATTTCCATTCCATAAATTGCAGCAGTGATCAAATTTAAACAGTGTAGGAGAAAAAACATGGTGCCAAAAAGCACATTGATATGGAAGTTCAAAGCATGAAATACATATGGTGCAATTATGCTGTATTTTGGTTTTGTGTTGTCAGTTTGATGCAGAGTCTGTGACATGATTTAGAGATTTAGAGGGGTTTTTTTTCAACAGTTAGGCAGTCTGATGGCAGTGGGGAAGAAGCTGATGCAGAATCTGCTGGACCTGCATCGGATGCGTCGAAGCCTCTTTCCAGAGGGCAGCAGGGAGAACAGACAATGGTGGGGGGGTGAGGGGTCATTGATGATGTCACGGACTCTGGACACGCAGCGCTGGGATGTAATGTCTTTAATGGAGGGAAGAGGAGCCACAATGATCCTCTCTGCTGTTCTCACCTTCTTCTCACTTGGCAGCTTGGCAGAGTTTGATGAACTAACAAAGGAAGACTCGGACAGAAAAAAACTCTTGCACTTTTGTTCAAACTGTTGTGACAGGGAAATAACAATCAAGTCTGCACGTCAGCCACGTCCACTACACACTTAAAGCCACACATCAAGTAAAAGCATCCAAGCTATCTTGGGAAATATCTGCTACTGAATGAGGAACGGAAGAAATCATTTTGATCCAGATCATTTCAGCAGAACCTGAATGTTCTTGCATGTTTCTAAATTTCTGAGTAATTTGGCTAAATGAAGGCCTCACTGTACATCCCCTATACCTTGACTGCATCCACGGTTTTCCATTAATTTCTATATATTATGTTCATACCTTTAAAGGAGGAAATATGAGGTTCTATTGTGGAGGATTGTGGCTGCATTCACCAAAGGAACTTGAACTTGTTCTTTAATAGGTTTTTTTATGTTGCTGTGGATTATCTTCTACTCTCCTGTCAACTTTTCTCACCTTAGTGTTGGAACAACCTGAGATAGCAAACTGCCTATGTTGAAATCTGCTTGTTTTACCTGCTTGTTGGTAATAACATTAGCAAAGCAGACGATCAAGCACTTATATTTGTGATATATTTGTATTCATAAATCACACAACATGCATGTGGGCAGTAGCTTACATACACGTGTTTTAAATAAAGCAGCATTAATCAAGCTTGTGCCCTTTTGGCAGAATTATCGCTTCATTTTCTATTCCTACATGAAAAACAGGAGAACTCTGGAGATATTTTCTACTTGAATCATGAACGAGGCTCCAATCATGATCCTAAAAAAACAACAACATGGAGCTTCAGGTCATGCAGGGGGCGACAAACTGCTGCTGGCTCTGCAGAAGGCATTCCTGTTGAAAAGAGATTAAGCTACCTCTAGTTTGATGTTGGGTCTTTTCAACAGAAAGGATTCTGTAGTTCACACAGTCCCTTTGAGCAAAACGTTCAAAAAATATTTATGTCACCCAATACCATATGTATATATTACAATGGAGTATTAGGGCCATGAAAAGATTTTCTATTTTTCATTTATTTTCAGAATAAAGTTGAAAAAATAATGAGAAAGAAGTCATCAAACAACAACCCTTTTCAGAAAGGAAGCTTTGAGCTCCGACCAGCATATAACGGCCGACCAGCTCCACCAATCAGCAACCAGAGCCACTTTGACATCCTGCCTAATTTGATGCTGCTGCTAAAAGATTTCCTTATTTGTGAAACCAGAGCCAAAGTTTAACTTTAACATGATGCTCGACATTAAATAATTTTAGGGAAGAAAGTGCTTCTTGTAAGAGTTGTCATAAAATACAACTTTATTCTCATAATATTAGGACTTTCCAAAAAAGTAAACAAATGAAAAATAAAAAAACAATCCACTGGACTTTGATTACAACTTGGAAACAAGCCCAGTGGATTGTTTTTGTTGTTGTTTTTTTACTTTTTTGGAATGACTATGAACTGGATGACTGAGAATCTTTACCAGCAATATTACGACTTTTATCTCGAAATAAAATAAAATAATCTCTAGCCTGGCCCTAATACTCTGTCATAGTATGTCTATAACACTCCAATGTCAGATGAATAGAAAGTTAGTGTAGTTAGCCAGCTCACTGCAGGGAGATTTTAAATCCGTCTCCAACACATTTATTTGCAAATAAACAAATGATAATTCACCATAAGTGACTAAATATTTGATGGCTTTTAGCAGCTTCCTAAGCGACCAGTGGCTACTTCCCTCACAGAGAAGCTGGCAACAGTGCAACAATCTGCACAGTGACCTGCAGCACAGTCAGGCCACAGCCAATCACAGCCTTACTCAAGATAAAGGAGCAGATCTGAAAGAGACCTGGAACAAACAGGCTACACTGTGGAAGTTTTTCAGAGCATCACTAAAGAAAATGAGAAAACAACATTTCTTCCATGACATCTGTGAGCCACCTGGTGCATATTTACACCCAGAGTCTATCATGTTTGCTACATTTTGTTCTTTCATCCTAAAGTTACTCCTAACTTTCACTCATGGTGCGTATATATTTATATGTAGTTTTTTTTTCTTTTTCTCATCAGTTAGTCTCTCGGGTTCTAAATTGGGTTCTGAAGGTGGGAAACGATTTACATAAATGCATAGAAAAACAAACTTGGCTCTGCTTCACAATTTGTTTTTCTATACATGTGTTTTATCTGTTTAAAACAAGGTCGTTTTGACTGCTGCAATTAGAATAAGAACCTGGAGAGGAAATGGAATGATGTTTAAAGCATATTTAATTATGCTCTGGTGTTCCCCTACATATATATATATACACTCACCGGCCACTTTATTAGGTACCCCATGCTAGTAACGGGTTGGACCCCCTTTTGCCTTCAGAACTGCCTCAATTCTTCGTGGCATAGATTGAACAAGGTGCTGGAAGCATTCCTCAGGGAGTTTGGTCCATATTGACATGATGGCATCACACAGTTGCCGCAGATTTGTCGGCTGCACATCCATGATGCGAATCTCCCGTTCCACCACATCCCAAAGATGCTCTATTGGATTGAGATCTGGTGACTGTGGAGGCCATTTGAGTACAGTGAACTCATTGTCATGTTCAAGAAACCAGTCTGAGATGATTCCAGCTTTATGACATGGCGCATTATCCTGCTGAAAGTAGCCATCAGAAGTTGGGTACATTGTGGTCATAAAGGGATGGACATGGTCAGCAACAATACTCAGGTAGTAATGAGTGGCAACCATGCTCAATTGGTACCAAGGGGCCCAAAGATGCCAAGAAATATTCCCCACACCATGACACCACCACTACCACCACCAGCCTGAACCGCTGATACAAGGCAGGATGGGATCCATGCTTTCATGTTGTAGACGCCAAATTTTGACCCTACCATCCAAATGCTCTAGCAGAAATCGAGACTCATCAGACCAGGCAACTTTTTTTTCCAATCTTCTATTGTCCACCATCGATGCGCAGTACCAGCCTCAGTTTCCTGTTCTTAGCTGAAAAAGAGTGGCACCCGGTGTGGTCTTCTGCTGCTGTAGCCCATCTGCCTCAAAGTTCCACAGTACGTACGCACAGAGATGCTCTTCTGCCCACCTTGTTGTAACGGGTGGTTATTTGAGTCACTGTTGCCCTTTCTATCAGCTCGAACCAGTCTGGCCATATTCCCTCCCTGACCTCTGGCATCAACAAGGTATTTTCCGCTGCCGGCTGTAGAACTGCCGCCACTGATGTTTTTTTCGACCATTCTCTGTAAACCCTAGAGATGGTTGCGCGTTGTAGTGTGAAAATCCCAGTAGATCAGTAAGCAGTTTCTGAAATACTCAGACCAGCCCCTTCTGGCACCAAACAATCATGCTAATGCTCAAGTCATTCAAATCAATCTTTCTTCCCTATAATACTGATGCTTGGTTTGAACTGCAGAGATTGTCTTGACCATGTCTACGCTGCCAATGCACTGAGTTGCCGCCATGTGATTGGCTGCTTGTACCAAGTGTTAACGAGCAGTTGGACAGGTGTACCTAATAAAGTGGCCGGTGAGTGTAGTTGTTACATGATATTTTGTTCACTGCATATAAAGATTGTAAAAAGGTGAACTTGCTTAGCTTTGGAGGGCACCTTGGTCCAAGGGTCGAGCGTTTTTTTTAAATTTGATTTACATTTTGATTTGTCTGCAGAAAATTTAAATCTGTATCATTTTTTGGCACAAGTACAGAGAAATGAAATTAACTCTCCATTATTTAACCCATCCCCCATTTGGCGTGGCACCCACTGAGTGTGGGGTTAAGGTCTTGCTCAACCCAGAATAGCTGTCTGTGGGGATTGAACTGGTTACCTGCACCCTTCTCAGAGCACAAGAGCACTGCTCTAACCCACTAGGCCAAAACTCCCCCAAAGGCTTAAAATATTCTGGCCATAATGACTGGTTGAAGGCTGGGGAAAGAGAGGCTGAAGCAGGTGGGTCAGAAGAATGGTAATGAGAACTGGACAGAATTAAGCAGGTGAATTAAATGACCACCTCTACAGGTGAATTAAATTAAACATCCACCTACCCAGCTATCCCCAAATTGCTGTCCACGAGGAGTCGCTAGAAGCCGCCAACCCTTGCCCCAGCTGATCTGCTATTGCCTGAACAATTAAACCACCAGACTGTGACCCATCGGTTGTTGATCTTGGTGCGGATGACTGGCCTGATTAATCATTTAGTGGACTAAATGGACTAAACAAATTCTTTGGAAGTTCTAAGGCACGAAACAGCATTGTGAGGAGAGGAGGTACTCTGTCTTGACACAGCTGATGTGTGGAAGATTCTGAGGAGAGTCAACCCGAGGAAGGCACCAGGCCCTGATAACATACCGGGGCGGGTGTTCAAATAGTGTGCAGGTCAGCTGGCTGGTGTCCTCACAGACATTTTTAACACCTGCTGCACCACACCTTAGTGCCAGCATGCTTTAATCTGCCTCCATCATTCCGGTCCCAAAGAAGCCTCAAGTGATCTAATTTGATGACTACCGGCCTTTCGCACTGACTATCATCACGATTAAGTGCTTTGTAAGCCTGGTAAAGGAACACATCGTCTCCAGTCTCATCCCAAAATTTGGCCCTATCCAGTTTGCCTACTGACGAAAAAGCTCCACTGAGGACGCCATCTCCTCTGGTCTTCACCTGAGCATTGCACACTTTTAGGAGAAGAGCACCCATGTGCTGATGCTGTCCCTGGACCTTGGTTCAGCTTTCAACACCATCATCCCACAGCATCTGATGAGAAAACTGGAACAGCTGGGATTCAATACACCCCTTCGCAACTAGCTGCTAGACTTCCTCACCAACCGACCTTAGTCAGTCCAGGTCAGACAGGACAACTCAAATGTCATCGCCCTAAGCACAGGCTCCCCTCAAGGCTGCGTCCTGAGCCCCCTGCTGTTCACTGTGAAGGGACATGACTGTGCCCCAAGGTTCACCACCAGTAACATTGTGAAGTTTGTAGACAACACTACGCTGGTGGGCCTCATCAGAGATGACAATGACCAGGACTACAGAGAGGAGGTGGAGCAGCTGGTGGGCTGATGTAGAGACAACAGCCTGATTCTGAATATGGAGAAGATGAAGATCATCGTCGACTTCCGAAAGAACCGGAATAACCACATTGCTCATCAACAGCTCAGCTGTAGAGGTGGTCAGCAGCACCAACATCCTGGGGTTGCACATCATAGACAACCTCACCTGTGATCTGGTTAACCATATGTTCTGGTGGCCATTCCTTCAGAAAGACATTCAAGAATACGTCCTTGCCTGCCCAGTATGTGCCTGAAATAAATAATCTTACGACCCCTTTACGACATTCTGCAACCTCTCTCCATCCCGAAGCATCCTTGGTCCCAGCTATCCATCAATTTCATTACGGGTTTCCCGGTATCCAAAGGTATGACCACCATCTTCACCATTTTGGACTGATTCTGTAAAGCTTGTCATCTCGTCCTACTCAGGAAACTTTCCACTGCCTTTCAGACTGCCCAACTTCAAACATGTTTTTTGGCTTCACGGTAATTAAACTAAATTAAATTAATTTATGTAGCACCAATTCACAACATATGCCATCTCAAGGCACTTTACAGTTCTACCAGATCATACAGTCAAATTGATTCAAAGTTTTCTATCTAAGGAAAACCAGTTGATTGCATCGACTCATTGACTAGAGGGGAATCCCACGGTATTTCTCACAAAATCCTCTCTGACTGCAGTCCACAGTTCACATTCCAGGTATGGAAAAATTCTTGTGCTACCTTGGAGGCCAAAGTCACTCTAAAGTGTGGTTATCATCCAAAGTCAAATGGTCAGTCGGAATGCATGAACCAAGAGCTTGAATCTACACTCAGATGTCTCACTTCCATCAACCCTTCTGATTGCAGTCTTTACCTCCCCTGGGTCGAGTAAGCCCATAATTATTAGGTCTCTGCTGCTACCAGTTTCTCACCTTTTGAAGTTTCCTTAGGCTACCAACCACCCCTCTCCTCCTCAGATCTCGGCCATATCAGTTCAACACCACATTCACTGCTGCAAGAACATCCGGAACAGAACCATCAAAACCATGTCCAAGAAACTCTCCCCCAGATTAATTCATATGAAGTCGAAAGAGTTATCAGTCCCTCAGCTGTTCACCTCAACATTTCATCTTCTCTCCGCAATTATCCCACGTTTCATGTTTCACAGATCAAGCCCCTTTGTTTCAGCACTTTGTTCCCTCCTTCTAAACCCCCCTCCCACCCTAGACGTGTGCAGACATCCGGCCTACTCCGTGCGCCAGATTGTGGACTCCCATCGGCGAGGATGTTGCTAGCAGTACCTCATCGTCTGGGCGGAGGGCTATGGTCCGGACAAACAATCCTGGATACCTGGTTCTTTTATTCTTGACCGCTCTCTCATCTCTAACTACCATTCCTCCCTTCCTTTTTGCTCTTTTGGGCTGCAAAGTGGCGGTGGCGGCTGTTGAGGGGGGGGTACTCTTGGGAACTGGGTTGGTTCCTCCACAAAATCAACCTGAACCGACTCAGTCAAAAACTCCTATCTGAAACCTGGACACTCACAGAGGAATCAAACCACAACCCGCATCCTCCTCCCTTCTGGATGAAGGAAAACCTCAAGCCAAGTAAGATCTGTTCATTTAACTCCTCTTTTAGATCCAACTGAGGACAACCTCAAACGTATCCTCTCTTTCTTCGCTCAGAAGTGTATCGACTTCTCCGTGAAACCTCCTCGGACCAAGAACCAATTCCAAATCTCTGAATGTTTGTTCAACTGTTGTACTTCATATGGGTGGGTCACATATGAAGTACAACACGTAATAAAGGTTCAGGATATGACGACAGTTCCATAAATTGCCATTGGTTAGGGCTAAACAAAAATGGCAGGGCAATATCAAGATTAATTCATACAAACAATAAACCTCACCCCTTCTCTGTTCTTCTGCTTGTTTGTGCTGCTCATTTTCTAAAGGGGGAAGGTAAAGTAGATGTTCATAAAAACTGGAAATGTCTCCTCTTGTTTCAAGTTTGGACTCTCAGACAAAAGCAAAGTAAGCTTTTAAACGCTGCCTCTCCTGATCATTATTGGCATGAAGCTGAAGAAGTTGAGCGAATGATGTGGTTTCATTCTGTTTGTTTGTGGCTATGGCTTTGAACTACGCCGGTGTCCCGCGGGTGCTTTCAGATACCACTAGTAATGTATTGTTCATGGCGCAGGGCCTCAGGCAGACAGAGTGATGGATTGAGCTGTTCTGTTTTCTTCTCACAATCCGTCTTCAAAGAAAGAAATCGATTTAGAACTGAGAGGGGGGGGGAAGGTAGAAAAAAACCACACACACACACAAATGGACTTTCTTTAAAGCGTTTTGATGTGATGTATTATTTTGTTAGAAGCACTTTCAAATCAAAGTTTACCTTTAACGAGGATATGTGTGACATTTTGAAGGTGTGTGATGTATAGAGTTGGATTTTGTTTTGTTGCAAAGAACATGTCTTTGTTCTTAATGAAATAAAAAATTGCAATCCAGAAATGAAACTCCAATAAATTCTTAAAAGAAGGAAAGGTTTTGAGAGTAATTTAGAAATTCTCTCAGATTTTATTTTCTTGTTTTCAAACGTTTCTTCATTTTCTTCATCTTTATATCTGAGCTTAATATGGTTTTCAAAATTAATTTCTTCAATTTATTTTTAATTAATTTTGTACAAGTTTCTCGTTAGTTGAGCATGGCTCCCCTTTCCTGGGTTTTTTTCTTCACTGATAATCCTAGACTTTTTTAAGACCGATTCTGAAGCTGTCAATCCTCACTACTGCCACCCTCTGGTTAAAGGGGGAACTGCTTGGTCCTACAAATAATGTTGAAGAAACCTTTAATGGAAAAGTCCGGACATATTCAGAATTTAAACTTCTGAAAGTCATTTAAATATGAAATTATTACTTACTGTTCAATAAATGATAAGTGTTTTTAATTAAGAGTAATTTTCATTTGAATGTGCTTTACTGGAGGCATCCATGTTGGTCAAAGAACACTACTGCCACCTACAGGTTTGTTACTTGGACATACCTGTGCATACCCTTGGTTAAATATTTCATTATATCAGTTCAAAACCTCCTCGGCGGAGGTAATTAGAAATGGTTACTAAACTTTAGAGGCATGAAAACGAAAAAAAAAAAAAA
>JAGKQL010000051.1:3033137-3059798 GCA_018398635.1 Cyprinodon brontotheroides
TATATAATGTAAACATTTATCATAACGTTATAATTTTGGGGAAAATGTGAATGATGATGCTGGTGGACTAGGATTTTAAATCATAATTTTAAAACAATAAGTGCAGTAAAAATAGTAAATAAACTAAGAGTGAATTTGAATTTGAATTTAATTCAAGTAAGTTGAGTGATAACTGAGAGGAAAAGGATGACACAAGGAGAACATTAAAATGAAAACAATGCTCCACAGGCTGCTCCACAATTCTTGATAATTTTATTGATAAACCGCAAAAGATGAGACTTTTTTTTAGCAGATGCATCATGTTGACAGATATGTTTTTAAATACAGTTTAGTGAGTCAGTCAGTTAGAAACAACTCCTGTATTGGTCACTTTTTTTGAATGATATATATATATATATATATATTTTTTTTTTTTGTTAAAAGCATAAACCATTTCTTTACAGAATTTCATAAATTGTTTACATTTTCCTTTCCCAAAGGTGTTGATTTATAAATACAAACAAAACAAATTACAGAAGCCAAGACAAATACAGAGAACACTTTTATATGTCAATCCATACACATTCTGTATTCCTATCCATTTCAAAGATGAAAATTATAACAGTTAAAGTTCCAGAGCAGTTAAGGTTTTTCTATCTCCATAAGTACATGTGCCCCTGTCTCTCGAAACAGTTTATCTTTAAACTGTAATTTTGCTGTTATTTTTTCCATTCCCATCACTTCCTTAACTCTTTCCCACCAAAGGTCGGTGCTCGGGGGTTGTGGCTTTAGCCAAAAGATTGTTATTTTCTTTGCTATAATAATAAGTATTTGAATCATTTTCTTTTTTCTATTTAACAATGTATTGGGTAAAATGCTCAGCAGGAATGTTTGTAAATCTAGGTTAGATTTTTCTTTGCAAATAGTTTCAGTCTTTTTCCTTACATTGTTCCAGTATTCTTTAATTTTGGGACATCCCAGAATATATGTTTGTAGTCTCCTTTCTGGCTGCAGCCCCTCCAACACTTGTCTGACATTTTACTGTATTTCAATGAGATACTTGGTACAATAAAGTATTGCATTATTCGACCCTGCACATTTAGAGGATGTTTGGCTCAACCTGCTGCTGTGAAGCAGGATTCTCCCTACCATGAACAGAATCAACAACCAAATCTGGATCCAGGCTCAGAATGAGCTCCTTGATCTGTGCTTTAGAATGGCTTAGTCTCCATTCAAACCAGGTTTAAAGCCTTGCAGGGCAGCATAAAGCCCACTGCTAACATTAAGACAGAAACAGAAAATAAACAGTTCAGGTGTTTTATAAAATATGTGAATCAGGAAATTGTCTATATACCAAACTGAATGTTGATCTCTACTTAAAGAAACACATTATATTTTAAAATGGGAATTTTTTCAATTTTTCTTATATTTATATTTATATATTTTTCTATATTTATTTTTTTTTTTATTTGAATGTATAACATGGATGTATTAACACCTCATTTTATTTCAGTGTTAAATTCTGTTTAAAGCAACAGATTATAATAAAAAATGTCTCTTCACTGGTTGATGATCTTCTTTATTCAGACCCTGCTGATTTGGTTACCGCTGCTCTGGGCTCGATGCGTGCACCGACGCAGCCGTGGTGCTGGACCCGTCACTAATAGTCAGTGTAGTTATTTCAGTGTCATTTTTAAAACTTTCAGTGCAACCAGCGTTTGCATTGAAATGCACTGGACAGAACCCTGCAAGATAACTTATGTAGCGGCCCACTAACCTGAAATATGCTGGAGAAAGCTGTTTCTGACCATTTTCTTGTCTTGTTTTTCTTTTTATATAGTTTTTTCCAAGACGATGAGTACAGAGGGCTCCTCCAGGGGCTCATGGAGAGGAGGGAGCAATGGAGGGAGAGGATCTGGTAACGCATGGAGGGGAGGAGGAGGGAGTGGATGGAGAGGAGGAGGGAGTGGATGGAGAGGAGGAGGAGGGAGTGGATGGAGAGGAGGTGGGAGTGGGAGGAGACCGTGGAGAGGTGGTTCAGCAACAGCAGGAGGAGGATCAGGGAGCCCAGCTGTCAGCTCTCAGAGAGGTGAGCTCTCACTCAGACCTCATGTCATCATTTTTATCAGGCATAAACTAATGAAACATCCTCTAGGGTCTTGGTTATCTATCAGCTGCGCTTCTATTTTCCCCTCAGCTCCCATCCAGACCACTCTAGATGAGCTGTGTCCTTACAAAGGCTGGGCTCTGTACTTTACACAAGGTAGGTTTGGCATCAGAACACATGAAATCATCTGAACATTAAGACGTTTCCATTAACTCATGCACTACCAAAGTATTCCTACTTGGTATGTTTCAGTAGAATGTTGCAAAAGTATAAATAAAACTTGATACATTCCAAAAAGTTAAACTTAACAAACAAACCAGTGGACTTTTTTTTTTCAAGTTTGAAGACGTTTAGCTTCCTATCCAGGAAGCTTTCTCAACTCAAAATGTCTGGATTGGCATTGACAGGGTTCCCGTGGGTCCTTAAAAAGTCTCAAAAGGCATTGAATTCTTCAAAATAAAACTAAGGCCTTAATTGGTATTAAAATGTCTTAAATAAATAGAATTGTTTTATTATGATTTATTTTTGTTATCTAAATAACACATTAAAATTTACCTTTTTTTTTTATTTAAAAAAAATAATGTCTTTGCCATTATTGGTTCCCGTCCCGATAGCGGAACCAATAAAACTTTGTTGCGGCCGGGACATTTGGGAGATGCACCATTAACTTTTTGTCTGAAAATATGAGCAAGTGTAAATGTAACCAAAATTGTCTCCAATCAAGAGTTTTCTCCATGGCTAAAACCAGGGAACATACATGAGGCTCAGTGGATTTAGTGCAAGAAGCGCGATTCAAACTCTGAACGATGGGAACTAAGGCAGTGGAGTCGCGCACATGCGGTAAGCATCTAAACACAAAGCTGTCAAAATGGAGTTACAGAGAAACAGCCGGTATTTCTCAGTTTTGTTCCATCCCTTTATCTCTGCAACGCCTCCACTTATCACCAAATCAAACATACTAAGAAAACCATACAAAGAAAAATAGCTGAAAAAAGACTTAGCACTGGTTATGTTGTGGCTTTTAAAACTGATTTGTTTTGTTCCCTGCTAAAACAAAGTTTTTTGAATTCAGTTAAATAATTGTTAAAATATATCTGTCATTTTGTGTGTTTTTAGCTTTTCTTCCTGTATGGGAAGCTTTTCAACATTTGAAACATTAGTGCAGTGGTTTATGTTAAAATAAACCTTTTGGGTTAAGTTGTCGCAAGCAGGTTTTTCTTGTGTTTCTTGTGAATTTGGTCTTAGATTTTTGTTTCAAGTGGCATTAAAAAGGCTTAAAAAGTCTTGAATTTAACTTGCCTTATGCTGTAGGAACCCTGATTGAGTTCCAGGCTTTTATAGAGTATCCTAACAAAAGCCTCGTAATGGATTAGAAAACATGCACATTGAAACTGGAAAACCAGCTCCTCCCCTTCATAATGAGAGTCGTTGAGGTCGTGATTGGCCTAGATCACCTGATACTGGCCCATTCCTCTGAAAAAGCAGGCGTTAACGGTCACTGATGGCCTGGCTGACCTGGTGAAGTGTTTTGTTCCCCCAACTTAACTTTTTGAAATGACTTTGACCTGGATGACAGAGGATCTCCACCAGCATGAAAACTTGATAAAAGTTTTTTAGGGCAGCAGAAACACACTGAAATAAATAATGCAACTGTTTTTGGCATCATATTTAGTTACTTCAACACAATTGTTTCATGTTAGCAGGCTAGGACATAAAACAATTGTGTTAAAGTAACTAAATATGATTAAGTAAATGCCAAAAATTTTATTTTTTATTTTGTTCAGTGCTGGAAAGAGGAAATCTGAACTGTTGCAGCTGGATCCTAATCGTCAACCAATCAGAGAGGCTGATTCAGCAGCTGTCTGGAATGCTTAGTGTGAGTCAATGAGTCGATGCAATCAGCTTTCCTTAGATAGAAAACTGATTCATTCTGATGATCTGATTGAACTGTAAAGATAAAGGTGTTGTGAATTGGACCGATAGAAATAAACTGAATTTAATTGAACACTTTGTCCAGCTAATATGGCAAATAAAGCCAAGTTGCTCTATAGATCCGACAGGAAGCGAACAGAGTAGCCCAATGATCGAAACATCTGACTTTAAAATGCACGTGTCCAATATGAGGTGTGGGACAGTTTGAAAGTAGCTTTAAACTTTTACCTCAGTAAGATAAAAATATTAGAAGCCATGATAAGGACCTGCAGTGAGCGTAAGCGACCCAAATAAAGGGGCGTAATCACATCATAAGACAAATTTATACCGAAGAAACAAAGTTTCTCTACAAGATCCTGCTGTTATCTTTGTATTTTGTTGTTGCTCAGTTACTAAAAAAGACCTTATTTTATTGACAAGCAGCCATTTTCTCTCATATCAAGAGAATCTTTCCATAAAATGAAGGGCTGAATATTTGTTTACAATATTCTATGTATGTCGTTATAATTTCCCTATTCATTGTGCCAGACTGACTGAATAAGCAATGTTTTCTTACACAGTATTACCCCCAGATTCCACATACTCCGTCAGCCTATGTGGAATCTAGGCTGACATGTTAATCTATGAGAGCTGTTCCACATCCACCGCTAGTCCTCCGCACATTACCGTCCACGTACGTCTTCTCCGTCCTTCACCGTCAAAATACAGAGCCGAGACATTTTTTTTCCCCCTGCTCCGCTCCGCTCCGGTCAGGTGAAGATCCACAATTGCAATCGCACCAAACAGGAAAAAAGAACGGCGAGAAGATCCGGTTTGTCAATTTTAAAATATAGTAAGCGACAGATCTAGGGCTGCAACAACGAATCGATAAAATCGATAAAAATGCGACTTTTAAAAGCGTTGGCAACGCGAATTTCATCATCGATTAGTTGTGTCGCACGATTAATGCGTCATCATACGCCGCCGCCGTCATCACATCCACTTGACTGGAAGCGGGGAAGAAGAAAAAATCACGGCAGAGCCGAGTCAGCGCCCCAGGTGCAGTGTTGCCAACTCAGAGACTTTTCAGACCCCTCCAGCGACTGTTTTTTTAAAAAGCGACTAGCGACAAATCTGCCGACTTTTTACTGTGTCACTGGCGGCTTTTGGAGACTCTTACATGAAAGCATGTATCGTTCCTACTCTACCGTGGAAACGCCTCCCCACCCCAACCCGTTCTACCGCCCAGGAGTGGCTCTCAGCGCTGCAGTCAGAGCCGCAGGATGTTTACCCTCAGCGTCCAGACTGCAAATGAAACACGCATGTGCCAGGATTGACGGCGCAAATTGACAGTCACAATAATTAAAATAGCCTGGGCGCTTTGTAAAAGTGAAAAGTGCGTAACATGCAACTTTTGTCAAAACAAATGAACACGGCAGCGGAACCACCATGTTTGTTTGGTTTTAAAGGGGAAACGTTACGTTAGTTTCTCCAGGTAGCTCATCTGATGCTTTCCTTACCTTGTTAGTAGGTTACAGACAGTGATAAGGTTGGCTACTTATTTTACTTTTTAATTTTCATTTGAATTGGCTTAAGCAGCGTTTATATTTATAAATAAGTTAACTTGCAAATTATGAGGGCAAGGCTTTTTAAAGTTTAAATCTTCTTGCAAAGATAAAGTAAAAGAGTGCAATTTATGGAAGTAAAGCAGAAGAATAAAATCCAGTAAGATCAGTAATATGTCAATTAATTATCTGCCACATTCCCATGTAAATATCTGTCTTTGGAGGATGTGTTTTAGCAACCCTAGTTCTCTCATTTTTATTCCAAATACAATTTATAATTTGAATCACAGGGGCTATTTTTTTATCTCTATGGTTCAGTATTTTCTCAAGTAGCAACTTTAACTGCTATACTTTCCTGTCTTAAAAGGCAGAACTCTTCTAGTCTAAAAAAACTCATTTGTTGAAATGGGGGACCCTATTGTTTGAGCCCCTTAGGGGCTTTTAAAAACTAAAAATGTCTTTTTTATACACTTTGTGAAACAAAGTAGCCTATATTTTTGTGGATGTATACAGCTACATTTCTCATGTAAGATTTGCGTAGTTTTAGCACAAACATTTATTTGTACCATATTGCACACCAGAACGGTTAATGAGCAACCTGTATTTGTGTGCTTATTTGTTCTGTCTAAAGTGTTTATTTTTGGAATAGAAAGGTTAATATAAAAATATTTTTTGTCCGATTCAACGATTAATCGAAAAAATAATCAGCCGATTCATCGATTTTTTAAGATAATCGTTAGTTGCAGCCCTAGACAGATCGGTAACTGCAAATTAAATTATAGCATAATTCTTATATATTTCCATAAAATAAGACCATTAAATTAAATGTCTGGATGCAAATTATTGATCCTTCAACAGACCAGGAAGCTCATAAAAAGCAAATGAATATGATCCTAGTTATCCCTGTTACAAAAATCAACAACAAAAAGAAAATATTTGGGCAGAAACTGAACATATGCCCGATGCTGATGGGGATTTTTTTGTAATGTGTCATTAAATTAAGCGTTTATTTCTGCATATTTTACTTCTATGAATTTGATAATAATATGGCGCATGCTGTCCTCGAGCTCAGAGGAAGTCGTAGCGCAGCAAGACGGGAGGAACAGAGGAGGCTGTAGGCTTTGCTTTGCGCAGGAGGTCTGGGGCGCAACAGAGCGGTGATGGAGGATTTCTGGGTTAGACATGTTTATCAGATCAAACTTTTTAAACACTTAAGCTTCCCGCGTTTGCCTTTTATCTGTGACTTGATCAACAGCCGATACCACACCGTGACGTCACAAACCAGTAGGTGGCAGTAGTGTTCTTTGACAAACATGGATGCCTCCAGTAAAGCACATTTAAATGAAAATTACTCTCAATTAAAAACACATTTAATTAACAGGATGTAATAATTTCATATTTAGTACTTTCTGAAGTTTGAATTCTGAATGTGAGCGGACTTTTCCTTTAAATGTTTTGACAACTGCATTTGGCACCTAGATTCCTCCCAGCAGCCTCCCCAATGTCCTTCGGCCTTCAGAAAAACTCGTTTTCTCTTGGAAAACAAATATTTCACAATTCCTAGACCCCATAGTAGTGATCATAGTGATAGCAGCGCCATACTACAGACAACCGATGCAAACAATGATTGATTTATTGAAATAAACAGAGAGAACAGTAATAAACACTCTATAACCCAGATGGAAGATGGAAAAGAGGGGAACTTTCTTAGAGCTAGTTTCATAATGTGACTTACCTCACAGTAATTGGACAATATTTACACAATTTATTATTTTCTAATCTTTGTTTCTTTTGATCCATGCTAAGGTTTCATAGAGAGCTCCCCCAGTGTGGAGAAGATCAAAGTGTTTGAGAAATACTTCACTTCTCGGATCCACCTGTATGATAAGGTCAGTGAGTGTTTAGAAAACTGCTGGTAGAAGATGTCATACATCCGAGCCTTCTAGGTTATAGGAGCGTCTTAGTGACCGGTCAGTAAAAAGGACGGCTGTGTTTCTCTTTAGGATGAGATTGAGCGTCAGGGCAGCGTGCTGGTGGATTACGCAGATTTAATTGGGGACCAACGTGTGCGTGAAGCGCTCTCTGATATCGTGGCTGACCTGCAGGAGCAGCCAGAGGTCATGCTGAACTGTCTGGGAGTGGCCATTCATCAGGTAAACACAGAAATCTAATGTTAAAGGGGACCTTTTATGTAGAATTCACCGTTTTGCAATATAGAAAACACAAAAACAATCAAAACAAAAGAAAATCATCACGCAAGGAATAGATTTACCGTACATTAATCATGGAAGTGAAGTGGGTGAGCTGGGTGTCACATGTCCAGCTAAATGGTTTCTCTGATTCAGGTGTTGACCGCAGATTTGGAAAAACAAGCTGCTGAGCTCCAAGACGATGAGCTTCCCGTCACCGCACCCATCATCAATATTCCTCATATCAGCGTAAGGTAATGAGCGCTGTGCAGAACGGGATGTTGTTCTCTGGGCACCAGCTGACTCCCCACCCCCATTCACAGGTTGTATAACTACGAGCCGCTCACTCCTCTGCGGACTCTGCGAGCCAGCGTGTTCGGCCGGCTGGTGTGTGTTAGAGGAACCGTAGTCCGAGTGAGCAGCATCAGACCTCAGTGCACCAGGATGGCGTTCAAGTGCCAGATCTGTAGCGGCACTCTGACCATACCACTGCAGCATGGGAAGTATGCGACACCCAGCAAAGTACGTGCACACCAGTGTTCTTTCTGGCAGCCATCTTAGATTTAGTCTTAGTTTTTGTCTTCAGGATGAAAACTATTAATTCAATTAAATTCAGTTTATTTCTATAGCGCCAATTCACAACTCACGTCATCTCTAGACACTTTACAGTTCTCCAGATCATAAAGTCAAACTGATTCAAAGTTTTCTGTCTAAGGAAAAACAGTTGGTTTTGCATCAACTCATCGACTCTCTTCAGCAATGATACTCACACTAAGCATGCTTGTAGCGACAGTGGAGAGGAAAAACTCCTTTGAACAGGAAGAAACCTCCAGCAGAACCAGGCTCAGTGTGGCTGATTGGCATCTGCTGAGGCCCACCTGGGGTTCAAGGAGACAAGAAGCAGAGATACAGAAAGAAGCTATAAGAGCTGGCCCGTCCAGGAAACACACACAGCCAGAGCAGACGAGCTCTGAGCCAGCTCCCATGTCAGAGGATGAAGAGAGCACATCCAGTTAGTCATGGTCAGAGAAACAGGAGTACACACTGGAATACAGGCCTAATCTCCAACATCTATAAAACAAAGGGTGTTGATGGCAGCAGCACAGCTGATATTTCTCTCCAGGATGGAGTCACAGCCAAACAAGAACAGACCAGATGAAGCTACTATGAGAAAAAGCAGAGAGCATAGTGTTAGAGATTGAACTAATAGAATCTGCAGAGTGGGATTATAGAGATATGAAGCAGAATGATGAAAATAGGGGTCCCTATGTCCTCCAGCAGTCTAAGCCTATAGCAGTTATAGAACTATAGAGATAGCTCAGGATAACCTGAGCCACTCTTAACCATAAGCTTTATCAAAAAGGAAAGTTTTTAAGCCTAGCCTTAAAAGTAGACAGGGTGTCTGCCTCTCACGGACTAAAAACTGGTAGTTGGTTCCACAGGAGGAGCCTGATAACTAAAAAGATCTGCCTCCCATTCTACTACTTTAGAAATTCTAGGAACCACTAGTAAACCTGCAGATTGAGAGCTTAAGTGCTCTGTTAGGAACATAAGGAACAATCAGATCTCTGATATAAGATTGAACTTGGCCATTTAAGGCTTTTTATATGTGAGAAGGAGGATTTTAAATTATATTCTGATTTAACAGGAAGCCAATGAAGAGAAGTTTTCAGGATAGGAGAGATATGATCTCTATTTTTCATTTTCATCAGAACTCTGGCTGCAGCATTTTGGATCAGCTGAAGGACTTACCTTAGCTACAGTTTGTGGACTTCCCTGATGGGAAAGAATTACAATAACCACAAGCCTTGGAAGTAACAAATGCATGGACTAGTTTCTCAGCATCAACCCTGGACAGGAGATTTCTAGATTTTTGCAATATTCCTCAGTGAAAGAAGGAAATTCTAGAAACCTTTTTGATATGGGATTTAAATGACAGGTCCTGATAAAAAAAAAAAACATCAAGATTTTTTACTTTATTATCTGAAATCAGTTTAATCCCATCCAAATGAAGTGACTGGCTAATCAGCTTCTTTTTTAAGAGACTCTGGTCCAAAGACTATAACTTCTGTTTTGTCTGCATTCAGAAGGAGAAAGTTAAGAGTCATCCAGGTTTTTATGTCTTCAGACATGCCTGTAATCTATGTAATGGGTTAGCTTCATCTGGATTTATAGACAGATATAGCTGGGTATCATCAGCATAACAGTGAAAATTAATCCCATGCTGTCCAATAACTCTACCAATTGGGAGCATGTATAAAGTAAAGAGAATTGGTCCTAGCACTGATCCCTGTGGTACTCCACAGGTAACCTGTGAGCGTGTTGAAGATCTGTCATTAACGTGAACAAACTGAATTCGATCAGATAGATAAGATTTAAACCAGTCTAGAGCTGTTCCTTTAATTCCAACAAAATATTCAAGTCTTTCTAAAAGAATATTATGATCAACTGTATCAATAATTTTGCTAACTCTGAAGTTCAACTGGATCAAAGAAGCAGTCTCAGGGTTTCTGTGGATCATTAAAAGTCATTAAAGTATTATTTTTTTAAATTAAAGGCCTTAATTGGCATTGTTAAAATTAATTAAATGTGATTATCATGGCATTTAAATGCTTTATAAAAAAAAAAAAGTCAAATATATCAGATTTAACTGGTTTTCGCGTGTTTTCGCGTGGAACTGCTCCTAGTTGATCTACTAAAGCCATATGTTCAGAACAGAAGCTCGAGGCAGATTTAGTCACAATTTATTCAAAAAGCAGGATATGAGTGTAACTTTGCTATTTTATAAGATTGAAGTTTTTTAAATTATTTTAATAAAAAATAATAAAATAATATATATTTTTTTTTTTATTCGGATTGATTAAGTTTTTAACATTTAAACATTCTTTTTTCTACTTTGACAATTTTGGCTTTATTTCTGAGAATTTACCCTTTGGTTAGTAGATTTAAATTAAAAAAAATATAAATAGAGAACCTACATAATTGCCATATAATACCATGGCAATTCGGACCTGAATTTCAATATGTGAAATAAAATCATACCTTTTTTTTTTTTTTTTTGGATTGATTTTTTTTTCTCTCTCTTTTATTTTTTTAATGTATTGTAAGTAAAATGTAATTTAAAAAATTTACGTTTTTTTCTTTTTCAGATTTAGCTATACAAATAAAAAAAATCTATCTGAAAAAGAGAAAAAAATTTGAAAATATAACATTGTTAAAAGAATAATGTTTGAAAGAAATAAAAAGAAAAATGAAATGTGAAAGAAATAATTAGAAAATTTAAAATCTAATGAAACAGCAAAGTTATTAAGGTTACCTTTTATAGGAAGTTTTTCAAAGTTTAATTTCTGGATTACAAAGTTGTTGTTTTTTTTAAATTTACAGTTCAAATACTTGTTTTTAGCCCGAAACAGTTTTAACCTCCAGAGTGAGCCGCCCAGTATAGGATCTATCCATTAGTTGGAACATGCTCACCTGTTCCCCTCATTTAAAAAAGTTGGGATTGCAACTTCATATAAAGCTCTAAAAGATTTACTATTAATGAAAGCTATTTAAGAAGGGTTTATTCATCCAAATCACTCCTTGCTTATAGTTCTGTTCTGTTTTGACTACAAAGACAGCATATCCAGACATGTTTTGTGTGTTTTATCACAGTGTTCCCAGCCTGGATGTCGAGCTCGTACCTTCATCCCCCTTCGCAGTTCTCCCTTTACAAAAACAGTAGACTGGCAAATCATCAAGTAAGTCTATCCTGATCATATTCTCTGCAGAGCAAAATTAAGGTTTTAAGGGCAGGTTATACTCCAGCAGCAGGTTGCAGGTATTTTTGATTTATGCCCAATAGTGAAGCTTGGTCTGAGCTATGTTATTCCACGCCACAATGCAAGAGGACCAATCAGGAACTAGCTGTGGGTCTAGATACGGCCGAGGCGGTGAGGAAGTGGGGGGCAAGTTTGTGCAACAACGGAGGGGACATGAGGGCCAAAAAGAGTGGGGATCCAGGTGGAAAGAGGGTCTCCAGCGTTCTTGCGCACCTCGCTCTTCTAGCTGGTCCTTCTTCACAAGTCCTTTTCCACAATGGCGGGTCATACAAACAAAACAAGAGCCGGTAAAGTACCAAACAGGAAATACGCTGATGTGTAGAGCGGATGTAGATTTGACCAATCAGAGGCTGCCTGTCTGCGGTCACCTACAATTTTGGAGAGAGGTGCAGCACAGTGTCTTCGCGAGAAGGGGATTGGTAGGGGGGTCTCTGTGTTAACTTCGATAATACGCGCAGACGCGACCTGATTTCCCAAGTATAAATCAGCCTTCTAATCCTTCATAGAACCTGCAGCTGCTGGGGGGGAAACCTCGATGCGCAGGCCTGACTTAACCTAACCTAAAGCTACATACAGTTTTTAAGAATTGAATATTTGAGTGACAGCGAGGGCCAAAAGTAATATCTGGCAGGCTAGTTTTGAAAAATGGCATATGCCACATTGAAGTGTTATGCCAGTAAAACAGGCACCTGAATTTATATATCACACATTCAATTTTAATTTAATCCAAAAGCAATTTATAAAAAAAAGAAATTAAAATGGTTAAAGTCACCTATCTTTTTCTTTCGTTTTTGAAAGGACATTGGACTACATTACTTAGTCTACTTCAAACCGGCTAGGCTAATGCTTAGCAGACACAATTTACTTAATAATCTGACAATATGCTGCCACTTTCTGAACATTTGTTCACATTGTCAGAGCAAACACAAGTACAAGATTTGGTGGTATGACTGTTTAATGTTTTTTTTTTTCCCAACACATATATATTTACAACTACATACATAAACATTAGTTTTTCATGATTGCTAAAATATGCCAAGAGGTGTTGCAGAGCCAAGAGTCGTAAAACTTTGTCCTACGATGGCTGCTTACACGTATGTGCGCAGCCTGAGATTAGGTAGCTTGAAGCTAGCAATGCTAGCCGATCCAACTGTAGCGCCCTAAAGGGCTGATTATAAGCAGTGTGTCACAGTGAGCTTGTTGCAAAAACTATATGTTTGATTTATGTCTAACTGAAAACTGAAAATAAGTAGTGCCTGAAAGTTTACATACCCTACAATTAAAGACAGAAAATAATCAGCTGCCAGTTGTAAAAAATAAAAATAAAAATATGTTTGAAAAAATCAAAATAAATAAAATATGTATTTTTTTAAATTGTTAAAATAAGAGAAAAGAGCAAAGTTGCTCCCAGAACCTTTTGTGATCATTTTTTTTACAAGCCAAACAGGAAATCTAACAATAAATGGTAATCAATCTCCAGCCTGTTGGTTGAGCTCTTTGAAATCCCGCCTCTGCAGGGTGCAGGAGTTGGTGGGCGGCGAGCAGAGGGAGACTGGACGAATCCCTCGCACTGTGGAGTGCCACCTGACCTCTGACCTCTGCGACAGCTGCGTCCCTGGAGACACCGTCACTGTCACAGGGATAGTCAGAGTTATTAACGACGGTACTAGCATGCTAATCAATATGTGATCATACTTGGAGCTAATGATAAGGAAACCTCTGCACCCTCTAGAGGAGAGTAACAAATCAGACCAAACTATACATAAGATCAATCACTGTGCCCACACAGTTTAACCATCTGCTTTCTAATTGCAGGTACTACCAGGGGAAATAAAGACCAGTGCATGTTTCTCCTCTACATCGAGGCTATTTCAGTCAGTAACAGCAAAGGTAACGAGCATCACACACCTTTCTCATTGGTGTCTGATTTCTCTCCAAGCGTGCAGATAAATTTACATGGATCTAATGTTTAGGTAAGCTTTCCAAATCAGGAGGGGAGGAGTCTGGAGGTTCCAGGGAAGATCGAACAGGAGGAGAGGAGTTCAGTCTGAAGGAGCTCTATGCCATCCAGGAGATCCAGTCCCAGCCAAACTTGTTAAGGCTCATCGTACAGTAAGTTAAATGCTGTGATCAACAAGTATCAACGCAGACTCACGGGCGACATTTGAAACATTTTATAAATTACTGCGGCGGTTAGTCCGACGACGGTGTCTAACTGAAATCCTACATCCTCCGTCTCTGCCGCTCCGCCCCGCTGCACTCCAGACCTCCTGTGCAAAGCAGGGCCACTTATAGCTCCTCGCCAGCTCCTCCCCGTATTGCTGCGCTCCGACTTCCTCTTATTAACTTCATAGGAGCAAAACATGCAGAAATAAAAGCTTAATTTAATATGACATAATAATAAAAAAACAGCATCCAGCATATGTTCAGTTTTGTTGTGGCTTTTTGTAATTGGGATCATCCATGGTTTGTATGAACTATGTTTGTTCTCTGCTTCCAAACTCAGCATCTCTTTATCCATACCTGAGATGAGAAGTTTCTTTTGAAGTTGTGAGAGGCGCTCTTTGCCATTTTGACTGGATTTGATTAAACTTTTAAGCCTTTTAGTATAAAAATAATATACTTGTGTTGATTGAGATTGATAAATCTGGCTTCCTGGTATGTTGAAGTAGTTTGCATCTAGTCATTTAATTAAACGATCATTAGTTTTTGGGAATATATAAGCTCACAAATGATACTGAAAGACTGAGACAGCTTTATGAATGGAGCAGTCTCTATTCAAACCCAGGTTTAAAACCTTGCAGGGCAGCATATGCCATTCTGCCAACATTAAGACTTATAAAGAACAAAAACAAATTTTCTGTTCAGGTGTTTTATAAAATATGTGAACCAGGAAATTGTCTATATGCCAAACTGAGAACGATTATTGTTCTCTACTTCAAAAAACCTTTTAGATGTTAAAATGGAAAAATGTTCTTCTTTTATATATAGTTTTTTATTTAAAAATTCAATGTATAACATGAATGCATAAAAACCTAATTTTATTTTATTTCAGTGTTAAATTCTGTTTAAAGTAACAGATTATTATTAAAAATGTCTCTGGACCTTTAATGGTTGATGTTTTTCTTTATTCAGACCCCGCTGATTTTTAATTGGCTACCCCTGATCTAGAGGCCTCCCATGATTTAGCTGGGGCTAAAACAACTGATCAGATTGATCGATTATTTAAATAAATGTCAACTATTTTAGTAATTGATTAATCCTTTACTAGAGTATAGAGCAGTGGCAGCTGGTGGAGTTTTCTCAATGGGGGTGCAAAAATTCAAAATGGACTTATACCAAAAACCAATCAAACATATACTAAGTTATCACACCAGTATATTTATATGAATGCTAACAAAAATAAACATTATAAAAACAAAAACATAATTTCATGTACAGGTTTCCTTTTTGTACATAAATCTTGCCCTTCTGAGGCTTTGTGAGAAATCTGTGTTTTGCATGATCCAATATTGTTTGAAAAAGCTACAAAAAATAATGTACCAGCTTAATAACAGAGAAGCTATTAATCAGCCTTATATCTTTTAATATATTAAAAATCTATTTATTTTCTGAGAATGTGTTTATTTAAAACAACTATACAAATTAACAAACATCTAGAGAAAAAGTAGACTAGATTCTATTATTTTCCATGTTGATCCCAGATTGTTCATTCTTCTTGCCTTGTCTTTATCCACGCTGGCTCAGATCCTGACCTTTGAAAAAGGAGGCAGGGAAAGCGGGATAAAGAAACGTTACCCTCGCTGCATGCAGTTAGCCTAGCCTTGACGTCTGTGCTGTGGCGGGAGGCGGTGAGCAAATACACTTCCGGTCACCTCAGATCGCAGCTTAGCTCTGAGCTCTCTTATACCTTTTATAACAGAGGAGCTACTGTGCATGTCCAACTTTTAATGAAATTCAGTGGCCAAAGATTTTTGCGCCCTAGGGAGGAAGTATGTCACCAATCCGGCGAAATTAGGCTTGACACTTTGCTAGTCATTAAAGATTAAATATTTATCTTGTGCATGTAAAAATTATTTAATAATATATTTCAAAATATTTTACATTTTAATTTAAAATTAAATTGTTTTTTTGTTTTTTAATCTTTTTTATGTCTTAATTGGGATCATTGGGTGGGTGGGGCGGCGCCCTAGCACCCTCTATTGGCCAGCCACTTCTGGTATAGAGACATTAAAACATGCTTTTAACTGACAGAACATCCTACTTAGAGCAGTAATTAAGCCAAGATTATAATGTGCTCTAACGAGAAGTCCTTCAGTGGAAAGTTTTAGTTTCACCTGGTTTATTTTCCTAAACATTTTTTTTTTTGGCTATCCAATTATTTATTGATTAATATAAACAATAATAAAAACATGAATCGATTTGCAAAATAATAGTTAGTTTAAGCCCTAGATCAAGCTTATAGATACAGACTGTCCTTCTTGGACCGTATAAAGAGAGGTTTTGATAAAGTTTGATAAACCACTGTGTTTTCCATCACCTTGTGTAGTCTGGTGTTGTCAGCTTGCTGTTTGTGCTGATGGCACAATGAATTAGTGTGAATAATGAGAGGCTTTTATTTTGCAGACTCCCTGGTGTCTTAGTTTGAAAGTGTAGCAGTGTGTTTTAAGAAAAGGTTCAGAGTCGGCAGTGATATAGAATCCATTTCCAGTATTGAAATCACTCTTTTTCCCTTTCCTTTTTCCCTGGTATTAGGTCAAAAGATACTATATTAAAGTGTAAATGAAAGACCTTTATTTTGAAATTTGTAGTGGCGTGTGTTTTGAAAAGACCCCTAGAGTCTAATAAAATAGGTTGAGTTTCGGTCAGAATGTTGAGCCATATGCTTCAATTAATATATCTTTTATTCTGTAGTGTGTGTGTGTGTGTGTGTGTGTGTGTGTATGTATGTATGTATTATATATATAATACATATATATTATATTATATTATATTATATATATATATAAATATTATATTATATTATATATATGTAACTGCAGCATATGGCTCAAGATTCTGACCGAAACTCAACCTATTTTTTATAAATTAGATTCTAAGGGTCTTTTTCAAACAAAAATATATATATATATATATATATATATATATATATATATATATATATATATATATATATATATATATATATATATATATATATATATATATATATACGGCACCCTCAACACAGCAAATCCATCTCATTCCTAAGCTGTTAATAGCCCCCACCGGCACACGTGACCGGACCACTCCCCAGCAAGAGCCCTCAGACCAGCCCACCCATCCCGCTGCAGGCTACCCAACCAGAACCGCCTCAAGACCGACCCACCTGGCAGCAGCATTGTGCCACCAGGCCAGTAGCCCACGTCCGCCACCACGGAACCCCCCAAGAGCACCGCACGCGGCCGCCGCAGGACCCCCCCGCGGCGCCCCAGACCCCGCCCCGACGGGGGCAACAGTCCCCCGGGCCAGACCCGCCAGGCACCCCGCTCCGAGCACCCCCCCGAGCCCCCAGGACCCAAGGACCCCCGAACTAGCCCCGGCGCCCCACAAGACGCACCCCATAGCCCCCCACTACACTAAGTGATGGAGCCGATCAAGGGAGCCCAGAGAGATCGGTCTGATGGGGATGCAGATGCTGTCTCAAGATTAATATGATCCAACAACAGATCTCTGTACTGATTGATGTTGAGTTTATCCTTACTCTTCCAATTCATGAGGATAGTTTTCTTTGCGATACATTTTTCTTTAATAGACTAGTGAATAATACAAGAACAAACAGATAAAGTAAATTTTTCACTGACAAGATCGCTGGTTTCACCACAAACAGAAACAGCAAGGGTAAAGACTATTAAGACATTTTTGAAAGGTTTAAACTATTGTTAATTTTACCAGCAATTTTTAAATTTAGTTTCAGTTTTAGTCCAGTTTCAGCATCGCTTGTTAGTTTTTATCACATTTAGTCGACATCATCCCATTTTTAGTTAGTTAGTCGACTATAAGTCGAGCATTTTAGTCTTTATTTTAGTCCAAGAAAACATAATTTTATTCGTTTAGTTTTAGTCAACAAAAACTGTCAACATTTTAGTCTAGTTTTAGTCAGGACATAATTTTAACCTTTTACTTTTTTGTCAGCAGATAATATTTAACATTTCCTAAAATTATTTCACATTTCAACATTTTCTTTCATCTTTTTTGATAAAAAACACAATTTTAAGGAACACATGCAGACATGGAAGATGTTCTGACAATATTTGCATATTTATTTTGAACATTGTTTAGGTTCAAAGACACAAACACAAATGCTTGCATTAAAACAAATAAAATACACCTGACAAAGGAAACAAATAAATAAAATAAAGTGTCTTATGAACTTAACACAAGTGCTGGCTGTTTAAAGCTAGTTCACATTGAATAATAAAATAAATCCAACTGCTACACCGTGGCCTCGTAATTTTAACAAACCCCCATTATTGATGTAAAAAACACATTTGGCACAGTTTGGTGACATTTTTGGATAAATATGCCAAAATGGCCTCTCATAGAAATTTCTCCACTAATACCAAATTTCTAAAATAAATATGATTCATATCCTTGTATTCCAAAAGACAGGGTATATTTTTCCCTATTAGATGAAAGTCTGCACTACACAGTGACTATAAATATATTTTGGAAGGTTTTGCAATGTTTATGTCAAAGAAAATTTTGGGAGGTTAAAAAAATAAAATATTGCACATTTTGTATAAATAAGGGTAAACCTACAATTTGTAAAACCATTTTGAAATCTTGTTAAGGGTTCAAAGTTTCTTCAAAAACACAAATAGCTTGCAGGGCTATAAGTAAAATACACCTGTGTTTTGAAACAAATAAATAGATTTAAACCCACAAGTGTTGGCTGGTTAAAAGCTAGTTCACATAGAATAATAAAATAAATAGATTTTGAGGTCACTGTTGTGAAGAAAAAAAACTCCAACTGATACAACAAAAGTGCTTTCCTTGCCTGCTAGTTCACATGGTTTATAAAGGTACATACAGTATTTAAGGTGAAACAAGGCATAGCTTGCTGGTCCTGAGAGTCAGCTTTGTATTTGGTGGGTGGGCAATTATGAAGCTTGCATAGCTGAAGCCTGTCATTGTTTCTGGGTGGTTGTTGGTGGTGGGTGTCTCTTCAATCTGGAACAGAAATTAATACAATGTCAGGATAGATAAACAGCATAACATGAATTCCAAGTGTATAAGTAGCATATAGGTCTGTTTTTTCCTTAAGAAAAACTAAGTCTCTGTAAAAACTACATTTGACCATCCATTTCAAACTCATACAAACAACCTAACTATCATTTTATGCAGGAATAAATTGCGGAACATTTTTATGTGTGAATGCATTTTGGTTGTATTAATATTGATGCCAATTCAAATCAAATGTCCTTGTAATAGTAATGTGCAGATAAACAGAGCAGCATTTTATGTCACCAAATAAAGACATCCCTGCAGTGGTTCCCCTAGCAATGACTATTTTGTATATGAAAATCTAGGTTAAAGTTGCTCTGAATTATGTGTGGCATATTATTTTTATTTTGTCTTATCCTGATAAATAGTTTCAGTTGGTTTTAGCATTTAGCATACATGTGTAGCTGCCGAGTTGTTCTGTGTTAACTGTAGTTCCTACCAAAGCCCTGAGTCGTCTCAAAATCGCTCGCCCGTTTTAATCAACCTGTACTCTGAATTGAAACTAGTTGCCCGCCAGTATGGGCATCTTGCTAGTACTAATTATAACTGCCATGTGCCCCCGTCAATAAAGTGGCTGTGGTTAGCCGCGCTGGCAGCTGTAACGGAATTTAGCCAGCCTGGATGGCCAAAATGCTAAAGCTGGGCCGCTCTTCATCGTTATTCTTGGTCATTTTCAATATTATAGCCGCTTGGATTTAATGTTACATTATAAAATGCGCAAACCGCCCGTACACCACCCCTCGGAAATAATTGGCCGTAATGCCTTTAAAGTTTGGAACTGCGACGGTTCTCTTCAGTTTGTTGTGTTTTTTCCAGCTACCATGTGGTTACATTCCTTCCCTTTCGACTGTACCCGCGGAGCTGGTTTTGTTCACTGAAGCAATGGGGTCAAAATGTCCGCGGCGGTCACGCCTCCTCTTTCTCCCGAGCCCCTGTGTGCGAGTAGGCTATTTTAACCGGTCGCCGCTTCGCCATGACAGGTTGTGGTTACTTGTGTCCGTCCGCTTCCAGTTTTTCTGTAGTAGTGGGAGTGTGACGGCGAGCGGCTGTAATGCTGGAAGGGCGGCGAGGAGGAGGTTGAAATAAGGTGGAAAACATGCAAAATAATAATGTATGAATTTTCGCCGCGCCTCTTCTTCGCTACCGGTGAAATGTCTTCATAGATTTTAGCCCAGTCTTTTTTTTACCGAACTTCATTTTCGACTCGTTTTCATTTTCGACTAAATTTATTTCTGATTTACTCCCAGTTATTGTTTATTAGTGGGGATATTCGTCTCGTCTCGTCTAGTTTTCGTTCGGTGATAAATGTGCGTTGACGAAAATATTTTCATTTAGTTTTCGTTAACGAAATTAACACTACCGCACAGCAAGAGCCCCCCGCGGGACCAGGGCCCACCCATCCAGCGCAGGCCACCCAACCAGAACCGCCTCAAGACCCCCCTCGACTCCACCCAGCGGCACAGCTACCAGAAAGGGGGCAGCCCCACCGCCACCACGAACCCCCAAGAGTACCGCATTCGCTGCCGTGAATTCCCCGAGGGCGCCCCAGGCCACACTCGCATGGGGGCAACAGACCCTGTGTGGCTAGACCTGCCAGGCACCAGCCCGAGCCACCCCGAGCCCTCCAGACCCAAGGACCCCGACCAGCCTCAGCCCCCACAGCCCCCCCACTACATTAAGTGATGGAGCTGATCAAGGGAGCCCAGAGAGACGTGGTCTGATGGGATGCAGATGCTGTCTCAAGATTAATATGATCCAACAAATATCTCTGTACTGATTGATGCTGAGTTTATCCTTACTTTTCCACTATGAGGATAGTTTTCTTTTGTGATACATAATGCAGTGAAGGCCATACAAACTGATTTTCCGCGCCGTGGAAACTCCCTCAAGAGATCACCCGGCTTCCAGCTGCAGCTTCAGAGGCCGGATTTTCAACAAACACAGTGAGCCAGTCACCGCACCTGGCAGATCTCGGGCTTGACGTTCTCCACTTACAAATGAAAATCATTATCAAGTTGGTGCACAGCACTGTGGATGATGATAGTGGTGCTATCTGGGTCATCATCTTTGACCTGTACTCAGATTACTTCTGGAGAGGACGCGCCATTAAATAATTTATAAACTAGGTTTCGGTAGCTGCCAAATAGTTCGAACTATATCGAGCTCCAGATGTTTCGTTCAACTTGGAAATAAATCCTCCTCCATTGCAGGAAGAGATATTTATCATCGAGTTGATCAGTCATAACGCAACTTGGAGCAAATGCTGGGGGTTAACTCTACGTCATTGATTTAGGGATATTAAGCCCTCATCAATATGTAAGAGCCATTTCAGTGCGGCTTTGATTTGCTCGCATTCTAAGAATTTATTTTTGTTCATGCCATATTACAAGTTTAATCTATAGAAAATGTGATAAACTCCGTACCTTCAACAAAATAGTCCGGATATGGCAGCACCGCTGATACTTCGAGCATGGAAAGTTTATCATATTATTGTTTTGGTGAATCAATAGAGTTATTCCAGAAGTGGTGTACGGCTGCACGGGATAAGTGTCGACTTCGTTATTTTAGGAAATTTCCACCTTGCTATCGAGGAAGAGCTGATGTTAATCGTACTAAAACATGTGATACGGTTTGATCGCCGAAACCATCAAACGGCAAATCTCAGATTATTATAATTACTGCATATTTCATGTTCTGTGTCTATCCGGGGCTCGCATCTAAGGGATTATGTTTTGCCTCATTTAGAGATGTATTGCCGTCTCAGCGCTAAATGGTACTACATTTGGAGATGGGTAAATCTGATCCCCTCTGTCGTAACGTTTCTGGTGTTTTAAAGCGTAAGGGGGTTTGAAATCGCTTCCGCGAGTGGAAAATCTAGAAGATTTAAAATATTGATTTGATCGGTTTACAATACAGGATCTGGTTGAAAACTCAAATTGATTAATTCTGGGTAGAATATCCATTTAAATTCGAGCTACCAACCCATAAAGGAATCGACGATTCCATCTTTCAGGATCCTCTTATTTCAGTTAAAGAGGTCTCTGGTTGGGGTTTTGGTATCAAGCAGAGTTCGAATAAACACGAAGCAAAATTCCAAATATTTGTTATTTCCTGGTTACAAATTTAGCGACCCTCATTCTGAAATCTGGTTTTGAGAAAGATTCCAGTAAACTAATCACTTGAGGAAATGAGAATGTTTGAACAACTGGAGATAAAAATATCCATCATCTGCAAAGCAAGACTAATTTTATGCTCCATTTTCAGTACCTTTTATACCTTTAATCACCTTTGTTTTGCTCTGATTGTGGCAGCTAGAATTTCAATGAAAATAGCTCAAAAGTGAGGGAGAGTGGACATCCTATGCCAGGCACCCCTCTGGAGACAAAAGCACAAAGATATTTGATTATCTATACTGACACAGGCTGTTGGGAAGCTTCACCATAATATTACAGCCATTTCTCAAGGAATTGCCAAAGCCAAATTTATCGCGAGTAACCAAATAAAAATTTCCAGGTTACTCCGCCGAATGCTTTTCTGCATCTAAGGACAACGTATCGGATTTAAGATTTTTGCTGGCAGGAATGTCCAACTAAATTCAGCAGTCTGCATGTGTTGCGCTTCGTGACACCTTCATACTAATGAAATCAGGTTTGATCTGGGATTATGAAGGTGACTTTTGCTCTAACGGGTACGCTGCAACACAGATTATTTTAATATCCACATTAATTAAGGATATGGGACGATAGCTGGTCGGAAACATAGGATCTTTGCCTGGCTTAAGCAGGAGACTAATGGTGGCAGAATTCATATTAGCTGGAAATTTGCCATTATCTAGAGTTTCCTGCAGCATTCTGTGGAACGTTGGGGCCAGAATGTTCCAGAACTCTTTATAGAGCTCAGTAGGGAACCCGTCTGGACCTGGTGCTTTATTGTTTGGCATGTTTTTTAATGCTTCCTGAACTTCAGCTGTAGACAGCAGTGAGTCCAGGTCACTCTTGACCTCTCTGATAATTTAGGGAAGAGTTATTCATCCAGAAATCGCTGATATCATTATTTGCGGATTTAACTGTGACGTATAAAGATTTATAGAAATCTCAGAAGGTATTGTTAATACCCTCCAATCCTGTAATATGTTACCAATTGAGTCTGTAACTGCAAATATAGTTTTTTTTCTTTTGTTTATTTTTTAGCCGATTAGCTGAGAAACTTCTGACTTATTGCTATGTTCAAAGTTATCAATTTGGAGTCTGAATTAAAAATTTATTTTGTTTTTCAATATATTCGTTTTGTTCTAGTTTTATTTTACGGATTTAACCTAATTTTTCCTCATCTAGCGAGCTTTCTAGTAATTCCTGTAATTCCTAGACCTTTTTTTGTTCTAAATTTTTTTAATGAGATGAGAATGAAATAATTTTACCTCTCATCACTGCTTTACCTTTAGATGCTGATGTTCCTGGTAAATCATTGCACACCAAGTATGACGCCCAAAAAAAATTAAAAAATTTGAGAAACTCTTCTTCATCTTAAGCAGTGATGTATTTAATCTCCAGCTGAACGGGGTTCGATAGTTAATCCATCGGCCCATCTCCCGGGGCAAGTAGTTTTTATTGCTAGAAGGTACAAATTTCATTGCATTTGCCCACCTGGCAAGTCTCAAAAAATTAATTTTATCACTCAAAATTACTTTAAAATCACTGGACATTCGATGAAAACGACACCACAACAATTTTGTCCGGCGCCATATATGTTGTTTTGTGCACATTCTCGCCAAGTGATTTGAGAAAGCCGCTGTCTTTTTCCTCCTCAGCCAGATGGCGCGATTTTGTCCGGGAATAGGCGGCGCGAATCAGACAAAATTTTTTTTCGACTTGGCAGGCTAAAAACAACAACAACGCAAAGAAATGTAAGTACAGTAACACACCCACCACCCATTTTACCCACCACCCAGATAACCCCAGATTAAAAATTATCCGTCAGGGATTAGGAAAATTGAGATAACCGTATGCCATGCGCGGCCAGCAAACATGGCTATCATATGGCTGTCTTCGCACAGTGATGCAGGTCATACATTAAAAATGTTCATTAAATTTTCTTCTTAGACATTGGAGAGGTGCATTTAAATGTTATAGAGCTGACACGTTAAATTGGTGACCTGTTATAGTTATTATTATTGTCTTGTTGTTGCATTTATTTTGTCAGAAAACACACATTCAGTTAGTTAAAAGTCAGGGAAATCTGGAATTATGTAAAACTAACTATGTATAAAGATTCTCTAGAAAAGCTCACATTATATTAATAGTATTATCTTCTATAAACATACCGTGACTCTAAAAATAAAAGTTACTCATCTGTGACATTGACTTCTGTCTTGTGATTTATCTTAAGTTTTTAACCTGTCAAGCTTTTTTTGATTTTAACATTACAATTTATATTTTTCCAAGCACACAACAGTTTAAAGCAAAGTTTAGTTTTGAAAAGAATGTGCAGGAAGGATTGAAAAGCATGTTTACACATAGTAATGTAGGCTTGAGTTCATTATCCGACGCATGCATATACCAAACCAGGAACCTGGAAACTTAAAAAATACTCGAATTACAAAAAAAACATTTAAAAAATAAACATGTTTCATTGATATATATACAAAAATTCAATATTAGGAACTATATTTATCAAACATTATGTACTGGGCAAGTAAAAATTGTTTCTGGGCAAATGAAAATGTGAAAGTCAAAATCAACCCCTGAGTAGTATTGCCATATTTGAAACCTCCTCATTTATCCATCTACAGACATAAATGAAAAGTTGTAGTCTTAATTAGAAAAAATCTAATATTCTTTTTTGATGTGCCCTTTAAATTTTAAATATTCAATTAATTGCTAATTAATTTTCCATTACTGTAAAATACAAATATTTTGATTTACTTTTCTGAATTAACTCTTCAAATACATCCCCCATTTCAACAAATTAGTTTTTTTTTACTAGAAGAGTTCTGCCTTTAAGACAGGAAAGTATAGCAGTTAAAGTTGCTACTTGAGAAAATACTTAACTCATAGAGATAAAAATAGCCCTGGGGATTCAAATTATAAATTGTATTTGGAATAAAAATGAGAGAACTAATGGGTGCTAAAAACACATCCTCCAAAAACAGATATTTACATGGGAATGTGTGGCAGGATAATTAATTGGACATATTACTGATCTTGTTGGATTTTATTCTGCTTTACTTCCATAAATTGTACAATCTTCATTTGCTTTATCTTTGCAAGATGATTTAAACTTTAAAAGCCTTGCCCCTCATAATTTGCAAGTTAAATTATTTAAAAAAGTGAATCTAAACGCTGCTTAAGGTAATTCAAATGAAATTAAAAGTAAAACAAGTAGCCAACCTTATCACCGTCTGTAACCTAACTAACACGGGTAAGGGAAAGCATCAGATGAGCTACCTGAGAAAACTAACATTATCGCTTCCCTCCACTTTAAAAAACACAACAAACATGGTCACACCCCTGCTGATGAGCTTTTCCAATCAGGCCATCGTAAGGCTCCAACGTGTTTTCTTTTCAGACAGGCGCTGCATCATAACAGTGGTGCTTCCGTGCTATGTTCATTTGTTTTTATACACAAAAGTTGCATGTTACGACTTTTTCGCTTTACAAAGCCCCAAACTTTAGAGGACTTTGCTCGAACTGTGTTTGCGGTATCGTCATTAGAACAGTTGACGTTATTGCCTTTTGAATACAGCCTTTGCTCACCTGGCGGCGCTTGGTTGCTCTGGCCGTGATTTTTTTCTTCTTCCCACGTTTCAATAAAGTGGCAGTGATGACGACGCGGGGCGGATCACGCTTTTAATCGTAGCGACATACAACTAATCGAAGATAAATTCGCTGCTAACGCAAAAGTCGATTTATCGATGAATTGATTCTTTTGTTAAAAGCTCCTCGAAGTTGTAAGCAGAACTGAAGTCCAGGAACAGCATCCGCACATATGTCCTCCTCCAGGTGTGCTGTGGCTCAGGTGGGAGTGGAGCAGCAGAGATGGCGCCCCTGTGAGATGGGGTCAACTGGAACGTGGTGTGGAATGTTACGCGGCCGACTTGAGACGAGGCAAAGTTCTCAAACCAGCCTTTAGAAGCACTTCATCAAGGATTTTCAAGTCAAAAGCGCATGCAGGCCAGAAATCACTGAGTGAGGTAACCTGAGGCTTCTTTGGGACTGGAATAATGGTGGCAGACTTGAAGCATGCTGGCACTATGGATTGATCCAGCAAGCTGTTAAAAATGTCTGTGAGGACACCAGCCAGCTGATCTGCACACTCCTTATACACTCGCCCAGGTATGTTATGAGGCCCCGGGGCCTTCCTTGGGTTGAGTTTTCTAACTTCAGCTACATCCAGGTTTAGTGCCTCCTCCCCCTGGTGTGGAACAGCTTTCTCTGCTGGAGGCTGTTTAGTGCCTCAAACCTTCCTTGTTCAGTTCATTTAGGACAGGGGTGTCAAAGTGGTTCCAGAAAGGGCTGTGTGGCTGCAGGTTTTCTTTCCAACCTAGCAACAGCACACCAGACTACAGTCATCTCATCAAGGGAGTCCAATCTGAACATGATGACTTGATGAGATGACTGGAGTCTGGTGTGCTACTGATTGGTTGGAAAGAAAACCTGCAGCCACACGGCCCATTCTGGAACCAGTTTGACACCTTTGCTTTAGGATGTCAGTGTTTGCTGCATCTACTGGGGGAGGGTGTGTAGTAGTCTATGATCATCCGAATGCCTTTCCACATCCTCCGTGCTTTTAGCGATTTTCGAATCTCTCCATTTGTCCAGGGTGGT
>JAGKQL010000051.1:3061737-3073815 GCA_018398635.1 Cyprinodon brontotheroides
AACATGATTGCACAAGGGTTTTCTAATCATCAATTAGCCTTCTGAGCCAATGAGCAAACACATTGTACCATTAGAACACTGGAGTGATAGTTGCTGGAAATGGGCCTCTATACACCTATGTAGATATTGCACCAAAAACCAGACATTTGCAGCTAGAATAGTCATTTACCACATTAGCAATGTATAGAGTGTATTTCTTTAAAGTTAAGAGTAGTTTAAAGTTATCTTCATTGAAAAGTACAGCGCTTTTCCTTCAAAAATAAGGACATTACAACGTGACCCCAAACTTTTGAACGGTAGTGTATATATATATATATATATATATATATATATATATTATTTAAATTGAATTAGTTAGGTAATTACGTGTTTCTATGGGGTCTCCAGTCTGTTGCATCCTTTTTTCAGGGTCACAAGCTGACATGTTTGGTCTAATCGGTAATGTGGCAGTATTATTCTGAGTGACGAACATGTTTTGTACATTAAAATCTAAGAAGAATTCAATCTGAAAATGCAAGAATAAAAAGTGTTTTATAAAACAAAAAAGGTTTTGAGAGTAGCTTTGCCGTTTTTTTCTACAGATTTTTTTTTCTCCTTTACATATTAAATTTTACACACTACATTCTTTACAAATTTAGCTTCCAGATTACATCCTCTTCACTTCTGCAGACGGGTTTCCTCTGGAGTGAAGGCGCATTTCTATTGGTCTGCTGAACGTTAGCAAAAACATTTTCATCGTTTTTTGCTGTGTCGCTTATATTGGCTGAAAAGTAAAGAGAACGGAAATAATAATATTCATTCAAAAATTAAATCAAATATAAACGCTATAGAACATTTTGAATTTTTTTTTTTCAAATATGTTAGGGAAAAAAGAACATTTTTATTTCCGGATTGCATTGTTTTTTCCATTTACTGCACCTGTTCTTTGCTTGCATCAACAATGGAACAGACTTCCCCTCATACTCTGCTCTCCTGCTGGAGGTAGCCATCAGAAAGAAGATGCACTGATCATAAATAAAATCACTCTGACTCAGTTTTCCTCCCTCCTTTAGAAATCTAGAGTAGATTTGAGCTACTGTTGCTTTTCTATCTTCTCTAACCTTTCTGCTCTCTCTCCTCTGACCCCTGACATCAGAGAGGCACTTTGATCCACACTGCTGCTGCTCACTGGATGCTTTTTTTTTTTCACTCCATACTCTGTAAACCAAAGAGATGCTTGTCAATGACGATCCAGATATATGAGTTGAATCACCTTCTGCATTCTGGCACTGGGTTTCTATTACTGCTTAAATAATAAAGCAGCTATAGAAAGTGAATGTATGCTGTGCAAACTTATTATATTTCAGGTTAGTTCAAGCATCACTGTGTGCTTTTTGATCCTCTCTGATATAAAAAGTTTGCTAAATTTAGCCGTATTCGATGTCAAACAACAACCTTTCATTAGATAAAAGATATAGATCTTTTATTTTATAGCAATATGTTATTTACTTAATGTTAGCAATATTTAACCTTTAATTCCTTAAATAAGTGTGTGTTTTTTGATGCAGTTGCTTTTGAAATACAACTTTAAGGGAGTATTTACCTCGAAATTAATGACTTGTGTTGAGAAACTGTAAAGATAGATGTTTATAGTGATACTACGCACTAAATACTACGCATTTTTTTTTTTAAATCTTACTTTAGCGTCTAAAGCCACCTGCTTGGTGCCCTCCTCAGGTTAAAATTGGCTAAATGGGGATTATTGTAAATGCATTAAAAACACCTGAGTGAAGTTGGCCCCCCCGCCTTCTTCAAATCAGACAAAATTAGTGTCAAACGTTTGTGCAGCAAAATTTTCGTTTGTGCTACTACAGTTTTAAAGATGTAAAGAAATATTTCTAGAGGTCATCAAAGGTCAACCAGCCCCCCCCATCTTATTCAAATTAGACAAAATCGGTGTCAATTAACTCGGCTCCATTTGTGCAGCTAAAACTGATGTTAACTGACCTTTGATGACCTCTACAAAATGTTATTAATATCATCGAAATGATAGCAGTACAAATGAAAATTTTTGCCATACAAAAATATAAAATTTTAGACTTAATTTTAAATATAAATTATTTAAAATAAATATATAGAAAAATTTTAAAATGCATATTTTAAAATATCTACATTTTTTGTACTGCTATCACTTAATAATTGTTTGTGGAAGCCATCAAAGGTCAGTGAACATGTGTTCATTCTGAAACTCTGAATTTCATATATAATTATAAGTTGCTAACCTATGATTATATAATTTGTAAACTGTAAAAAATTATAATGCACAAACGAAATTTTGCTGCACAAACGCTTTTGACACCAATTTTGTCTAATTTGATGAAGGTTGGGGGGCTGGTTGACCTTGTGACCTTTACATTTTTCATATTAATATCTTCAAAGCCAAAGCAGCACAAACGAAAATTTTTGCTGCAACAAAGGCAGCACAGTGCCGCAGTTAATTGACACCCATTTTGTCTGATTTGAAGAAGGTGGTGGTGGGAAATATTTCTCTAGAAATATTTCTTTAAATAAATCTTTAAATATAACTTTTAAACGATAGCGGCACAGTGATGAAAATTTTTGCTCCACAAACGAAGCACAAACGCTAGCAGGCACGGTGGAAGCTGTTTCAAGTATTGTAGGCCTACATTTGTCGCCAAAAACTGCCATTTAAAATGCATCGGAACAAAAATTTTAAACTTTATTTCTTCTCTTAATCATTCAAAACAAACAACAGCCCCCAATCAACAGGATCAGGAATGCTTGAATAAAACATGGCCTAAATATAGCCTAAACTGAGCATTGAACGTCCTTTGAAAGTCCATTTGACTATGGATATGGGGGAATGATTTGATATCTGAAACAAAAACACACACAAAAATAAAAAATAACTAATTTCATATTTTATCACTACAAATAGCTTAATACAGACATAATATTTAGTGATATGCAGCCTTATTCTAGCCTAGACTTCTTCAGCCACAGGACTACGCATCTAATAGGCACAGCATATAGAAATAAATAAGAAATCAAATAACGCTAAATAAATGCTCGGCGGCAGTATATAGGGAATTAAAACTATTTCTTACCCCGAAATAGTCAGAAATAATGCGTCTGCTGCCTTTTGCTAGCCATGCGCCTAAATCCAATGTGAGGTGTTACGGAAGCTTCCGGGGGAGTAGCCTAAGAAAACAGAAATGCCTTTAAAGGAAAAGTGTAGTCTGCAAGAAATAGATCATTATATATATACCTAAAACTAATGTGTTAATCAGTAAAATAACAAAAACAATAATTTTCGGCACAATCACTAAGTCTAGATAAAATAAAACTATTGCTGTGTCACATATTGCTGCTCTATCACGTTAAATAAAATGCTTTAAAGTTGGGAGTGTGACCGTGTGGTACAGATATAGCAGTATTTCTATGCAAGATGTTGTAGAGCTGCATCAGCAGCAGAAAATGAATTTTCTCCTCGGATATATTCCACCCCCTCTTTCTGTTTTCATCTGAGGAATGTTCTCTGGACAGCTCTAATTCATTGCCCTGGATTTCGCAAATAAACATCTCCTTATCCCCTGGCCTCTGCATGTCCTCTAAGATTAGAAATTATTTAGTCGCTCATCTATCTCTCACTCCCAGAGCGAATAAGGAAGCTGGGTTCTTATCTCCAACCAATCACCTGCTTTTAGTTTGACGGCCTTCTCCTCGTATATATTTCCTTTATGGCAAACAAATGCCTTTAACCTCGTTCTGCTCCGATGGACCAATCTGGTTTTATTAAATAATTGAGCAGGCAATCTGAGTTTGGAGAGGTTTGTGGACAAACAGGAGCTAAACAGAGGAATAAATGCAGACAGATAAGGGCCAGAAGAAGGCTAAGGGCCATTTTAGGACACTAAAGACATATTAGTCCATACGGCGCTGCAAATCTTACATGATCATGACCCTCGCTGATACATAGAAAATATAGTTTATGCTTTTTATCCACTATAGATAAGGTACCGCCAGAGATGGCAAAAGTTCTCTCTTTCCGTACTTGAGTAAAAGTACAGATACTTGTGTTAAAAAATACTCTGGTAAAAGTGGACGTACTGATTAAACTTCTTTACTCAAGTAAAAGTAACAAAGTACAGGCTTGTAAATTTACTTAAAGTATAAAAGGAAAAGTAGAAACCACTTTTTTCATGCCGTTGCCTACATTTTAAATGGATGTCTGCCAATAGGACTAGATCTCCGTTGTGTTCATTTTCAATCATCTCGTCGTCCATGCTACTATGCTAACGCCACCGCCACCAAGCTGCAATGATTTGCCGCAATAATCTGCCTGTAGTATCTTTAAGATGTTCAGCAGGTGTCAGTATTCTGTGAGACAGGATCAACTCAGCATCAATACAGTTTGGCTTCAAAGTGCCTCCTTAACCATCATTACTGACTAATAATCGACGTAATGGCAGTGGAAACTGCTTTTAAACACATGTCTTTCCTAATTTTCACATAAATGTAATAAAGGTTATGTGAAAACCTGAACCCAGCGCCCTGGTCTACAGTTAACAGGATGAATTAGAGCCAGAAATGTGAGCTGGATCCCAACAAAAGCGTCCGACCAAAGAAATTAACTTCTTAAAATGATCAAAAATCCTGTAATACGTCCCTAATCTGGATTAAGCTATAGACTGTGAATTAAAAGCCCGCGTTTTACCAATAGGATGTGTGAGAAGGAAGATAAACAAGCACTTTAAAGTAGGACTAGTTTAAATGAGAGAAACTCATAGTAAACATCCGCGGCTGTTTATTTTACGATCACTGCGCATTTTGATAAAGGACGCTTCAAATGTTTATTTAGATGTCCCAAATAATTTCATACCCTTTTATTTATAGGCGTCAGAAAGTCTACACTCCCCCGGAACTTCCTCTATGCCTCTCTATAGATGTTAGGTCAAGAAAAAAGACGATAAGAGTTTTTACTCATTTTAGTTCCACTGAGGTAATGTAGTAATACGTTACGAAACCACAGTTATTACAGTTTTCTGACATACAAATCTGAGAAAATAAATAAAATAAATCATACATACCGTTTGGTTTTATTCAGTAATCCACTAAAATGCTCTGACAATCGACCGATAGCTATGAAGTATCATCCTTTCGTAAACGTTTCTCTAACCTGTGACGCTAACCAGCTGTTAAAGTTCCCTCCACTGACGACTAACCTCTTCTTCTGCTCCCTTTAATCACATCACCTCAGAGTTCAGGGTGCTTTACTGCCCCCTAATGGACAGTAACGCGCCGTATAATAAAAAAACAGAACCCAAAACAGAGCGGTCTGCAGAATAATACCACAAGATTTACTGCCATCTAGTGGATACCAGATGAACTACAGATACAGATTGTTTCGTCTATGACAATCCAGGACTTTATTCAAATTTCTTACGATGAAAAAAAAAAAAAAAAAAAAAAAGAAATCAAAGAAATCCTTCTTAAAGTTACTTTCCTTTAGTAGAATTAAATTAAAACATGTTTCAGTCTTGTAAAACGGATTTCACTCTTATTGAACATTTATGGGAAAATATAATCACTAAATGTGATCACCATGTTTACATTTGATCACTGCTGCACTTTAAGAAATGGAAAGAGCTGTAATGAATGAAATTTTGTTCTGTATACACTCTGTGTGTATAGAATGACAGTCAAGTTTGTCTAAGTCTAAGTCTAAATTAAAGACTTCGATAACTTTTATTGTCATTTTGTTTACACAGTGTATACAAAACAAAATTTCCTTTTGTACAGCTTTCATAAAGGGGAGCAGTGATGAAATGTAAATAGTGTGGGAGAAATAAACATGGCACAAAACAATTGATATGGAAGTTCAGAGCATTAAATGTTATATTCTATTCAGTTTATTTCTATAACAGTAATTCACAATACATGTCATCTTAAGACTGTTTACAGAGAAAATTTGACCAGATATCCAGTCAAATTGACTCAAAGTTTTCTATGTAAGGAAAACCAGCTGATTGCATCTACTCATTGACTCGAAGGCAATCCCTCTCTAAACATGCTTAAAGCGACAGTAGGGAGGAAAAACTCCTTTTTAACAGGAAGAAACCTCCAGCAGAACCAGACACCTGGACACCTGTTTCCTGGATGGGGCCGCCTTTACAGCTGCTTTTTTGTATCTCTGCTTCTGTCTCCCTTGAACCTTAGTCGGCCTCAGCAGATGGCCGCTCACACTGAGCCTGGATCTGCTGGAGGTTTCTTCCTGTTAAAGGGAGATTTTTCCTCTCCACTGTAAGCTACAAAGCAGTGTTGGGCACGTTACTTTGAAAAAGTAATTAGTTATAGTTACTTCTCCCAAAAGTAACTGAGTTACTAACTGAGTTACTCCACAATAAAAGTAACTAGTTACTAGTAAAGTAACAATTGCATTACTTTTGCGTTTCTCACCCTCACCACCCAGCCCTTTGACACTTCTCGCAGTGTGTTTCCAAAAGCCAGCTGAATAGAGCGGACGACAAAGACAAGAACCTGCAGAGAGTTTAGCATTTATTGCAACTCGCGTAAATGACATCAGGGGGAACTCTATCTGATGTGGTGTAAATATCATCAGGCTGCATCACCTCTACTCATGGATGTGAAGTTTTTTAACAGGGCATTCAGATCTGGTGAGTGTATGAAATTAATAACTGGGGATGTCTAATTCTGAAATCCTGTGTGTTTGGGTTGTTATAGATACTGCAACATCTATCTATCTATCTATCTATCTATCTATCTATCTATCCATCTATCTATCTATCTATCTATCTATCTATCTATCTATCTATCTATCTATCTATCTATCTATCTATCTATCTATCTATCCATCCATCCATCCATCCATCCATCCATCCATCCATCCATCCATCCATCCATCCATCCATCCATCCATCCATCCATCCATCCATCCATCCATCCATATTTCTCCCTTTCTCCATATAGGCTATCATTTTTGATCGGTCACGCTCTCCATAGTTCCCCTGTGGCGGCACACAGGGGCTGACTGTTGCGCGCTTTTAGCTGAGCATGGCGTTTTCCTGTCGCTTGGTGCGATGGTCGTGCGCCTGGGCAATGCAGGAGATGCAGGGGAAACGGTATCAGATGGGAAAGCGCGGCTCGCCCGTAACACAGGTATTTCCATCTGGAAAGCGCTGTTGTTTTGCTGCTGGAGTCCTCCTCACTCTCCATCTCTCTGTGTGTGCTGTAACGTTAACACCCGCCAGCAGAAACACCCACCTACCCAACTGACAGCCGAGGAATCTCACTATACATCAGCCATTCTCATCCTCCCCTCTCTCATGACGAAGGCGCGCACGAGTCCTATCATGAAAAAAGGTTCATTGTGTGACCTGAGTAACGCGCAGTAACGGGGTGTCTGCAATGGTAACTGCGTTATAGTTACAGTCAAAGTTATTAGTTAGATTACTCGTTACTAAAACAAAGTAACAGTGTTACTTTCAACGTCGTTACTACCATCACTGACTACAAGCATGCTTACTGTGAGGGACTGTATGCGAGTCAATGGGTCGATGCAATCAACTGGTTTTCCTCATGTAGCAGGAAGAAGCCTGCCCCAATATTCAGAACAACCGGCCTCCTAATCACCTCATGATTGCTGGAGAGTATAAAGGGAAACTCTCTCACCTGCTTGCTTATGCTGGCATTTGGTCACACGCCGTTGGGAAGGTCGCTTGGAAAGCATGCAGGTCTTAAGCTCTAACATTAGTAAGTAATGTTTCTCCTTCTGCATAAGACCTACACATTTAGTGTTTGATTTGACTTGTTTAAATCTAGAAGACTGGAAGTCTGCTGCTTTGTACCGGGGTGTGGCTGTAATTCACCCTCCCCAGTGCAGTTATCACATAATACGGTTTGTATTGTTTTATTGCACCCATACAGCTTCATAACACAAAAATAACAATTATTTACATATAGAACATATTGGAGAGCTGATCCTCCTGCTGTGGGCCGGAAAATATCCTCTGATTTAAGGTGAAGTCATCCAGCTCTGGTAGGTGACGATGGTTTCCTCTGGCTTCCATCTTCTGTAAATCACCTAACCTTTTGATTTAATTCCAGCGCTGACACTGCTGCAGCTCGCCGGAGACCCTGCTGTTTTGTTTCCCTGTTTTCTTTCACTTTTTTGTTTAGTTTATCTTTGTTCATTGGTTGATATTTCCTCTGGAACATTCTATTGTTGTGTGTGTGTGTGTGTGTGTGTGGCCACCAGCTTTGCTGCAGGTAGCAACCAGGGGTTCTTTTAGACTATTCTATTAAAGCATTGATGATTTTAATTATGTTGGAGATAACCTCATTTTAGTATTTGGCCAAGTTTAAATGGTAGTATTTGTTTTTTGTATTTGCTTGTTGAACCCTTCCCTTTTGTCTCCAGGCTGAGTGCTGACGGTAGTGGGAGGGGCCTCCTGGGAGACCGGAACTGTGTGTCGTGCGAGGGGCTGGTGTTGGGATTTTTTTTCTTCACGATTGAATGCCTGTTCAGTGTTTGGGGGGATTTATTTTGGATTTATACATTTATTTTAGGAACCAGTTCCCAGTTGGACAGCCCTCCCCCTGCTGGTAGGCCTCAGTACTGTTCGATCGCTTCCTATTGTGCTTCCTTGTGTTGACTATTTTTTTTTTTTTTTAAAGAAAAAACAAAACAATAAAATGTAACTAATTTTATTGGAAAAGTCTTGTTCTCTTTTGTCACGAACCTCAAGCGTACTGGTAGTTTATTTCCTTGGGTGCAATTCCCAAGGTGGCGTTGTTGACAACTTCTGGTTCCACTGCTCCTCACAGCAGGGTGTCAGACTCCTACCTTAGTGCTTGCCACACTCAGATAGAAAACTTTTAATTAATTTGACTGTATGATCTGGTGAACTGTAAAGTGCCTTGAGATGACATGTGTTGTGATTTAGCGCTATAGAAATAAACTGAATTGAATTGAATCAGCATAATAGAAATTGCTGACGTTTCTCTATATCAAATGTCCATTGCTTATCTTATCATTACTATTGTGTTAGATTGAAAATATAAAAATAGATGCTAAAACCTAAGAAAAAAGACATTGCAGAGAGAGAAAATAGAAGAGAGGAAATGTATTTTATGAAGACTTCTGGCTCCATCTTTTGTATAATAACATTATGTATGTATCGGGGGAGGGTTGCTGAACCTCTACCATCTTTTAAAACAGAATAGAATAGAATATCCCTTTATTGTCCCTTAATAGGGAAATTGTGGTGTTAAAGCAGCAAAAGCATTACAGCAAAAGTGGTCACACAAATGTGGATCTTAAAATTGTATAAAGAATAAAATATGTGACAGAGTTTAAAAATAAACAAATGAAATATTGTACTGTACTGGTTTTTGACAGTCAACCGAAGAATAAACAATCAATATACAGCCGTGGAAATTTTTATAGTGATGGATATGTGAAAATAGCTCCAATACCAGAGATGTGCAAAATGACAGCAGAATGTTATTTAGTGAAAAATGGTTACACAAATGCAGACCTTAGAAAAGCGTATAAGAAAAACATACTAGTGTAGAGTTACAATAACGGTTAGATAAATAATAAAATACTGTACGGTAAAGTGTTTTAATAATAAGAAAATGTTCACCTGGAGAATAAATGATCTATAATCTATTTAAGGGGAACAGAAGACCTCGCCAGGCCAACAATTCCTTTTAACGACCCCCCTTTCAGAGACATAGGTGTAGGTTATTACAGGCTAACAGACTTACTGCTTTAAGTTTATCTTAGGCTGTTGCGCTCGAGCTAAAGCCTGACACCCCCTTCAGGGGTTGATGTTAAGGATTTCTACCACATTTATTTGCCCAGAAATAATTTTTACTTGCCCAGTATAATGTTTGATAAATATAGTTCCTAATATTCATTTTTTGTATATATATATCAATGAAATATGTTTGTTAAAATGTTTTTGTAATTCAGTTAGTTTCCAGGTTCCCTGGTGTGTATATGCACGCCATAGATAATGAACTCAAGCCTACCATTACCGTGTTAAAGCGCCTTTTCAATCCTTCCTGCTCATTCTTTCTTTCAAACTAAACTTAGCTTTAAAACTGTTGTGTGCTTGGAAAAATATGGAAAAATATCAATTGTAATGTTAAAAATCTAAAAAAAACTTGACAGGCTTAAAACTTACACTACTACTACTACACCAGTTTTACACATGTTGTAGTTCTTATAACATTTAAATATGCATAAAAACAAGCATCTAAGAAAATTTTTTTATGAACATTACTTTAATGTGTATGACCTGCATCACTGTACAGAAGACTGCGTGTATGATAGAAACATTTACACTGTGCGCTCATACTGGTATTATTATTATTTTCCTAATCCCTGGATCAGATTGTTTTAAACTGGCGCGGTATTATATGTATAGATTAAATTCTATCATCCAGCTGCTGTTTCCTGGCAGGGAATTCCTCTTCACAAGGAGGAGAGAAAATCACGCCATCTAGCGGAGAAATCACTTGACTTTTTCAAATCCACGGCGAGAATGTGTACAAAACAATAAAAATGGCGCCGGCAACGCTTGGGTCTTTTCAGCGAATGTCGGTGATTTTGTAATTTTAATTTTAGAGTGATAAATTATATATATTTTTTATGATCATTGCACTTGCCCGGCAGGAAAATGCAATGACATTTGTTCTCTCCCTGACAATCAAAAACTACTTTGCCCCTGGGCTTGATCGAGCAATATGGTTAATATCGAGCCCCTGCCCTTTTGTGCCCTGGCGTGTAGTTCATTGAGGCAAAGACTTCTTCACACCTAAATTTAAGGAATGGGGAAAACAGTGGGCATGACTCAAGTTCAACATTCCTACAAAACCAAGCTTCTTATTGGCTTCTGTGTCACTTTTCTTTCAAAGCCCAATTCCTGCAAGACAGATCTTGTGCTGCACTGATTTTAGCAGCAGCATGTGCTTCAGGGATGTCACCACTCCCATGAGCACTGCGGCTGGCTTCATGTGTTCTTCCATAGAGTGGCAGGTCACTGCAAGATATGCCTCCATATTAATGGCCGTCCACATATCTTCAGTAAGTCTCCAAGCTCCATCAAGCCACAATTATCCAAGATGGAAAAGGGCTGCGAATCTTTCACCTCATCCAACTCTCACTTCCGTTCCACTATGACAAATAAAGACAACGAAATAAAAGGTAAATGATTAAAATAACAAAAATAATAATGTGAAACTGCACTTAAGTAAAGCAGGGCTATGATTAATGAAACACAGCTATGGCGGATTATGTCAGAGTGTTAAATAACATAATATAGCCAATCTGTTTTCCAATAGCTCCATGTTTCACAGGGAAGTGCCTAGTCATGGTGGAAGTATTCCAATCGTACTTCCACTCAGTTGAACACGCACAGCACCAGACTTGCTAAGAAAGTTATTTGTAAATAAGACTCTATAAACCTATCGACTAATAGATTTATTTATGATTATTAATTAATATATATGGAAAAATACTATAGCAATAGCTAGTTACTATTGGATATGTGTCTTCATTACAAATGTGAAAATACACCTTCCTTATCAGCAGTGATCAGAACAAAGTGTTCCCACATATAAGAACAAATACTTTTTTTGGCTGGCTCTATAATAATCCAACAGTAACGCAACACGATACCTCAACAGCAACACTTCTCTGATGATAGCCCATAAGATGAACATGTTTTAAAGTCAAAATAAAGGAGTTTTAGCACTTCGATTCAAACCTGTTAGAGTGGAGGAGGCATGAACCTTGAATGAAGTGCTTAGACCATGAACAGAACGCCTCTTTGGACATACACTCACTGTCCACTTTATTAGGTACCCCATGCTAGTAACGGGTTGGACCCCCTTTGGCCTTCAGAACTGCCTCAATTCTTCGTGGCATAGATTCAACAAGGTGCTGGAAGCATTCCTCAGGGAGTTTGGTCCATATTGACATGATGGCATCACACAGTTGCTGCAGATTTCGGCTGCACATCCATGATGCGAATCTCCCGTTCCACC
>JAGKQL010000051.1:3080654-3098050 GCA_018398635.1 Cyprinodon brontotheroides
ATATATATATATATATATATATATTTAATACACTAAATTGTATGGAATGAATACAAAACTGAATACAAAATCATCAATGTTAATATTATTTAAATTATTATGGTTAGGTGCATCACTGTACTTTTATTAGTATTATTTTCCTAATTCTTAATATTTCCAGTATTTAAAAGGGTGACTTCTGGAAGTGGTGCTGTGTATTGAAAACAAATCTAACATCAAAAAAAGGCAATGTAATTTTGCAGCTTCTGAAATTGCCAGTTAATCATTAGGCTTCAGTGTTTTACAATAAAATAATGTGTTGGACCAGTAGCTCACTTAAGACTGATCTGGCAAAGAGACCTTGAATATATATACAAGGACACTTGGGAACAAATATAACTAATAGAAGTAAGGTGTAAATTTATTCAATCTAAAATTCTACTGGACCCCATGCAGACCTTTTAGGATAGGATTAATAAAGAGTAATGTCTGCTGGAAGTGTAAAAAAAGAAATGGGTAATTATATATATAATTATATAATATTATATATTATATATAATATTTACATCTTATATTGGAGTGTGCTTTGGTCAAACCATTCTGGGACTAAATACTTACATTTTTAGAGACATGGATAGACGTAATTCTCCCACTACTGTATATCCTCATCTATGTCTTCTTGGAAACAAAACAGCAATACCTCAGCTCACAAAAGAGGTTTATTCAGTGTTGAAGGTTGGGCTCACTTCAGCTGCAAGAATTATACTAAGAAGCTGGAAGGCACCTGAACACTCTACATTCCAGGAATGGAAGGTGTTAATGAATGAAACTGTATCATATGAGGTCATGCTGACTGGATGAGGAGGCAAAGGGCAGGTGATGGTAAACAATTGGGATTTATTTCCAGTGTACCTGACTTCTCATGTGAGCATTACAGTTTTCGACCTTGTTATTATAATATTCCTATGTTAAGATACGTGTGTGTATTAGACACATATGTTTCATATGCTGTTACATTTTTTTCCCAGAAGCACCTTTTATTTTTACTTCAATTGTCTGACTGTGTGCTGTAAGCTTTTATTTTTTGCACATTATGCCATGGAAGCTTTGTGCCATATTTGTTTTATTGTTTAAATAAAAAACTTTAAAAACTCCAGTATTTAATTTATCTGTTTAAACCACAGTTTTGCTGACATACAATGTATGCTACTTTCATAAACTGCAATGTAACCTACAGTAGAGAGGTTTTAACAAAATCTTTTCTGTCAATTATTAAAATCCCACATCCCTCATACTGAGGCAGTTGTTTTATCTTCTGACGCCTCTGGAGGGCAGAATTACTCTGTGGTTAAAACTCCTTTACCCTCATTTCCTAGTTCATTTCTTTCTTTCTTTCTTTTCTTTCTTTCTTTCTTTCTTTTCTTTCTTTCTTTCTTTTCTTTCTTTTCTTTCTTTCTTTTCTTTTCTTTCTTTCTTTCTTTCTTTCTTTCTTTCTTTCTTTTCTTTCTTTCTTTCTTTCTTTTCTTTCTTTCTTTCTTTCTTTCTTTCTTTCTTTCTTTCTTTCTTTCTTTCTCTTCCTTTTCTTTCTTTCTTTCTTTCTTTCTTTTCTTTTCTTTCTTTCTTTCTTTCTTTCTTTCTTTCTTTCTTTCTTAGCTGTGATAATCACATTACTCGTACAGTTGCATTAAAAGGTTTTATAAACGGTATTTTTTTTGGGTAACTTTTTTTTATCCATTCATTTACGTGTTTCAGCTATTTTTATTTGTAGGCTTTCTTTTCTAAACAAATTAGAAGATGGTGCATTCCCATCTCACATAAAAATATAAATTTAACAAAGCTTTGTGTAGGATTTTATTTAATATCGATGAACATGGATGAAATCCAGTGAAGATTGGACAGCGGTGTGATCAGCCTGAGCAGTTTGGTTTAGTTTAAACCTCTTGACAGTCACACCACCCCAGACCAGGGAAGAGAAGGTCAGCAGGATATCTGGAGGACAGATGAAAATGCTACGGAGGAGGGGATATGTCACATCCAGGTGACTTTTCCTCAGCTGGAGGCGAACCTGCTGCTGGCACTTTTTCAACATGGCCTACATGATGTCCTTTAGCCTGCCGTCTTCAGCAGTTAAAAGAAATGACAAAAAAAAAAAGAAGAAAATATCCCAAGACTATGAACCTTAAATCAGAGTTTAACTACTTAAACCCAACTTAGCAAATCGCAGTCCTTCCAGCGTTACGGCTGCTTGTACAATCAGCTCTTCCCTCTTCGCGATATTAAAAATGTCAAACACTGTATTCATTTCTAATCCAGCTTTTAAATTTTGCACGTAGCTTTTTAATAATATGAGGAAATCTTTTATGGATTACAGTGCAGTTCATAAGTTATTTCTCATTACAGTTTTTCTGCATGAATTGATTCCTGAGTGAGCCTTTTTTCTGCATATTCCCACACACACACGGCGCTTTGTTTTCATGACATATGGGCAGAGATGGCCAAAGTACTCACTTTTCCATACGCGTACTTGAGTAAAAAGTACAGATACTTGTGTTAAAAAAAAATACTCTGGTAAAAGTGGAAGTACTGATTAAACTTCCTTTACTCAAGTAAAAAGTAACAAAGTACAGGCTTGTAACTTTTACTTTAAAAGTATAAAAGTAAAAAGTAGAATACCACTTTTTCGTACGGGTTTACTTGAGTAGGTAAATCAGATAATCTGCCAATAGGACTGGATCTCCGTTCATGTTCATTTTCAATCATCTAGATTTAGCCCATGCTACTATGCGCTAGCAGCCAACCGCCACTAAGCTGCAATGATTTGCCGCGAATGAACGCCGGAATCTAAGTTGATTCATCTTGTAGTGAAAAGGTCAAATGCAACATAGATTCCCATCCATATAGATTGAATTTGGTATTGATGGCGTGAAAAATAATAACAGTAACTCCATTGAAATGATTCCAAAACTAAAGTAGCGAGCCAATTTTTTAAAATGTAAGGGGTAGAAAGTACAGATAGTTTGTGTAAAAATGTAAGGAGTAGAAGTAAAAATTAAGCCATAAAAATAAGTAGTAAAGTAAAAGTAAAACTATCAGAAAAATCTACTTGAGTACAGTAACGGCATTTGTACTTTGTTACTTCCCATCTCTGTGCATATGGGGACATTGCATTCATTTTATATGGCCTAAGCCAGACCCCCTTACCCTTACCCTAACCCCTATCTACAAGAGATGTACCTAATCCTAACCTAAATTGAATTTGCACACCTTAGTCCTTAACCTAACCCCAACTCAAAGAACAGAACTTTACCATATAGGGACCAGTTGAATGTCCCCATATGTACCTGTAAGTCCTCGCATGTAAGATATTTTTCAAAATACTTCCCTCACATTGTAGGTAAAACAAGACCACACACACTCACACACATTAAAAAATGCATATTCAATTCTTAAGTAAAAAGATAAATAGCCCTGTAGATGTGATCCATGTTTCATTGACTAATCACAGGCTTTTTATGTTGCAGAAGCTGAAGCATTGACCCCAGAGGTAGGATTGGATGAGGATATATATTGATCAGTCCTCTTTGTTAACTTCACATTTAACCAATCAACATGGTCCCTCAAACTTTGGCAGGGCTTCCTGGTTTTCTCCTCTAAGTTGGCAATGCTGCTGGAAGCATCATCTGTAGAATTTATGGCTATTTCCACTCAGTCCCAGTACTTGAGGCTGTTGGCATGCAGCTGTCCTGGCAAACATGCTGGTTTGTGGAGAGTAACAGTAAATGTGAGCATGCCAGGAGGGACGAAGCTGTTCTTTCTGACGAACAGCAAAAAGGCTTAGAGAAAGTCTCATATCAGCGGCATCATGTGGAGATCCATTTGTGTGAAGCGAATTTTGTTCCATTATGTTTGCAATCACAAAACACTTTTTGGAAATGAAATTTAAAAAAAAGAAAAAAATTTTATGCAATCCAGAAAGGACATTTTAAATGTTTTAAAACTTTGTTAATTTGCTGTTTTCTGATATTTTAATTGTATAATTATTTCATTATATCTCTTTTTTTAAAATTATTATTATAATTTTTCTTTTTCTTTTTTACAGATTGAGTTTGAGGAATTGCATTCTTTTCAAAGTGCATTTTACAGATCCTATTGGCCCAAATGCAATACTCACACTAAACCCTAAGTGTGCACATGTAGGAAGTGTCATGATGGGTCTCTAGTGTATAAACCCACATGCAGAACACCACAGAAACGGGGTAAAAGTTTAACAGTTTATTTAAGATGCACACACAGAAAAACAAGAGCTGGCTCTGGTACAGGTCCGGGACAGCAATCACTGAGAATCTACAGAGATGGATTGTTTGGTTAGCCAGGCAGCGGAGAGGGCTTGTTGATGTTTGATTCAGATTTGTACCTTGATGAGGTTCAGGCAGATCACTGGAGAGGGGGAACCAATTGGGTCCAGAGACAGTGGGTTCAGCAGGGAGCTCAGCAGCAGCAGCGTCTAGCTTCAGAGTAGAGAGTTTCAGACCTTGAATGATGTCCAACCTCTCCCATGAGAGCTGATTGGGGAATCCAGACTGATTGTCTTCAGGTTTGGCTTCCTTGGGCAGGCAGGCAGGTTTCCAAGCTAGCTCCTCCAGAGCTACGGACTTCAGTCGGACTTTCCTGTGAGCAGAGAAGACAGAGGCTGGTTAGAATCTTTACTCTCAAGAGCAGACTGACATTCTTAACGAGAAACAGAGGCTCAGGTTCCGCTAACCAAAACTGGTCAACACTCCGGCGAAGAAGTCAGGTCTGGCTGCTGCTTATGTAGGAGGTCTCCTGATGGGCTGATGATCCTCAGGTGTGCTGGAGGCTCCAGCCCAGGAGACCCACAGCGCTCTCTGCTGGAGACAGGTGGCAGATCTCCAGATCCCAACAGGAAGTGCATTTAAGGGTTTGAGTGTGCAGGTCGCAAGCAAGCAAAATCTGGAGAACTGGGACAATAGTTGTAACGGAGACATCGGTAGTGAGAGAACCCATCCCGCTGTATGTGATATTACTGAGTTTTTAAACATTATTGACATTATTTTCACACTAATCAAGTAAAATTCAAACAATAATATTAGTCTTGTACAAAAACCTTAATCATCTTAGGTGAGGGACAGGACACGGAAATAAACAAAACAAAATCAAATTGACAATAAAAGTTGTCTAAGTCTAAGACATTAGAATACAAGAAAATCTATGGGAGAAGTAAGTCTAATTGGATCAAAAAATGTAATAAAAAAGAGGCAATTTAGCAAAAACAAAATTAAGCTATTAAATTTAGACATTTCATAACTTAATCTACTTATGGGTAATTTCACTTTTCATTGATTTGATAGAGGCAAATGATCTAAAACTCATTAAAAACATTTGAAAAAGGCGTCACTACTTTCCATTTACAGCAATGAAAGCAGTGAAAATCAAATTAAAGCTACAGTGTGTAATAATTACAGGGATATACAGTCAGAAATGTAATATATTATACATAACTATGTTATTTATCATCATCTACGAAGCTCAGCCTCTTAACCTTAATATTTATGCTTGCCTTAGAATTCAAGTATATTTATAATTACATAGGAGCTGGTCTCGCAGCCATGGAGGCAGACATCTTTGCGCTTACGCAAGCACAGAGCCAACAAACCAGCGATTAGCGCAAGACGCCCATTACGCCGTAAGTAACTACGGCAAGTTGAGAGAGATGAACTGAGATGGTACTGAACAATAGATGGCAGTATTAAAATGATCTATGTAAACAAACCTCATCACTTGAGAAGGTAGGTGATGCGGACGCCGTGGAAGACATTTTGTCCCGTAACGCCACGCCGCATACGTTGGGGAGAGGCGTGTGGGGAGATGTTCATGTTGCTGCGTCTGCAGTCTGGACGTTAGATGTCGCTGAAAATTGAACACTGTAGCTTTAATATTTGAAAATCCAAAGAACCACTGACTATAAATATAGAATCCATGTGCCAATTCTAATTTACATTGTTATTAATGATGACTAATAGATTACAAATAGTGTAATGTAATACTAGAATACCAAGGCATATTATTTTCTTTTTAACTTTTAACTTAATTCATCTGCTTTAAAGTTGAATTTCACTTTAAAATGTGTTACCAGACATCTATTTGTTGGTTTGTTATTTGGAACTGGGTTTCTTTAACCATTGCAGAAAAAGGTCATTTAAAGTGAGTATTTTTGAAAGTCACTGTTCATAAATGTGGTATATTTTCTATACATATTTTGAATAAAATAGGTTTTACTGAAAGAAATATGTCATAAATATTTCTATTTCCTTGGAAGGTAAGGAAAATGTGATGAATTTAAACAGAGTGATCTTGATTAATTGCATTTAAGTGTGAACGTAGGGCTTTACATCATGTATTATATAGTGATTCAGAAGATCTAAGATTATGTTTATTTAGTTTCGTTATTTAAGATATTTAACAAAAACGATCCCTTACTCACTAATATATGATGAACATTCACTTTGTTGTTGTAAGTTAACCCATGGATGATCAATAAAACCGGAGCTTTGGAGATGAATAATTAATTGAATATTTCTTCAGAGAATAAAGAGTATCTGTTTGTGATATGCAGACGGTTAAAAATTAAAAAGCAGCTGGATCATCACCACATTTCTGCATTTGTACATAAAATGTCACAAGCATAATTGAATTGATAGAATTCACTTCCCTGATGTTGCACGAGCAAACAGATATACATCCTGGTGTCCATAAATAATGTAATTATGGTACTAAAATGACTAATTTCTATCCTTAACTTAATAAAGAATTCTAAGACACGTCTTTACAAAATGTTTTATTACTTTGGTGAGAAAATGTTGATGATTTTTACATTTTCTTCATTAAACTGTTTCTCTGACGTCATCATGGGACATGCTCAAAATATGATAAAACCATCTTTATCTGCATTTTAGTTGTTTCTTTCTTTAGATTTCCCACTATATACCATAATGTTAACACGAAAGGAAAACATGAAACTCAAAAAGACAAGATTTGTGTTTAAATCCAAAGCTGAAAAAATTAGCCACCGGAGTGAGCGTAGGAACCCATTTTCTGTGCAGGTTGGGCAGACGAGTGATGAAACTGAAAGCGTAGGGATGCTAGCATATCCATGGTGACCAGATTTGGGTTTCTGAAAAGGAGAACGCTACATTATTATTTTAGGTTTGTGACACAATATTGGACCGTGCAAAACACAGGTTTACCTTCACAAAGCCTCAGAAGAGCAAGCTTTACAAAAAGTAAACCTGTAAATGAAATTAGTGAACAGAAAAACAATAAAGGAATCAACAAAATAGACACAAAATAGACTAAGTAACATCAACCAAACCAAAAACCAATTTCCAAACTAGCTAAATTAAGCAGAACATAAATAGAAACAAAACCCTCCACCAAATAAACCTATCCGTATATACAGCCAGAGAAATTACATCTATTAATGGAAATTGTCTAAAGAGGGGTTTGAAGAAGTAAAGCTTATTTTTCATACCCCCTCTCCCTCTAATTGGACTGAAATCACTTGTTTTAAGAATCAAAACTATTCACACACACAAACTTCCAATTCTTAAAGATTAAGTATATACTATTTAATATATTATATATATATATATAAAGGTATATATATATATATATAGTAGTTGTTATATATATATATGTTATATATATATATACCTGTTATTTATATAGTAGCTATATATATATGTATATATATATATTATTTCTCTTTTTTTAAAAATAGAACTAGGAAGGTGTCCATTTCCACTGTTAATGGATGTTAACAGAATTCTTTTTTATCACCTTCATCTCTTAGCAGCGTATATTACCTTGTTTAGATGCAGTCACACAAAAAACACAAAGATCTTGACTGTTTCCTTCTTCAACCTGAATGCTGAGTTTATGTTATAAGGAAACAGGGTTTAAATGAAACCTGGCTTAAAGAAGAAAAATAGTGAGTCAGTTGTTGGTTTAAATATAAGACTACCATAAGGGATTCTGATTTCTACAACAACCCCATCTGACGTATTTGGCCTTGTCCCGCCAGGAAAAGGGGCAAGACAGAAAAGGGTGGTAAAACTAAAAAATGCACACAATTCAATTTAATTCCAATTATTTGTATTGCACCAATTCCCGGCACAAGTTCTCTCAAGGTACAATTAAATCAAATCAAAAAGTCAAGTTGGTCAAATGTGTTCTATCTTAGGAAAACCACCCTATTCCATTCAGCCACTGACTTTGCAGGATTCATTCCTCCTGGATGAGCATGTGGCGACAGTAGATATTCGCTTACATTGTGTTGTTGACTCTACAACCATCCCACACACCGGTTATGCATGCAACAGCTGTAGAGGACAAAAATTCCCTTTTAACAGAAAGAAACCTTCAGCAGAGCCAGGCTTAATGTGAGTGACCTTCTGCCAAGAAGACAACAGCAGAGATATAAAAGGAACGTAGAGGCAATAATCTAACTATCTTTTGATGTTTTCTGTGTCAGAAATTTTAACAGTAAAATACCTCCATAGGTGGCTCTGTCTAGGAAAGAAACACTAAGGCAGACTGAGTTATTCATAGTAAAAACTGAGCCCACAGCTAAATAAATATGTGTAAAAAAAGAAACAAAAAGGACATTTATGAATAGGGGTCCCTTTATGATACTCCATGTGTGCTCCAAGCACTATAGCAGCATAACTATAGAGATAGCTCAGGACCAACACGTGAGCCACTCTAACTATAAGCTTTATCAAAAGGAAAGATTTAAGCCTAGCCTTTAAAAAGTAGACAGGGTGTCTGCCTCACGGACTAAAGCTTGGTGGTAGTTGATTCCACAGGAGAGGCGTTTGAGAACTGCAGCCTTCCTGCCTCCCATTCCTACTCTCTTTAGGAAATTCTAGGAACCACTAGTAAACCTGCAGATTGAGAGAGCGAAGTGCTCTGTTAGGAACATAAGGAACAGATCAGATCTCTGATATCAGATGGAGCTTGGCCATTTAAGGCTTTATATGTGAGAAGGAGGATTTTAAATTCTATACTGGCTGAATTTAACAGGAAGCCGATTGAAGTAGAAGCCAGTGATAGGGAGATATGATGATCTCTTTTTCATTTTACTGTAAAGAACTCACGGCTGCAGCACATTTGGATCAGCTGAAGGCTTTTAGCTACAGTTTGTGGACTTCCTGATAGGCTAAGGAATTACAATAGTCCAGCCTTGTAAAGTATCCAAAATGCATGGACTAGTTTCTTAGCATCACCGCTGGACAGGAGATTCATTGAAGAAATTGCAACATTCCACAGATAAAAAGAAATAGGAAATTGTACAAACCCCTGTGATAAGGGATTTAAATGAATACTTTTGATGAAGAAAAATAACAAACAGGTTTTTATACATTATCATCTTAGCCCAGCTGAATCTCATCCTTCTTTTTCAAAGAATTTGGTCCAAAGACAAATCCTTTTTTTTTTTTTACACCTAGTGGAGTAACTCTTTCATAACACATAACAGTCTTTCAGGATTTTATGTCTTTAATTCGTTAGTTCAGTGTTACTTAACAAAATACAGTATACTGTTTGCTGTGTTCCATGTTGATCTCCAAAAACATGACAGATTTATCAGACAACATCAAACCAATGAAGGTTAAATACAGAAATTCCATTTAATTTGGTTTATTTATATAGCACCGATTCACCAGATCATCCAGTCAGATTGATTCAAAGTTTTCTATCTAAGGAAAACCCAGCTGATTGGATCAACTCATTGAGTCAAAGGCAATCCCTCAAACTCAGCATGCTTGCAGCGCCATAGTGGAGAGGAAAAACTCCCTTTGAACAGGAAGAGACCCCCATTAGATCCAGGTTCCTTCAGTGTGAGCGGCCATCTGCTGAGGTCGACACTGGGGTTCAAGGAGACAGAAGCAGAGACACAAAAAAGCAGCTGGAGATACAAAAGGCAACTGTAAATGAAATCTCACTTTAACATTAACTGTAGTTGTGTGTTTTCTGTGGAGTATTTTTGTTTAAAACAAGCTTGTTCTGGACTGAGTGAAATTACTTGTGATGGAAAGTGACACATTTTACTCAAGTAAGAGTAGAGATATTTCATCATTTCATCAAATAAAAGTAAAATGCAGTTTTTAAAGTTGTAACTTGCCTTTGAAAGTAGTAGATTATTTCCACCTCCAATGAAATATTCACTCCAAGAATAAATCCTTGAAGGTTAGGCATCCATGTTTAAAGGTGAACATTTTAAAACCCTCCACTCCACGTCTAGTACATTTTCTATTGCATTAAATCCTTATGAAATGTATTGACTGTTTGTAGGTGTAATTAGATAAATCAGCACTGTTGCATAACCTTTACATGATGCATACAGTAGCTTCTTAACCACTTGGTCTTAGTGAGCCTTCAAGCAAAATTAGCATAGCAGCTGTTTTTTTTTGGGTGTCAGAACACAAGAAGGATTCAGCCCACATGCAAAAATAAAATACGTTTATCAGGCTGTGCGGTTTGTGTTTTTTTGTTCACTCAGAGCTGCCAAAGCTAATACAGGCAGCCAGAGTCTCCTACTCAGTCTGCTTGTCACAGCTTAAATCAAAGATATCAGTTCCTGCTTTTTTCCACCTTTTATTCCACTATAGAAACATACTGCCCTAAGATGGGCCTCCTCTTCACATTCAGCACTGCTTTCAGTTTTCAGACTGTTGCTGTGGGTGAAGTCCACATTAATCTTAAAGAGAATCAAATGGTTGAGGAGACTCACAGCATTCATTACTCAGTTCTCTCGACTGTGAACATTTTGCCAGGTAACAACACAACAAGCAAGCTCTTTTCTTCGATCCCAGCCAGAGGTGACAGGTGATTTAGGGGCACCTGAGGCACATTCTCATCTGGTAGCAGTAGGGAATACTGAGGAAACTGCAGAAATTGAGATGATTTAAATAAAATAAACTCTGAACTTCTAAAAACCTTGTGAAATTAATATATTCTACCATTTCAGGCCTTGGGCTTAGCTGTTTCAAAGCCCCTGCAGTCTTCCATTAGACTGTTCCTTTTAAGATATTTTAAACTGAAGGAATATTTTCTGTAAACAATCTTAATTACTCCATAAAAGATCCAAAAAGGATAGCATTTAAAAAAAAAAAATAGAAACTCCCAGACATAGAGGTACTGCTATTGTACATTTACGCAGCATTAAATAAAATTTTTATCTTAATATATCATCCTTAGTGACCTGACCTGTGGTGGATTTATGAAATTTGGGGCCCTGGGCAAAGACAGGCAGGGGGCCCACTGAATTGAGAAGACAACACATAAAACAGCCCCATTCTACAGATAGAGAAATGTTAATAGAATAGACATCCATTATCTGTTCTAGGTTGTGTCCCTCTCTTCTTGTCCCTTTTCTTCTTTTTTTCCTCTCTATGTTTTGTGCTCATCTGACTTTTCATGCTGTCTCCTAAAGGAATGAAAGATTTTTTTCCAAGCACTAAGCTCACTTAGCTGGATTACTGCTCCTTCCTGTGTTTCCAAAAAGGCCACAAGTAAATAACCCAGTCCTTCTTTTCACTGTAGACAAGCCATGATCTGCTTCTCTTGTTCTCCATTTTTCATTTGATGAAATAATAGCTGCATGAATCATGACAGCAGACAAGATAGGAGGAGAGCAGGAGGCGGGGTTACCAATCTACTACTTGCTCTGAGAGCAGAGTTCGCTGCTTTTTAGATGTTGCCTCCAAAGTCTCCAAGTAGCAGATAAAAGTGGCGCTAGGTGCTTTGCTTGAAATCAAAAGTGCTAGAGGGGTCTGAAAAGTCACTAAATATAGTGACAAAAGCGCTAAGTTGGCAACACTGTTATTTGCATAGTTTGTTTTTCAAATGTTTTGCTGCTGTTTGTTTGGACCTTTCTGAACATGAGCAGCAAATGGCATGATCCAATATGGTGGACACTGTGGGGGTGGGGGTGGGGGGGTGGAATTGCCTAATGGTAAATCCCCCAGACCCTGCCTCTCACCTGAAGATAGCACACCTCAGGACACCCACAGGGATATACATGACAGAAAATGGATGGATGGATATCATCCTTGGTTCCCCTTGGTGGCAATCTAAGTGTTTATGACACAGTGTCTGTCATCTTCCCCTACTGGCTCTGGTTAGAATACCACACATGCAAGTTTCTGTGGAACTGATCCAGTGCAGGGATCCTTTCCTACCCCAGATAGTGTTCTTAGGGCCGGATTTATCAAGATCCAATTTTGAAGCCAGCAATTTCATTTGCGCCGCGAAATCTGGAATTTTTTAGCGCCAGGGGCTGAACCATGGTTTAGCGGGTGATTTAACAAGAAAGTGATTAGCGTATTAACTGGTGACGATTGCAAAACTGTTGATGCCCTGGCCCCAAATGATAAATGATGGTTTTGGCGGCGTTTGTGGGTTTTATACCATGTAGTTTGTAGTTTGTGCAAATCTAGTGCATTGAGAAATTATAAATCTTTACAGTGACACCCCCTACCCTCCAAAAATAATAAATAAAATAAAATGCATATATATATATATATATATATATATATATATATATATATATATATATATATATATATATATATATATATATAAATAAATATACTTTGGCAACCTTTATTCCCTAAAATGGTTATTGCTGCAGTGCTGCAGTAAAAAAAACAAAAAAAACGGGTGTTTTGTATTGGCCTGTAGAAAAATGCAATATTCCAAAATGGCTCCACAAAGAGTGACTGTGGATAAGAATTACTTCGCATTACGCTTTCCACTTAGCATTGGCATGTTGCTCACAGGTGCGCAGCGGGGAGGTCTGGTTTCTCGGTAGGGGCGTCAGGCTGGCGACATGGCATTTTACCCAGAGCGTCCGGACAGCGCTTCTGAAAAGAAGCAGAGATTGGGAGATCCCAGATGCAAAAAAGTGCAATGTTGCAAGGGGTTTTGTGATAGGTATCTGGTAATTCGTGTGGGTCCTCCTTGTGGCTGGCTCCAAATCCATTCGGAGTTCCAAACAGCTTCAAAATGGAAATGCTGGATAAGCGAGCATGTTTTGATGATGCGCTTCCTCGTTCATTCCAAAAATATTCACACGCGAGTGAAAATGCGCTCTCTGCTGCCTCTCCTTGCTTCATTCCGATGTCTCCTTCTTTCGACAATCAATAACAGCCGCCATGTGTGCGCAATTACGCGCCACAGACCATTTGCACCTTTCTTTTGAAGCGTGTTAAATATAGAGTCAGATACCGTTAGCAAATTGCTTTCTAGGTTTGATAAATCCCACTTTGCCAGTAAAGCAATTAATATATTTACATTGTTCTCCCTCCCACACAAGAGCTTATACTTTGAAGGTGTACGCTTCCATATTGCATATTCATTGCAGAAAAAGTACTAAATGGATAAGAGGCGCTATTTAGCACGTTTTAAAGACCAAATCCCTTTTAGCACGCTGTTGATAGATCGGATTTGTACATTTTTAGCGATGCGCGGTGGAAATAGCTCATGTTTTTATACACGCAAAACCTTTGATAGATCCGGCCCTTAGTGTTGAACCCATGAAAGGAAAGGAGCAATGAGCCTCAGTTTTCAGTATTTGGTTGGAGCTAATGTTTTAACGAATTGTCTGTCCCATACAGGTGGCGATCATCTCCCCCTAGTGGTCTGGAGCACCTCAAGAGTTTTTTTTAAAGCTTTTCTTAACATCCCATTGCTTTTGCTACTAGCAACTGTCGGCATCATTTATGTGCTTGTAGAGGCGCTTGGCTGCTCCTCCTTGATGTGATTGCTTCATTTCAGTTTTATAGAATTCTTCTTTTTAATAGTTTGTTTTTGTTGTACTTTTTGTAATTGTTGCAGATTTATATAATTGCAGTGCAACTGCACCTATTTTTATGTGACTTAAAATAAAAAAATCAGCAGATCTACAAGAGAATGACTAAAATAGAGACATTAAGAAAACTTGTAAGGAAGTATTCTCTATGATCTCCTCCTCCATTTTAGATGTGATTAATTTATCTCTGTTTCAGGGATATGTACCTAAAACTTTTTAAGGTTGCTGTAATTAAACCTCTGCTTAAAGAAACCGATCTCTTGACCCAGATGACTTGGTTAATTATAGACCTATATCCAATCTTCCTCCTTTCTTATCCAAAATTCTTTGAGAGAAAGTAGTTGCCAAACAAGTTTGCGATCACTTACACCATAATGAACTTTTTGAAGAGTTTCAGTCTGGCTTTAGAGCTCATCATAGCACTGGAACAGCTCTGGTGAAAGTCACTAATGATATATTCTCATGGCTCTCAGATATTGGACTTGTATCTGTACTCGTCCTGTTTGATCTTAGTGGTGCATTTGATACAGTTGACCATAATATTCTTTTAGAAAGACTTGAACATTTTGTTGGAATTAAAGGAACAGCATTAGACTGGTTTAAATCTTATCTACATCTGATCGATTTCAGTTTTGTTTCATGTTAATGATAGATCTTCAACATGCTCAAAAGGTTACCTGTGGGTACCACAGGGATCAGTGATAGGACCAATTCTATTTACTTTATACATGCTCCCAATTGGGTAGAATTATTAGACAGCGCGGAATAAATTTTCACTGTTATGCTGATGATACCCAGCTATATCTGTAAATCCAGATGAAGCTAACCCATTACATAGATTACAGGCATGTCTTGAGGACATACTTCGGATGACTCTTAACTTTCTGCTTCTGAATGCAGACAAAACAGAAGTTATAGTCTTTGGACCCAAGTCTTTTGAAAAAATAAGCTGATTAGTCAATCACTCCATTTGGATGGGATTAAACTGATTTCAGATAATAAAAGGTTACCATCTTGGTGTTGTTTTGATCAGGACCTGTCGTTTAAATCCCATATCAAGGGTTTCTAGAATCTACTTCTTTCATCTGAGGAACATTGCAAAAAATAGAAATATCCTGTTCAGGGGAGGTGATGCTGAGAAACCAGTGCATTGATTTGTTATTTCGTTGCTTGACTATTGTAATTCTTACCATCAGGAAGTCCACAAACTGTGAATTAAGAGCCTCTCATGCACATGCACAAAATGCTGCAGCCAGAGTTCTAAGTGAAGTACTAAAAGAGAATCACATCATCTCCTATCCTAGCTTCTCTTCATTGGCTTCCTGTTAAAATCCAGAATAGATTTAAATTATTTAAAGCATAAATTATTAAGCTCCATCTTATATCAGAATCATCAGTTGTTCCTTATGTTCCTAACAAGAGCACTTAAGCTCTCAATCCTCTAAAGGACACTAGTGGTTCCTAGAATTTCTAAAAAGTAGAATGGGAGGCAGATCCTTTTGGATTATCAGGCTCCTCTCCTGTGGAACCAACTACCAGTTTTAGTTCGTGAGTGTGATTGTTACCCTGTCTTACTTTAAGGCTAGGCTTAAAACTTTCCTTTTTGATACAAAGCTTATGGTTAGAGTGGCTCAGGTTATCCTGATTCATCTCTATAGTTATGCTGTTATAGGCTTGAACTGCTGGAGGACATAGGGACCCCCATTTCATCATTCTGCTTCATTCTCTCTCTGATTCTCCTATTCTGCAGAATCTGTTGGATTCAATCTCTAACCCAGCTACTCTTTATTAGGGGATAGCAGCCGTGAGCTTTTCCTCGTCTGTTCCTGTTATTTTCATTGTGGCGTCATCATCCTGGAAAGAAACATCAGCTGTGCTGTGACTGGGTGGATGTGCTTTCTTCGTCCTCCTGACATGGGGAGCTGGCTTAGGAGCTCGTCTGCCTGGCCTGTGTGTGTTTCCTGGACGGGGCGCCTTTTACAGCTGCTTTTGTCTCTGCTTCCGCCTTCTTGAACCCAGTCGGGCTCGGCAGATGGCCGCTCACACTGAGCCTGGTTCTGCTGGAGGTTTCTTCCTGTTTAAAGGGAGTTTTTTCCTCCACTAACTGAAGCTACAAGCATGCTTAGTGTGAGTGGATTGCTTCGAGTCAATGAGTCGATGTAATCAACTGGTTTTCCTTAGATAGAAAAAACTTTGTATCAATTTGACTGTATGATCTGGCTGAACTGTGAAGTGCCTTGAGATGACATGTGTTGTGAATTTGGCGCCATATAAATAAACTGAATTTGAATTGAATTGAATTGAATTGAATGACTAAAATAGAGACATTAAGAAAAACTGTAGATAAATATAGTCCTTAAAAAGCATCTACAAACATCTAATATTTATGTAAAAAAGAAAAAAAAAAGTAGACTTAGTGTTACTGTTTGGAAAATCTTGTGTGTGGTTATTGTAGGATAAGAACCCCCCATTACTTCAGAGATGGTCATCAGAGGATGGTGTTCAGCTGGAACCTGAGATATTGCTGAGACAGGGAAGGAATGTCAGCAGCACAGACAGCTATAACTCTAGCTCTCTCCATTCCCCTTCTTTCCTTTTGTGTCTTACTGGATAATTATTTAAACTTTACAGAGAACAAAAGATCAGACGAATAGAAGGAAGACTAAGACAAAAAATATATATTTTAGTCTCAAAATAACCAAAACATTGATTTGGTGGAATTACAGACAGAAGATGTGAGTTCAAATGACACCTAGATTTAGAGATCCATGGTAATACAGATGTAACATCTTTCTCCTCTAATCAAGCTGAACTCCACCTGCCAAGGTGATGCTGATAATGCCTAACCCCCCCCCAAACAAGCAGCTGCGCCAGCTGTGCACAGTCAGTCATCTGAAAACAAACCTAAAAATAAACAGAACACCGACTGTTGTGAGAGAGGAGAAAAAAAGACAACACAGAAGAAGTAGAGCTTGATGTGTTTTGACAGGCAGAGAGCCCTGAGAGCGCATCTCCGGCCTGTGAGCTGTTTCCCGTGGATAAAGGCTGTGGATGGAGCTGGAACCAGAGCGCTGTACTTGTTGGATGTCACAGTTGTAGCTTTAAACAGGTGGCCCATTAATGTTGGCATTCGGAGAGCAGCGCTGCAGGGCGACTTTCATAGCCTCCCTGCATTTCTCTGCTCGAGGCGGACTTTCTGAGGATGAGAACGGACTTTTTTCTCTCAACCTTCCTTGATTTCCCTTTACTCCTAGAATAGAAGAAATTCCTGCAAAACAACTGAAAAAATTATGTAAATGTATGTCTTCCAGATCTTTTTCACAATAAAAATAAAGAAGTGTTCCTCCTTTTATATCCAGTCCTCCTGATTTAATACTATGTTGAACCAATTTTTCATGTCCGATTCTGCAGCATGACGCTGCCACCACCAGTTTCCACTGTGGTTATACTGGCCATTGCTCAATTCACAAGAGAGACAGTTAGAATGAGACTTGTGTTATGTATATATATATATATATATATATAT
>JAGKQL010000051.1:3098550-3123136 GCA_018398635.1 Cyprinodon brontotheroides
TTGGGGCGTTGGACAGCTCTGCCCAGTGATCACAATCTTCTGCTACTCTTAACCCCGCTAAGACTATTTGAACTGCTGAACCATTTCTTTGTTTTCAGCAAACAAAACAACAATTGTGAAAATTAGTACGATATTAAACAACCTAACGTTAATTAAAACAGATTCTGTGCCTGCTCAACACATTACACTGGGCAGAGCTGTCCAACGCCCCAAGATGGTGCCACCAAATCACGTTAGCACCAATAGCGGCTGCACTATGTATGGCTTCTATATATATGGCAAATGACAAATGCATGTCTCTATACTTTGGCTAAAAGATTACTGGGCAGGGGGGGAAAACTAATAAGTAATAATACCTAATCAGCCACCTCAGTCTCTGTTACAGGGCTAGGAATGCAAATGCATACTAATCTCTGTACAGGGCTTTAGTTTTAGGACCTGGACAATTCACCTTAGTCTGTGGGCTGCTATGACCAGCATTAAAAACCACTGGATTACAGCGCTGATGGTCTAATCAGGCTGCAATATTGTAATTAGGCCAACGTGTCCACTCTTCCAGATCGTTTGACAGCCAAGCCACACAGCTATGCTGCCAGGTCAGCATCTTTTAAAGATCTTTCTTCAGGGCCCACTGTCTTACATGTATTTGGTGTTTCTCTGCCTCCATACACCTGGCCAGAATGATTAACTGCCTAGAGGAAGTATTGTAATAATTTGATTCAGCTATTCTTAAACAGAGACACATCTAAATCATGAAGGACAAAGGGCCTTAAGGGGGCCATCTTGAACTGCACGTTCAATGTCTTCCATGAGCCTGCTGCCTCTCTTGCTGTGATCTCCTGCTGCTGCTTCTGCCTGAGCAACAGTGTAAATCCTCACCTTATCTATGTTGTCTATATGATACTCCTTCAAAGCAGGATAACAGTTCAGGTTCTGGTCAAAAGTACTGGGGGAAGCACCTTTATCTAGGGATAGCTCCTGCACACCCCAAAAAGGGTGACTACAGTAGCTCGGGAAACTCCAGGTTTGCCATCTTGAGTTAAAATAAGCAAGCAGCAGCAACAAACTACTCCTATTTGATAATGCAAGGATTGTCCCTGTTGGCAGTGCAAACTGCAGGCAAAATGTCAAGCAAGCGACAGCATGCGAATCAGACCGAAAATTTGCTGCAATCGGTTCAGTGTGAAGGAACCACTGTTCAAACTCAGGAAGCTTTTCTATGAGTCTGCAGAGGTCATCTGCCTTTTGGTTGTTTTTAATATTTTGATTTGCTTTAGTCCTTTGTGAAGGTAACAAAAGTCCCAGTACAACCAGCAAAAGTTTAGTTGAAAATAGACATTTACATAAATGGTTATTTTTGTTTGTCATCCTTTTAGTTTTAAGTGATTCTTTATTAATAACAGCTACGATAACTAAAACTAGGGCTTCATACCTTTTGCAAAGATGGAAACAAAAATGGGCTTTTAGCAAAAATTTGAATTGAGATTTGATAGGAATTGGTTCGAAGCTCATAATTCTTTTTCCATTTATACTTTCACAAATATGACTATATATATGTTGGGCTTCAAGGTTTTTTTTTCCAAGAAAATACAAAATCAGCAAAATTTCTGCGGATTCCCCAAACCCCCCCAAAAATCTTAGAATTAATAAATGTTACCTACCTTAGTTTTAGTTCTTTATTTTCCCTTTCCATGCAATTTAGAGAAGATCTGTGGTGAAAAAAAAACAATCACTCATTAAAGCAAGACTGATAGACTGAACAACTTTGGCCTCAGTCAGATCAGTTAGTCGATCTTGATTGTTCTGCTGAATTAAATTATCCACATTTACATTTAATTAGTTTGTTAATCCAAATTGACTTCAAATGATGTTAATATTCAAAGCCCAATTAGAGGCCCATTCATTTTGAGATTTTACTCTTAATTAATGGTAATTCTAATTTTTGAATATATTGTTTTGTTTTTGTAATCTGTTCTTTTCTTCAATTTTCATGCTGTGAAGTACTCTGGCCGGTGCAATAAAAAAAATTCAAAATAAATAATACAGTTGACTTTTAAAATCTAAAGAACTTTTTCTGATATCAAGCATTTAGAGTTTTTCATTAATATTTGATTTTGTGATAAACAAAGTACCTTTGTTGCAAGGCTTCAGTTTCCTTTTCCTCTTCTTGTAAAATTAATCTGTCAGAAAAAAAACAATAAACATTGATAGTAGGTTTAAATAAATTGTAACATGATTTTATTAGGAGAAAAAAAGTAACTGGTGCTTCTTTAAATTTATTTAAACTTCTGATCTATCTAATTAAAGGAAAATGTAACTAATATAGATCAAGGAGATGGTGATCGACTTCAGGAGAAGACCACCACCCCACCCCCCCGTGAACATCCAGGGGCAGGACATAGAAACTGTGGAGATTTTGAAATACCTTGGTGTTTACATCAACAATAAACTGGACCGCACTCATAACACTGACGCTCTGTAAAAAAAGGGTTAGAGCCGCCTCCACCTCCTGAGGAAGTTGAGGGCCTTTGGAGTCAGCAGGCCCCTCCTTAAAACCTTCTATGACTCTGTGGTGGCCTCAGCCCTCCCCTACGCTGTTGTCTGCTGGGCCCCTGGCATCTCAGAGCGGGACAGAAAGAGACTGAATAAGCTGGTGAGGAAGGCCACTTCTGTCCTGGGCTGCCCTCTGGATTCGGTGGAGGAAGTGGCTGAGAGGAGGATGCTGTCCAAACTCACATCCATCATGGACAACACCTTTCATCCCCTGCACCAGACTGTAGAGGAGCTGAGCAGCTCCTTTGGTCAGAGACTTAGACACCCTGTCTGTAAGAAGGAGCGCTATCGCAGGTCAATCATTCCTGCTGCCACCAGACTCTATAATGCTGCACTATAACCACAATAACTCCTGTAACAACCACTGTGCAGCTATATTATAGTTTTTTTATTCATTGACTGTGCAATATGCTGACTGTGCAATATTTTTAATGTAAAAGTCAATCCATCAATCCACCTGTATATAAGCCTTCCTGATTGTACATATGATACCTCAAATCTCTGTGTTAGTCCCTTGTATTTTTTTATTTCTTATTTTTATTTTGTTTTTCATTGTGTGTGATACATGTATGTACACTTGCACCTTAATCCTTATTTATCTTGATATACTGTATATACCTGGATATACTGCATATATATTGCTTATTCTTAATGCATGTTTTTCCTCCTTGTTTGAACCTTCTTGATTACTATGCCAATATGTGACCAGTGAATTTATCCGCTGTGAGATCAATAAAGCTCATCTAATCTAATCTAATCTAATCTAATCTAATCTAATCTAATCTAATCTAAAAATGATGCATTCAGTACCTTCTCTGAAGGGCTTCAATTTGTTTTTCCTTTTCTGTTAGAGTAAATCTAAAAAGCAAAAAGAACAAATAAAAAAGAGCTCACAGCACAAAAAACATTGACAAATAAGTGGATAATTTAATATTCTATTTTTTACCTTGCTGTTTGAAGTTCTCTATCCATTTCATTCATTCTGTATAAAAGCAACATAGATGCATTTATCTTTAAAATGCTCCATCAGATCACAGTCATTACAAAATTAGAAGAAAAAATAAACATCAAAGTGTAATGTACTTTTGTTGAAGTCCTTCAGTTTGCTTGTCTTTGTCTTGTAGATGAAATCTGTGTTAAAAAAAGAAGAAGCAGCTCTGTGTCAATTAAAGCAAAAATTTTAGACTCTATAAATATTGGTATCAGATCAGACCATGATCTCAATGAATGTTTCTGCTCAATGTTCTACAGTTCAACTGTCTACCTCAACTGTTGCTGCTTTTGTTCATTAGTTTCCAGCTCCCGAATCCTACAAAAGATGAGAGAGATTCATAAAGTGTTATTTATTTTTGACATATCAGAAGATTAAGCTTTTTTTAAAACTCCAAACTTAAGTGTTGGTGAAGATTCTCAGCCATCCAGGTCACAGTCATTCCAAAAACGTTAACCAATCCACTGGACTTGGTTTCCAAGTTTAAAGACGTTTCGCTTCCCATCACGGAAATTTTTTCAATTAAAAATATCAGAAAATTAGTACTGAGTTCCAAGCTTTATATAGTAGAACTTGTTCTGGCTCAGAAAACATGAAAATTAAACCAGAAGAACAGGTCCATGCCTTAGGAATGGTAAGTCATTTTGGGTTCTTATTAGCCTGCAATACCCAATAGTGGGCTATGCCTCTGAAAGGGGGGTCTTTAGGGGCAATTGTTGGTTTGGCTGCCCAGGCAAGATGTTTTGTCCCCTTCATGCAGGCAGGGGGGTTCAGATGAAAGTGGGAAGGAATCAACTCTATTGCTGAGTTGTAGGATTTTGAAAACTGAAATCTCAGTCCATCCGCCTGTTTAAGGTTGTTTTTTCTTTCTTAACATAAATGGCTTCTTTCACACCCCTTTCAAGCTACCTGTCTTCTTTGTCCAAACTGTAAACATTCTGGTCCTCAAATGAGTGTCCCTTTTCACTGATGAAATCCCATCTTTCAGCAGAAGCTCTTACTGCTGCGAACCAACAAGCGAACGTTGGCCATTTCTCAATATGTGTACTTGTGCGTTCTCTTGTGCTTGTGTACTCGTGAAACGTCATCAACATCAGCCCTAGCACTGTTCCAATTCACAAGAACAGCAGACCGACAACAGTCAAAGTCCCCGGATGTGGTTCTCATCCCTCCTTATTTACCAAGTATGCATCAGAGCAGACTTGTCCATTCTTGAGATTGACAGCTGTCCCAGCATGCACTGCGGCAGCAGCAGCTTTCAATGGAGCGCTCACAGAGCTCAGAGTATTAAATTAAATGTTCTCTTTTCTGTTACTGTTGTTAAATAAAAATATGTTTTAAGATAATTTGAGGCGAGAATATTATACTTTAAAGCGGCACTATATTATCCATTTACCGATTTAATGCATAATTGAAAAAAAAAATTCAAAGTTGAGAGGACCGTGGCAAACAGTGGACCTCCGAGGCAGCTAGGGAAACCGCAGCCGTCTGCAGCAGCCCTCTCTCGGCATAGCCGTGTGTGAAGGACCCCTGGCCTTGATATAAATTTTTTTGTTATATTTGGCAAAATGTTCCTTTGATTTGTGTTTATCTTATTATTCCCCCACTAAATGAAAAAAGTAATGATTTATTGTTATGTAGAGTCTATTAATAACAGGAGGTGAAATGCAGCTCTAGACGAGCTTGCATGTGGTGACGTCACAAGTACCCTTCTGTTCCAATTGACCCATATTTATGCTGCGTGCTCCTATTCTCCCTAAGACCAGACTTTCCTCTGTTCTTCTCAAGAACATACTTGGCGAGGACACAAGTCCGTAATCTTGTTCTAGTGAATTGAGAAATGGCCAGGAGCTAGCATTGTTCTTTGTCCCTACTCTTGGGGCTATATTTAGAGCTCCCCCTAGAGGTAGAGCTGTCAATTCACACCCAATGAGCATGAGACTCCCGCATCTCAATGTCTTCACATGCTTTTACTCCATATCCCCAATTTTTTATGCTAAAAAATGACGGATATGAAACTCAACTCCATTCCACTTATTTACATATAAAAATACCATTGCTGATCAGAATCCAGTCTGCGTTGTTAATACAACCTTAGTGCTAACACGCGAGGACATGCCAGGATCATACATAGTCCGTATATTTGCACCAGCCCACCTATTCACTGTGCTGACAGCAGCTGCACCAAATATATATATAAATATAAAAAAAGACTGGGATTTCTTAGAAGTTATTGCGAGGTATGTCATTTTCATTTTCATCTTATCTCATCTGGATTAAGATATTTCCCTTTTGTAAATTAATAAAGATTTTAAGCAATCTAGTAAATCAGTAAATCAAGACAACTTTATTATGACATGTTAGAATTAATAAATGTTACCTACCTTTGTTTGAGTTCTTCATTTTCCCTTTCCAAGTATTTTAGTGATGATCTGTGGTAGGAAAAAAAATCCCTCATTAAAGCAAGACTGATAGAATGAACAAACTTTGGCCTCAGTCAGATTATGAAGTGGATTAGTTTGTTAATCCAATTCATGCTTTCATTGTGTAGCTTTTTCATGTGATCCAAAATCAAAATTCCTGTAAAATTTACTTCAAATAAAGTTAATATTGAAAGCGACACTAGAGGTCCATTCATTTTGAGATTTTACTCTTAATGTATTGGTAATTCTGCTTATGTGTCTATAGTTTTCTTTGATGTTTAATGTTCATTTTTTATACTGTAGAGCACTTTGGCCAGCGCAGTAAGAAAATTCAATATAATGTTACAGTTGACTTTTAGAATCTAAAAAACTTTTTCTGATATCAAGCATTTAGGTTTAAATAAATTGTAACATGATTTTGCTAGGAGAAAAAAAATCTTTAAATTCACTGAAACTTTTGATCTATCTAAATAAAGGAAATGATAATTAAAGTTTTATAATAATCCATTTAAGTACCTTATCTGAAGGGCTTCAATTTGTTTTTCCTTTTCTGCTAGAGTATAGCTATAAAGCAAAATAAACAAATAAAAAAAGAGCTCAAAGCAAAAAAACAACAACAAATAAGTGGATAAATTAATATTTGATGTTTTACCTTGCCGTTTGAAGTTGTCTATCCATTTCATTAATTCTGTATAAAGCAAAACAGATGCATTTATCTTAAAAATGCCCCATCAGATCACAGTCATTTCAAAATTAAAAGAAAAAACAAACATCAAATTGTAATGTACTTTTGTTGAAGTCCTTCAGTTTCCTTTTCCTTGTCTTTTAGATGAAATCTGTCTTGAAAAAAGAAGAAGCAGCTCAGTCTAAATTAAAGCAAAACTTGTAAACTCTATAAACATTGGTATCAGATCAGACCATGATCTCAATGAATGTTTCTGCTCAATTTTCTACAGTTCAACTGTCTACCTCAACTTTTGCTGCTTTTGTTCATTAGTTTCCAGCTCCCGAATCCTGCAAAAGATGAGAGAGATTCATAAACTGTTATTTATCTTTGACATATCAGAAGATTACGCTTTTTTTAAAAACTCCAACCAATGATTCTTTTACAATATAAGTTTTGGTTGAAGATTCTCAGCCATCCAGGTCATAGTCATTCCAAAAGAGTTGAAAACCAATTCACTGGACTTGGTTTCCAAGTTTAAAGACATTTCGCTTCCCATCCAGGAAACTTTTTAAATTCAAAATATCAGAAAATAAGTGTTGAGTTCACAGCTCAATATAGTAGAACTTGTTCTGGCTCAGAAAACATGAAAATTGAACCAGAAGAATGGGTCTGTCCCTTAGGAATGGTAAGTCGTTTTGGGTTCTTTGTAAGCCTGCAATACCAGATAGTGGGCTATGCCTCTGAAAGGGGGGTCGTTAGGGGCAATTGTAGGCTTGGCTGTTTTGGATATTTTGTCCCCTGCATGCGGGCGGGGGGGTTCAGATAAAAGTGTGAAGGAATCAACTCTATTGCTGAGTTTTAGGATTTTGAAAGCTGAAATCTGAGTCCATCCCCCTGTTTAAGGTTGTTTTTTCTTTCTTAACATAAATGGCTTCTTTCACACCACTTTCAAACTATCTGCCTTCTTTGTCCAAAATGTAAACATTCTGGACCTCAAATGAGGGTCCCTTTTTTCTTAAGGTGTAAGTGGACAGCAGAGTCTTGTCCGGAGGACATAGCTCTTCTGTGTTGAGCCATGTGTCTGTGGAGACGTTGTTTGGTTTCTCGAACATAAAGATCAGAGCATTCTTCACTGAATTGAGCTGCATACACCACTCCGCTCATCCTAATTCTGGGGGTTTTGTCTTTAGGATGCACTAGTCTCTTTTTATGGGTCATCTTTAGTTTGAAATGTACTGGGATTTTGAGTCTGGAGAAAACCCTCCTGAGTTTTTCAGAGAATGGGGGTGGGGGGGTTGCATTTAATTTTCTGAAAATTAAATGCAAAAACAAGCAGCATCTTCACTTATGGATGACAAGCTGTCAATCAAGGGCTTCCTGAAATTTCTTTCCATGCGATCATGACTGCAAGGTCCAATCAGGAGGAGGCTTAGGGTTAGGATTTTGAAAGTCAAAACCTGAGTCCACCCCCTCTGTTTAAGGTTGTTTTTTCTTTCTTAGGTTGAAGATGGTCTTTGGAAATAGTTTTTAGACGTCAAATAAAATTTTATACAAAAAAAAGTATTGTTTCACATTAAAGAATAAACGTACCTTCTCTCCAAGGCTTCATTTTCTCGTTGCTTTTCTTCAAAAGCAGATCTGAGAAGTAAAATTTACAGAATAAAACCGGCTCAAAAAAAACAAAAAAACACAAAAGCTAGAAAGGGAATAAGAATGAAAGAAACATAGGAAAATGTTTACCTAATCCTTTGATAGTTCCCTTCTGCATCCTTTATTCTGTTTAGAAACAACCACATAGTGTAAATTACAGTTAGGGCAGACAATCGGGCAGAGTGAGCCTGTAAGAGCTATGAGAGCAGCAACTTTTAAACAGAGCATCACAAGGAAAAATGGGCCTCTGCAAGCTTTCACAAGCATTTAATAGGCGTTCCTATTGACTGCAAGGTCCAATCAGGAGGAGGCTTAGAGAAGAGGTTTGTCACTGTTCAACCTGTCAAAATACATTTTCCTTCGCACAAGAAGAGAATCAGTCCAAGGGTAGAGACGCTTTCAACAGTGGGCTGTCCTTGAACATGGCCGCTGGATAGAAAATCATGCTTGCTGTGACATCTTGAGCACGATCCCAGGTGTGCTTGGAAGGAGCTGGAGTGCATGGAGAGCGATTTTTTTCCACTTGAAGCAGCAGTTTCTAGCGCATGTGTGATTTTGTGAGGTGGTAGAGTAAATAAACCATGCGCATAAGTAGTTTAACATACATGCAAGTATGTTTAGTTTGCTTGGGGGTGTATTGAAATAAATGTGATGCCATAGTATTTACCCCTAATTTGAATAGGTAAATAAGATCATTTGACAGTAGAATCATTATTTTTACTATTAAAATAAAATAATTTGATAAAATGCACTTGAACAATGCAACTGTTTGCGGTTGTCTTCTTCCATTGGCAAAGTGTCTCACTTACCTCCTCAGTTCAATAAAAAAATGCACTTATTTTAAGAAAAAATTACTTATTTAGATTAGATTTTTATGCATGAGAAAGATGGAGAGTGTAATGAGGGGACACAGACCTGGATAAGCCGGAGATGTACAGTAACGTGTGCGTGCGTATTAAAAGAAGATTTTGCAGAATGTTGGGTGTTGTTGGTTGATGGCAAACTTATATTAAGAATTTATATGCTGAACCACTTTCCTTGAGTGGTAGTTTTGATTGACTGTCTTGGTTTTGCTCTTAAGGTTTTTGACGCCATTTTTTGATTAAATCAATTTTATTTTTACTTCTGAATAAGCGCAACCAACAGGCAACACAGCATTTATAGCTCCTTTTTATTATATTATTTACCGTATTTTCCGGAATATAAGCAGCTACTTTCTCCCATGCTTTCAACCATGTAGCATTTAAGAAGGTATGACTTTTCTGTGGATTTTTCTTAACCACCAGAGGGGGAAGTCAAAGTTGGAAATTAAACAATAAGGGAGTAATTTTTATTTAACACAAGAACATGATAGCAGCAGGTACAACAAAGAACAGATGTCCTGAATTCATACATTTTGCCATGTATTTGCAGCATTAAAGCTACCCAAACTGCTGCAAATGTCATGATCTGGCCTGTTTGCTCTCCCCTAATTAGTAATTCCTCTCACCTGCCCTCTTCCTTCCCAGCCTCGATTATAATTTATTCCTCTCACCTGTTTCCTCTGGTTTATATTCAGTTCAGCCTGAGCATTCAGTGCCAGATCATTGCTTGTCTTTCTGTCAGTCTTTCTGTTCAGTTTTTATTTGGTTCATGTCCTGGATCCTAGCTGCCAGTGGAAAGAGGGTTTTAGTGTTTGTCTCGTCTCCTGATCGTCCACTGTTCCTCCCCCGCAGAGTCCTCTGGGTTTTTGGCTCATTATGGGGGGAGGTTCAGTTTTTATCTAAGTAAGCCTGGCTCCAGGGTGGAGACCAGTTTAAAGTCTGCTTCAAGTTCCAGTTCCTACGTCCTGTCTCGGCTACCCTCTTCCACTGAGCCTGCCTGTCTGCACCTGATCCTGTCTGCTCCTGTGCGTGACCACCTGGTCATGCTTCTGGTCCCAGTCTGACTTTGACCCCTCCTGGAAGCCTGTGGATGCATGGAAGTCTGGATCCTGCCACCTGTCTCTGTTCCTGTCTGATCTGGATCCTGCCTGTTCCTGTCTGTTCCTGTCTGTTCTGGATCCCTCACCAGGATCAGCATCCACCATCACCTCTGGGACTGCAGCACTGGGGGCACTCGTGGTCTGGACTGTTAAACCAGAGTGTCTGAGATTGGGCAGTGCCCCCCAAATCATCCGCCCCCCCCGCCTGCAGTGTCCGCGAGCCACAGCTCCGCTTTTGTTTTGTTTTTATTTTAATAAACCTTTCCAACTTTCCTACTGACTGTCTCTCCTGAATACTGGGTCCATCTGTCCACGATTCATGACAGCAAAGCTGAAATAAAGAGCTGATGAAGCCCCATCTTTCAGTAGAAGCTCTTACTGCTGCGAACCAACAAGCGAACGTTGGCCGTTTCTCATTATGTGTACTTGTACGTTCTCTTGTACTCGTGAAACATCATCAACATCAGCCCTAGTACTGTTCCAATTCACAAGAACAGCAGACCAACAACAGTCAAAGTCCCCGGACGTTGTTCTTGCCCCTCCCTATTTACCCAGCATGCATCAGAGCAGACTTATTTGTTCTTGAGATTGACAGCTGTCCCAGCATCCACTGCGGCAGCAGCAGCTTTCAATGGAGCGCTCGCAGAGCTCAGAGTATTAAATTAAATGATCTCTTTTCTGTTACTGTTCAATAAAAGTTCGTTTTAAGATCATTTGAGGTGAGAATAATATACTTTAAAGTGTCACTATATGGTCCATTTACCGATTTAATGTGTAATCAAAAAAACTATTTGAGACGACGATGGCAACCAGCGGGCCTGCGAGCCTAACGGCAGCCAGGACTAACCTTAGCCCATCTGCAGCAGCTCTCTCTCGGCATAGCCGTGTGTGAAGGACTGCTGGCTCTGATGGCAATTTTTTTGTTTTGTTTGGCAAAATGTTCATTTAATTTGTGTTTATCTGACTGTGTTATTATTTCCGCACTAAATGAAAAAAGTAATAATTTATTATTATCTAGAGTCTATCAATAACAGGCAGTGAAATGCAGCTCTAGACCAGCCGGGCGTGTGGTGACGTCACCAGTACGCTTCTGTTCCAATCGACCCATATTTATGCTGCGTGCTCCCGATCTCTCTAAGTCCAGAGTTTCCTCTGTTCTTCTCAAGAACATACGTGCCGAAGACATAAGTCCGTACTCGCGTTCTAGTGAATTGAGAAACTGCCAGGACCTAGCATTGTTCTTTGTCCCTACTCTAGGGGCTATATGTAGCGCTCCCCCTACAGGTAGAGCTGTCAATTCACACCCAATGAGCATGAGACTCCCGCATCTCAATGTCTTCACATGCTTTCACTCCATATACCCAATTTTTCACGCTAAAAAATGATGGACATTAAACTCAACTCCATTCCACTTATTTACATATAAAAATACCATATCTGTTCAGAATCCAGTCTTTTTAATACAACCTTAGTGCTAACACACGAGGACATGCCGTGATCATACACAGTCCGTATTTTTGCACCAGCCCACCTATTCACATGTGCTGACAGCAGCTGTGCCAAGTATATATAAAAAAAAGACTGGGATTTCTGAGAAGTTATTGTGAGGTATGTAATTTTAATTTTCATCTTAACTCGTCTGGACTACGATAATTCCCTTTGTAAATTTATGAAGATTTTGATCAATCTAGTAAATCAGTAATTAGGAACATTTTACTTCATGAAATGTTAGAATTAATAAATGTTACCTACCTTTGTTTGAGATCTTCATTTTCCCTTTCCAAGTATTTTAGTGATGATCTGTGGTTGGGGAAAAAAATCCCTCATTAAAGCAAGACTGATGAATGAACAAACTTTGGTCTCAGTTAGATCATGAATTGAATTAGTTTGTTAATCCAATTCCTGATTTCATTGTGTAGCTTTTTCGTGTGATCAAAAATCAAAAATCCTGTAAAATTTACTTCAACTAAAGTTAATATTCAAAGCGACCCTAGAGGTCTATTAATTTTGAGATTTTACTCTTAATGTATTGGTAATTCTGCTTTCGACTCTATAGTTGTCTTTGTAATGTTCATTTTTTATACTGTAGAGCACTTTGGCCAGCGCAGTAAGAAAATTCAATATAATGTTACAGTTGACTTTTAGACTCTAAAGAACTTTTTCTGATATCAAGCATTTAGAGTTTTTCATTGATATTTGAATTTGTGAAAAACAAAGTACCTTTGTTTCAAAGCTTCAGTTTCCTTTTGCTCTTTCAAAGTCAGTCTGTCAGGGGGAAAAAACCATAAACATTGATAGTAGGTTTAGATAAATTGTAACATGATTTTTTTAGTAGGAAAAAAAAGTAACTGGTGCTTCTTTAAATTCACTGAAACTTTTGATCTATCTACTTACAGGAAAGGATAATTAATGTTTTATAATAATGCATTTAAGTACCTTCTCTGAAGGGATTCAATTTGTTTTTCCTTTTCTGTTAGAGTAAAGCTATAAAGCAAAATTGACAAATAAAATAGCTCAGCATAAAAAAACAAAAAACGAATAAGTGGATAAATAAATATTTTATGTTTTACCTTGCCGCTTGAAGTTGTCTATCCATTTCATTCATTCTGTATAAAAGCAACACAGATGCATTTATCTTAAAAATGCCCCATCAGATCACAGTCATAAAATTAGAAGAAAAAACAAACATCAAAGTGTAATGTACTTTTGTTGAAGTGCTTCAGTTTCCTTTTCCTTGTCTTTTAGATAAGATCTGTGTTTAAAAAAAAGAAGCAGCTCAGTCTAAATTAAAGCAAAACTTGTAGACTCTATAAACATTGGTATCAGATCAGAACATGATCTCAATGAATGTTTCTGCTCAAGGTTTTACAGTTCAACTGTCTACCTCAGCTGTTGCTGCTTTTGTTCATTAGTTTCCAGCTCCCGAATCCTACAAAAGATGATTCCTGCAAGTCCTCTGGGACTGCTGCACCGGGGACACTCTCAGTGATGCATGCCGCATCTGCCTTTAGTCCAGCAGCTGGATTGCGCCCCTTTCCAGGGAGATGGACTGGACTGTTAAACCAGGTAAGTGACTCACTGAGATCATCATCTTCTGTCAGATGATTGTGGTCACTTACCTGTGTTTCTCCCACCAGAGTGTCTGAGATTCGGCGGTGCCCAGCCCCCCTCCTGCAGCATCAGAGAGTCGCAGATCCTAGCAGCTCCACTTTAGCTTCAGTTTGTTCATGTTTTATATTGATAAACATTTTGCACTTTCCTTGCACTGTCTCACCTTGAATACTGGGTCCATCTGTCCCGTTTTTCTGACAGTTTCCAAGTTTAAAGACGTTTTGCTTGCCATCCAGGAAGCTTTTTCAATTCAGAATATCAGAAAATTAGTGTTGAGTTTGAAGCTCTATATAGTATCAACTCTATCGTTGTCTTTGAAAGCTGAAACTTCAGTCCACCCCCCTGTTTAAGGTTGGTTTTTCTTAATTGGCTTCCTTCACACCCCTTTCAAAATACCTGTCTTCTTTGTCCAAATGTAAAAAGCCATTCTTCTGTGAAGACATTGTTTGGTGTCTCTACCCTTTGGTTTCCAAGGGTAGAGACACTTTCGAGAGCCAGCTGTCCTCGAGCATGGCTGCTGGATAGAAAATCATGCGCACTTTGAGATCCTGAGCATGATCCGGAGCGAGTGTGGGAGGAGCTGGAGCGCGTGGAGAACGATTTTCTCCTCTGGAAGCAGCAGTTTCTCGCACATTTGGGATTTTGTTGTGAGGTCCATTCATTTTGAGATTTTACTCTTAATGTATTGGTAATTCTGCTTTTGACTCTATATTTTGATGTGTAATCTTAATTTTTTATACTGTAGAGCACTTTGGCCAGCGCAGTAAGAAAATTCAATACAATGTTACAGTTGACTTTTAGAATCTTAAGAACTTTTTTTTCTGATATCAAGCATTTAGAGTTTTTCATTAATATTTGATTTTGTGAAAAACAAAGTACCTTTGCTGTAAGGCTTCAGTTTCCTTTTGCTCTTTTAAAGTCAATCTGTCAGGGGGAAAAAACAATAAACATTGATATTAGGCTAAATTGTAACATGATATTATTAAGAGAAAAGAAGTAACTGGTGCTTCTTTAAATTTACTGAAACTTTTATCTACCTGATTAAAGGAAAGGATAATAAATGTTTTATTATAATGCATTTAAGTACCTTCTCTGAAGGGATTCAATTTGTTTTTCCTTTTCTGCTAGAGTATGGCTATAAAGCAAAATGAACAAATAAAAAAGAGCTCACAGCACAAAAATTTAACGATAAGTAGATAAATTAATATTTAATGTTTTACCTTGCCGTTTGAAGTAGTCTATCCATTTCATTTATTCTGTATGAGAGAAACACAGATGCATTATTTATTTTAAAAATGCTCCATCAGATCACAGTCGTTACAAAATGAGAAGAAAAAAAAAGAAACATCAAAGTTAACTTACTTTTGTTGAAGTGCTTCAGTTTCCTTTCCTTTGTTTTGTAGAAAAGATCTGTGTTATAAAAGAAGAAGCAGCTCGGTCTAAATTAAAGCAAAACTTATAGATTATAAACATTGGTATCTGGTCAGACCAATATCTCAATTAATGTTTCTGCTCAATTTTTCTACAGTTCAACTGTCTACCTCAACTGTTGCTGCTTTTGTTCATTAGTTTCCAGCTCCTGAATCCTACAAAAGATGAGAAGAGATTCATAAAGTGTTATTTATTTTTTACATACCAGAAGATTAGGCTTTTTTTAACAGACACTTTTTGAGAGCCAGCTGTCCTCGAGCATGACCGCTGGATAGAAAATCCTGCGCGCCGAGAGATCCTGAGCACGATCCCAAGCAAGTGTGGAAGGAGCTGGCGCATGTGGAGAGCGATTTTTCTCCTTTTGAAGCAGCAGTTTCTTGTGCGTTGTGTGTTGTGAGGTGATAGAGTAGATAAATTATGCGCAGAAGTAGTTTAACATACATGCATATATGTTTAGTTTGCTTGGGGGGTGTATAGAAATAAATGTGACGCCATAGTATTTACTAGTGTTGCGCAGATGCTATTTTTTGGCCCCGATACCGATACCCGATACCTGGCTGTGCAGTATCGGCTGATACCGATACCATAATAATGTAAAATAATTGCCATCATGGCTTTGTCAAGCTGCTGCCTACCTTGTGAAGCAAGGAAAAATCTAATACAAAGCGAATCCAGTAGAACCTTTTATTGCCTACCGTGAGGGTGACAATAGTTGAATAAACTTATATCCTCGTGTCGGTATCGGTGCCTCTATTTGTTGGTGATCAAATTTAAACCGACATACCACCATTTTAGGGCAAAATCAGCCCCATTCGATACTGGTATCGGCAGCAACACTAGTTTACAGTATATTTAAGATGCACGTATTTTTTTAGTAGGGCCCATTCTTTTTTAATTTAATTCTCTTTGAAATTATCAGAATATATAGTACGATATATATATTTTGTAGGAAAAATTTTTCAAAATATCTACAGATCACTTATTGTTATTCAGTTACATTTACTGTTCTATCAAACATTCCATATTTTGCCACTTTGTTTCAGTTAAATCCTCTGAAAACCTTCAACCTTTAGTGCACCTATCCATAAAGCCTTTCAATTACAATGGTTACCTGTCCAAACTTTCATACTGACTATGAAATATGAATAGCATTTTTCTATTATAAGTTAAAGTAATCTACTGACGCTATGAAACAGCAAGTGTGTGTCCAAGTGATGAATGTATTTTTATTTTAAAAGTCTTAAGCCCCCTGAAAATGAGAATATCACTATTGTTCGATGCTGTTGCGGACATATTCTTCACATTGATACCGGTCTAACGAGGGAGTATTAATATGGCGACCGGTGGCTTCACTTCAACCCCGTGGTACCAACGGGCAATCAGCAAACCAGTGAATAAATAGAGATCAGTGGTCCAAACTCTTTCAAACAATCATTCCAAGATTTCGTGAAAAGTTGGCAGCCCTGCCCTACAGGTTTGATGGGAGACAGTGCAGTAGATATCAGCAGCTTTTAGCCCTGTGCAGTTTATATATGTACGTTTCCAGTTTTTGAAAAAATTTTTGGGCACGACTTATAGTGAGCTGCGCTTTATAGCCTGGAAAATATCGATATTCCCCACTGCTTGTTTTTTTTTTTCGGGGCTTTAGTTCTGCTGCTCTGATCTCAGTCAGCAGATCCTCAATCGCCATTTCTGTTAATGAACACCATCTGATAAGCACTGAAAGTCACAGCCTTTTATGAAAGTATTGTGGCAGTAATTATGCAGATTTTCAATTCTTATGAACTTATGTTAACAGACGGAATCCATCGTGTTTATAGGGATAATTTACTGAAGATAACAAGTTTTGTTGAATTTGGTATGGCGTACGAGGCCACGGTAGTAGAAAAAGTCAGAGAAAGAAAGAGACAGTTATGACAAGAATATAAAAATGTTGTTGCATGACACTCAAAGTTTTGAATTTGTTTCTTTAAATCCACTAAACTTTTATACAAACAAATAGAAATGCTTCACATCTATGAATAACTGTACCTTCTCTCCAAGTCTTGATTTTCCTTTTCCTTTTCTTTTAAAGCAGATCTGAAAAGTAAAATACACAGAATAAAAGCTAGCTCAGTAAAAAAAGTAGTTAGATCCATTAGTTGTATATATAAAACTCAATGGCAGTTTATCTCTGACATTTAAACTTAATAAAATCATTAGATTATAATTAACAAGCAATATGCTGAATCAGTTCAACAAAAAATCTATTACTATATAAAGAGTTTAAATAATGTTTGAGATTTTTTTCTACAACAATGAATTGATCCTATGAAAAAACTGCGATATTTCAATAATTCAATTTAGCCTTTAATTTTTTATTTTTTGGCATGCCCTAATACATTTCAATAATCCAGGTAGAAAATAAAAAACGTAAAAGTCATTTGGAAGGTTTCTTCTTTGTTTAAAAGTTTCATCTTTTGTCCAAAGGACCTCTTCATTCTGAGTATTCACAGGTAGGTTCAGCCTCATGAGAAGAATCTTTACAAAGTGGAATCAACGAGAGTCCCAAAAGAGACTGGTCAAATCATCTATTTAACTGACTTTTGTTTTATTTTTCTAAACTAATTTTAAGTATTTGATGCCTAAAAAAGTATAAAACATTCTAAGAGTCACAATTCTAATTAATGTTTCCAAGCTGGTCGGTTTGCATTAAAGCACGTTATTGATATTAAAGGTTTATATAAAATAAAAGAATAAAAAGATAAATACTTACTCTTTTTTATGATGGTGCTGTTGGTAAAAGGCTTCAGTTTGTTGAATTCTTTAAGAAAATAAATTAAGACTATATTAATTTAAAAAAATCAAACAAAATATAAATTCAACATGATATTAAATGTATCTATTTGTAGGAACTAACAGAGGCAATAGTGGCTGTTGAAGCTGACAAATACAGAGAATAAAATAATAATAGTAATATAGAAATAAAAGTTTTAAAAAATTAGAACATATTAGAATAAGCTCTGTTGTGTACCTTTGAATAAGTTTTTCGTTTTCATCATTCTTAGTGTCAAGTTCAGATCTGTGGGATGAAAACAACACATCATAAAGAGAAACAGATTGATATGTCAATCATCTGGATAAGAAACACAGAATATATAACAGAACTCTTATCTTGGATTGCAGAGATAGTTTTGGACCAAACAGGAGGAAGGAAATTCTAAAAATAGGACTGAGTCTTACAGATACATTTTTTATATGATGACTGATTATGTGTAATTAATTTATAATGTTGAGCAAAATAAAATAGAAACATTTTTACCTTGTTCTTTGAACTTGCATATTTATCTCTTTTATGCTGTGGGAAAGTAACAGAGACTTTTAATCTGGAGGTGCTTAATTAAAACACAAAAAGAAAGGAATATAGGAAGAATATCAGTACCTGACATAATAAAACATGAACATGTTTAAACAGGATGTTGTTCAAGATTTAGACACACTATTATGTCATAAGTAATAAGGTGCAAACTGAGGGTATTATATTGAAATAGTTTTTGACATACAATAAACTTTTATTTTCAAAAAAGTGATGTTTAACATCAAAGAATAAATGTACCTTCTCTCCAAGGCGTCATTTTCTTGTTCCTTTTCTTTTAGAGCAGATCTGAGAAGTAAAATATGCAGAATAAAACCAGCTCACAACAACAAAAAGGGAATAAGAATGAGGTGTTCGTACAAAGGTAGCTTTACCTTAGTGTTCTTATATATTGCTCTTCTGCATCATTTATTCTGTGTAAAAACATCAGCATAGTTTCAATTACAGCTAGATCCATCAGTGGTGCACATCAAACTGAATGTCACTACCTCGACGCCAGAGTGTTTGCTAGTTTTGGGTACTCTAGCCAAGCTGAGTTTTACTGAGTCAAACTGAGTTTTTGTCACCTGGAGTCATAAACTTGTTGTTTTTGTCTTTGCCTCTCGGCAGGAAGTCATCCTACAAACTGGATTTTTGGACCTTCTCCCCTGGAAGGATCGGGATTTTCTGAGCGTCAAACTGAGCTGAGGATTCAAACAGGTGGTTTGGATCAACTTTCCCCAAGGATTGTTTGGGCTTCACACTTAGCAGGGGATTCATCTCCACAAGAAAACGTTCAAGTACCATAGGAAATCTAGAGTGGCAGTCAGCTCTCTCCGTTCCTCAGGAAACACCTCAACCTCGGTAAGCCCTATCCAGCCCTCAGCGAGCAAGTCTATTACTGGAACAAACCACACCGACTGGATTCAAAGAAAGAACTGCCTTTTCTGAAGCACGTGAGTCCTGTTGCCTTTATTTCCTTTTACAATCGAAAAACAAATTTCCCTCTGAGCCTGAACTAACCGCAGGATCTTCCCCTTCACTTTTCAGTCCCGGTTCGCCAGTGTTCAGAGCAGCACTGGACCCTTCTCTACCAGTTCATAATAAACCTGTTAAACCTTCCCCTGTTCTCTCTGTTTGGTTTTCTGCATGTGGGTCAGAACTTTGGATAAAATCATGACAAGTGGTGGAATAAGCCAGAGGGTGAGTGTGACTGAGGACATGGGATGGAGGTGGGTGAAATTTTGCTTGCATACAGGGGAGAGAAGCTGGGCCAGGAGCTAAATAAAGGGGATGTTGAAAGCTGATTCGGAGAAGGTGCGTCCCTGGTAGTTGATTGGCTCGAGCTAAGCGAGGAACATTGCAGGTAAAGCTGATAAGAGTCTTCCAGATTGAATTTTTGCTTAAGCTTCTTTTCTCTGAATCCACAAGTTAGTTACATTTTACTGTGACATGTAAGAGTTATTAAATGTTCCTTACCTTCGTTTGAGTTCTTCAGTTTCCCTGGATTTTAGAGATGATCTGTGGTGAAAAAAAATAAATAAATCATTCATTAAAGGAAGACGCATAGACTGAAAAACCATTGGCCTCAGTCAGATCAGTTAGTCGATCTTGATTATTCTGCTGTATTCATTGATAAACAATTACATTTAATTAGTCTGTTAATCCACTTCATGCTTTGATTGTGTAGCTTTTTCGTTTGACCCGAAACCAAAAATCATGTTAAAATCGTGTTAAAAGCCAAACTAGAGGTCCAAACTAGAGCTGAGAGCAGCTCCTTTAGTAAAAGACTTAGACACCCTATCTGTAAGAAGGGGCGCTACCAAGTCATTTCATTCACACTGCACCAGACTCTATAATAATGCACTATAACCACAATAACTCCTGTAAAACCACTGTGCAACTATATTGTTTTTATTTATTGACTGTGCAATATTCTGTGCTATATGCTGACTGCTGTACAATATATGTGAGAATAGAATAGTCATACCACTACCTCACCGTTGCTCACTTACTTACTACACTTTAATATAAAAATAAATTTTAATATATAAAAAAATATGCAACACTTTTATATTTTTATTTTTTATTTCTTCTTTTATTTAAGTTTTCATTGTTAGTGCGATACATGTACACCTGCACCTTAATCCTTATTTATCTTGATATACTGTATATATATATTGTTTCTTCTTAATGCACCTACCTTTTTTCCTCCTTGTTTGCACCTTCTTTTACTTCTATGCCAATATGTGACAAGGGAATTTCTCCGCTGTGAGATCAATAAAGCTCATCTAATCTAATCTAATCTAATTCAATGTAATCTAATCTAATTTTGAGATTTTTCTCTTCATTATTGGTAATTCTAGTTACGACTCTATTGTTTATTTTTTGAATGTGTTCTGTTCTTAATTTTTCCTGCTATCATGCACTCTGAGCAGCTTAGTATGAAAATTCAATATAAGTGTTACAGTTGACTTTTAGAATCTGAAGAACTTTTTCTGATATCAAGTATTTAGAGCTTTTATTAATATTAGATTTTTTGAAAAAACAAAGCACCTTTGCTGCAAGGCTTCAGTTTCCTTTTGCTCTTCTTTTTGAGTTGATCTGTCAGGGAAATAAAACCAATTGATATTAGTTTTAAATAAATTGTAACATTATTTTATTAAGAAAAATAAATGTAACTGGCGCTTCTTTTAAAGCTCAAGTACCCTCTGGAATCCAAGACGTGTGCTAAAGTGCGTTTTTTAGAGACAAAATGCATTCAAAAGTACCTTCTCTGGAGTCAAAACACATGCTAAAGTTTGTTTTTTGCTAGACAATCGCAGTCTTAAGTACCCTCATCTACAGGTTTTTAGAGTAAAATAAGTTATTTTTGTGATGAGTGGATGATTTAACATTCTAAGATATTTGGTAAAAGGAAATTTCAATGATAGTAATACTTTTTCATCTATCCTGTATAAAAGCAACACAGATGGATTTATCTTGAAATTCCCATCAGATCACAGTCATTACAAAAATAAAATAAAAGAAACATCAAAGTGTAACATACTTTTGTTGAAGTGCTTCAGTTTCCTTTTCCTTGTCTCTTAGAAGAGATCTGTGTTAAAAAAGAAGCTCAGTCTAAACTAAAGGAAAACTTGTAGATTCTAAAAACATTAATTTCAGATGAGACCATGATCTGTCTACCTCAACTGTTGTTGCTTTCGTTCATTAGTTTCCAGCTCCTGAATCCTTAAAAAAATTAAAGAGATTCATAAAGCATTATTTATTTTTTACATACCAGAAGATTAAGCTTTAATTCAACATTTTATATCAATATCATCAGTTAAATAAATAAGTGAGTCTAATAATTACATCTAGTTTCTTTCTATTTTCATGTCCACTCAACACTTTGTCTGTCCTCTAGATGTTTTTGGAATTTGAACCTTTAACTTTGTTCTGGTTTTCATCTCTGATTATTCAGTGAAGTAAATCTTTGCCTGAAACTGTAGTCCACTATCACCGCCTCAAGTTTTGAAAAGATCACATCAGATGTCCTATCACTGATTCCTTTTCAGCAATATCATGTTAAAATTGGCTTTTTTTTTCAAACACATTTAGACACATTTGCATCACGGATCTATTTGGGTCAAATTCGGGACAATTCTTTGAAATGGGTTCTTTAAATTCACTTCACTTGAGGGATTGCTGTTATACAATTTGCTGGGGTTTTTTTTTTAGATAGAAACCAATCTAACTTGTGTGTGAATCAGGTTTTACCTACTGTTTCCCTGTCGCCTTCCTGGTGGGCCTTTTCCCTCAGATCAACACCTTCACCATCTACCTGCTGGAGCAGATTGACATGCACCTCTTTGGAGGAACAGGTCAGTGATGGTGACATTTAAGTATTGATGTATTCATGTGGGTATTTCAAAGGGTTAGAGAAGCTGAAATAAAGAAATAAAGAGGATTGGTTGGTGAGATTTGCCCCAAACAGTGACCTCATATTATGATTAAAATTAACAGTTCACAGTTAGTAGTTAGATCCATCAGTGGTGTACATTAAACACATTGGCTGGGATTTAAACTTGAATATAGCCTTTATTTGTTTAAAACAAGCAATACGCTGAATAAGGTTAAATAAAAAACACATGTTACTAAATATAAAGACATTAAATAACAGTTGACACAGACGTCAGCTCCCACCTGTGAACACCTTCGGGGACGGGAACTTTCAATGGTAAAGTAAATGATTCTTATTTCAACCATTGTGTAATATTAGCTGCAACATATGAATCAAGGTGCTATGCTATGACCGAAAAATTGATTGACAGATGACCTTTGATATATGATTGGCCGAATTTAGGTGATCAGACTGGCGTCTAACTAACTGGCCTGCATAAGATAATAGAAAAAAACAAACAAAAACAAACCAATTTTAAGACAGGAATAAAAAAAAAAAAAGAAATTTCCTAAATTTCTAATAAAGAGTACATTTATATACATGTTTAAGCCAAAATGATTTGACATTTAAATATGATTTCCTTACGACTTTAAGGTTTAAAAATATAAAGATTTTTATTTCCTGCATTTGATAATTGTGGTTTATATCATGTTTATATGTGCATACCTTGAACTGAGTAAACTCTGGTTTTCATCCCCTTTTTCTGGAGAAAATCTGTGGAATAAATTTTCGTAAAACGTTACTGGTTGGATTTTTCTCTTTCCTGATGTGCCATTTTCAAAAAAGAAAAAAAAAAGGATGATATTGATAAATATAATAACAGGTAATATTAGATTTAATATCTAATGTAATATGAAACATGATTTGTGTATTTCATATTTTTGGGTAGGTGAAGGAATAAACATTACATATTTACATGACTGTTTTTTTTTTTTTGGCAGATAGAAGCATAAAAAGGGCCACCTAAAGGTAAACTTTAATTTAGTGTAAATAACAACATACTAAAATAGCTTGTTATTTATAAAACTTTCCTGTTTTTGATAGTTGGTGCAGAAAATTAATTCTGCAAAAAAGTTTCCAATGCTGGACCCAACTTTAAAGAATCAAACTTTTACATCTCATATTTCTAGCCCTAAAATTTGGTATGAAGATCTTTGGACTAGAGCAGCCGACGTCCATTCAAAGAAAATCCAAGGAGGAATAGACTCAATATTCCTTCTTGGTAGAGGACTTAACTGTTAGACACAATAAACACTCTATCATATAGCTGATGGCATATTTCTAGTTTGCTCCTTTGTAGATGGGTACAGGTGGGTCAACAATTGTGCTACAAGAGAGGAATTTGTCTCTGTCAGGGCATAACAGATGCAGACCACTCTTTGGGACACATCTTTTCTATAACTCTTTAAACAGTAAAAAAAATGAATCCTGCCTGACAGTCAGTGTTTTTTTTCTACTACAAAATCTATGCATTTTTAATTGTATTTCTACATCTACAGTACTAAAAATGAAGATAAGCTAAAATATAAATGATTTAAAAACGTTTTTATGTTCTAAGTCCATTGCAGCTCCTTGTACTTTGATGAACGATCTCATCCAGAGCTGGATGCCATTGCTACAAAGGTATGATATTAAAAATCTTGGATGGATGAAAAGTATGTTTTGTGAAATCAGAACCCTATTAAATGAAATCATGTAAGTTGTATGACATAATATTAAACCTTTAATAAGAGTGATAAACACGCAATAGTTTTTTTCATATATTAAAGTAATGTTAACTGACTAATCCTGAGATGTTTGTCCCACTATTTAAAGTCACTTCATTTTAAAGAGGAATACATGCATAATAAATGCCCATTCTTGGTCCACTTTAACCTCAAAAACAGATCTTGCTTATTTTAGCAAAAGGTTAAAAAATAAATAAACAGAAAAATGCTTACCTATTAGCTTCATTCCGTTCAATCTGTTTAAGCCTTACAGAAAAAGCAGATGAATGATATTTGATTACATGTTTATTGTGAATCTAGATAATACATTTTAAAGATGAGAGGCAGATTGGTGCAGCGTCTGCCGTGAAGCGGGCGCTGTACCGGTCCGTCGTGGTGAAGAGAGAGCTGAGTCAAAAAGCGAAGCTCTCGATTTACCGGTCGATCTACGTTCCTACCCTCATCTATGGTAATGAACTCTGGGTCATGACCGAAAGAACAAGATCGCGGATACAAGCGGCCGAAATGGGTTTCCTCCGTAGGGTGGCTGGGCTCTCCCTTAGAGATAGGGTGAGAAGCTCGGTCATCCGAGAGGGACTCGGAGTAGAGCCGCTGCTCCTCCACGTCGAGAGGAGCCAGTTGAGGTGGCTTGGGCATCTGGTTAGGATGCCTCCTGGACGCCTCCCTGGTTAGGTGTTCCGGGCACGTCCCACCGGGGGGAGGCCCCGGGGAAGACCCAGGACACGCTGGAGAGACTATGTTTCTCGGCTGGCCTGGGAACGCCTTGGGGTTCCTCCTGAAGAGCTGGAAGAAG
>JAGKQL010000051.1:3123236-3151183 GCA_018398635.1 Cyprinodon brontotheroides
TGGATGGATGGATGGATGGATGGATGGATGGATGGATGGATGGATGGATGGATGGATGGATGGATGGATGGAATAAAATTTTCACATTATTTGTAAAACTTATTTTTTTTTATTTTCCATTTACATTTATTTATGCATTAATCACAAAAGCAACTTATATGCAACTTTTATGCTTATTAAGTTTCAACAAAGTTAAAAAACTGCGAAACCCGATACTGGTCCATGCCTCTAAAAACGGAGTCGTTAGGGTCATTGCTGGCCTGGCTGACCAGGTGAGATGACCACAACGACTCTCATAAGTAAGGTATGGACCTGCTTTTGTTGGTTCAAGTTGCATGTTTTCTAAACCATAAACAAGCTTTTATTTGTGCGACTCTATAAGACTGGAACTGAAAGTACAAAGCAACGAGCAGTGGGCTGCCACTGTGTGGCGCCCGGGAAGCAGTGTGGAGGTTAAGAATCTTGCTCAGGGAACCAGAGTGGCAGTCAATCGGAGTGGGACTTGACCTCTGAACCTCTGTAATCCAAGCGCAATGCCCTAACTACTAGGCCGCTGTACTGTCAGATAAGCATACCTGGTCAGACCAGCATACCCATAGTCAATACCTGTTTATCCCTTTAGTTTTGTACGAAAAATCGACTTTAAACTACCTTAACGGGTAAAACAAAAAAAAACAAATTAATTACTTACTTTTTTTGTGTTTTTGAAGTAACTGGCGATCTAACCTTAAATTGTGTTCTTTGGACATGACTGAAGGGATTCATGCACGATGAGGAAGTTTAAAGTCTATTTTTTGTACAAGACTATAGGGATAAACGATGTCCGCCACTCTCCTTGGTAAACACTGTATGAAACTCTCCTACTTTCAAACCATTAATGGAGAACTGAGAGGTTTATTTGAACTTATATATATATATATATATATATATATATATCAAAATAAATTATAACATAATGTACTTACTTTTTCACAAACAGTTTCACTTTTTCATCTTTCTTTTTCAGATAGGATCTGTGAGGTAACAAACATCATGAAAACAAACACTGAATCACACTGAATTAATGCATAACATGCAGATTCAGAAGTCAGTAACCTCAGAAACAGATCACCAGGATTAGTCCTGCTCAATTTGTCACAGAATCCTTAATCTGCACTGTTTGGATGGAGTGAAAATTAAATATTTTAAATATTAATACATTTAAAGTAAGATACTTACATGAGCTTGACATGTTTCTGAAAGTCTTCCATCCTTTGTATTCTGAATAAAAAGCCAAAATGTAAGTTTAGTCTAAATTGTATCTTAGAGCTGATTTGATCAAATCTAATTTGTTGTTCTCTCTATTGATATTAAAGAAAAAAAAACAACATCAGTACAGTAGATGGAGATTACCTTTGTTGGAGTGAAATCAAATCTGATGGATCTCTCCTGTAAAATAAATTAAAATAAATTTTTATTTCGAGATGGATTCTGTATCAGCTGAAGCCATTTTAATTATCAAGCTGTTTTTGATGAATGAATATCGATATTCTAAACCGTTATGAAATTCACTTTGTATATTTCAAAAAAAATATATAAAACATTTTACATTTTTTTTTACTTTTATACTTATGATTTTTTTTTTGTATTTTTGTAACTTAGGGTTTGTACTTCTGTTGCCAAAATATTATTATGAAAGTATCCTCACAGTCTTATTGAAAAAACTAGGATACACGCAAGAACTTTCTAAAGGAATTTTATGTGTTTCTAATCAAGCCCACATTTCTGTATGAAATTTTTTTTTCAGGTATAATAATCGAATGATAAATGACTGGGTTTGATTTGCTGTAGACTTATTGTAACTAATGGACAGAACAAATTAAAATATTAACCTGTAATTTAACTCTATAATGTGTTTTCTTTTTGATGATGAAGTTACAGAACCAAATTAACATTTCAATATCTTGAATATTGAACAGGCGTTTATACCAATCATACTATGTGCTACACTGAGGAAATTAAGTAACTGAACACCCTGCAGTGTTGCAAGTTCTCCCACTCATAAATCATGGAGGGGTCTGACATTTTCATTTTAGGTGTATGTAAGAGACACATTTCAATAAAAAAAAATAAAAAATTAATTAAAAAATAATCACAATAAATGATTTTTTAATAATTAATTTTCATGTTACTGCTAAAATAAGTATTTGAAGACCTGCCATTCAGCAAAAATTCTAGCCCTCAAAGACCTGCCTCTAAAAAGCCCCCCTCCACTTATTCTGAAATAGAAACACCTGTTTGAGGTCATTAGCTACATATGTAGACACCTGTCCATCCCACACTGTTAGTCACACTCCAGCTACTAACATGGCTAAGACCAGTTATGAAATTATAGAACTTTATAAGGCTGGTAAGGGCTGCAGGGCTACTGCCAATCAGCTTGATGACAAAGAGCAATTTATTAGAAAATAAAAGAAGCTAAATATGGCCTTCAATGTCTCTTGGAATGGGGCTCCATGCCCCCCCCCCCTTTTTTTTTTTTCTCTAGATAATGTCCCTTAAAGTGGAGAAGTACCTAAGATGAAAATGTCAGACCCCTCAATGATTTGTAATTGGGAAAACTTGTAAAATCCCATCCCTAGATTCCACATCCTCCGTCACCACTCCATTCTGCTCACATACATGCTGCGGAGCACTTGCGCAGTCATGTTAATCATTAGAGCATTTCCACATCTACAACTGTACTACTCTGATTGTCATCGTCCATGTCAGTCTTCTCCATCCACCACGTTAAAATATCGAGCCAAGCTATTTTTGGCTCCGCTCCAGTCCATTGGAAACTGGCCAGGTCAAGATCCGCAATTGCAATCACACCAAACAGGAAAAAGAACTTCGAGAACATTTGTCAAAGTAAAATAGGGTGATACCTGTTTAGGAACTCTAAATTACAGCATAATTGTTAATTTTTCCCAGAAACTGTTACATTTAATTATTGGATGCAAACTATTGGTACTTCAACATACCAGGAAGCAGATTGCTCATCTCGATCAAAATACTTATTTTTTTCTGACAGGCTTAAAAGTTTCAGCAAATCCAATAATTAACAAATCATAATTTAATACATGATCTCCTCGAGCTCCAAGGAATTCAGAGCAGAGCAAGACAGGAGGACCCACAGATGCTGTAGGCGTTTCTGGAGTGGAACAGTGCGGAGTGGATATGGATGATGTGGAATTTCGGGGACAAGGTGGTCAAATACTTATTTTCCTCACTATACATTGTAGTGAAAATAAGGAGCTTCCCTGATCAGAGTTAGGATATATTGTAATGTGAAACATTTTACTTCTAAAAACTCTAAGCAGTTTTTGACAACAAAACATTGGAGATATAATTTTAGTCTTATGCTCATTTTGCCAACAATACCTTTGCTGTTTTCCATCACATTCGAAAGTAGATCTGAGATGTAAAAAAAAAAAACAGCGGCATGAAAATGGCTCAAAATCAGTTAAGAAATCAGACTGTAAGAATAAACAATCATCACAGTCTTGTCTATTGATTTCATTTGTTGAACTTACAATGAAAACTCAACTGTTGCTGTTAATCTAAAATTTAACATTAAAACAAGACATACCTGAGGTGATCATATTCTTCCTGCTGGATTCGCATAATTTGTCCAACACTTTTAATGTAAAACAAATTTTTTTTGTTAGAAATTAAACAGAGTTTTGCCTATATTGCTGAGAAACGAAAGGTTTTCATACAGTTTTATCATGTTTTCAGATGTTTCAGATTTTGTGAATCACTTTAATTCTTTATCAGCTGCTAACATTGCGGTTCACCACAACAGATAATCTTCTTGCACCCTTCCCCATCTTCTTCTTCTATCACTCTATATTATCAAATATTTTCCTTTATTACATCTGTTAACAATTTCTGTATTCTGCTTCCCAACACCTCCATATAAAGCATGCACTGTATGTTTTTTATCCTCTCCCCCTCTCGCAAATTCCCTAACCAATAAAGCCCTGTCTCCAAAACATTTTTATAAATTATTTTACCCTATGTCTAGATTGTTTTTAAACCCTTTTTCCAGAACCTAACAATAAAAATCTGCTTGTTTGATGTTTAAGTAAATCTATCTGAAGAGATGCATGTTGAAAAAGGAAAGAGAATCTCAAAGCTTTTGATCTATGAGCTTAAACATACATAGAAATAAAATATATATATAAAAAATGCCATTAGTTTACTGTATTTATTTAACATAAACAATGTAGTGATCTAACTGTGTTGAAGAGAAGATAGGTTTGCATATCACAGTTCAATAAATTATTTTCTATTTAAAGATCTGGCTGGGTTATTTTTTTTTTTAGGTTATCAGACCTAAATCAAAGTTAGCCAGATTGAAAATTAGAAGGGTATTACCCTTCTAAATTTTAAAAAGTAATGGACACGGTCCTCATGGGATAACAGGTTGTTTTTTACTATAGGAAGGCATCTAGTTGGAAAATAAACAATAGAAACTGTGCAAAGTAGACCTGAATTATTTGCATGTACTACTCTTATCTGCCTCCTAATGTACACATTCATCCATTAACCTAAATGCGGGTCTGTCTAAACCAAATTTAAGCCACTATTTTCTAGAAGTCTTTTTGACTAAATCCACTATTGCAGCTCTCCTTAGAAGTGCCTGTATGTCCTACTGTCCCCTTCTATCCTCCAACCTGTCCATCTAAAGAAACAGTTCTGATAGATGTTTTTAAGATTTACCATCAGAATTTTATTATTTAGATGTCAGATCACCTAATTGAAATTACCTTTGATTAAGTGACTTCAGATCCTCATTTTCTTGGTCCAGAATAGATCTGTAAATTCAAAGGAATAACAATACAAAAAGAAAAAAAAAATGATATCCTTTCAATGAAATAATGCAACACGTGGTGCTTTGCAAAAATTTTTTTGGACCAACCCAATGTATAAAATCTGATTATTAGTGGAGGTAATAACACATCCATAATGACAAATATGTAAATTAGGCAGTCAATTTCAGGCAGTAAAAAAGAGAAAGTGTTACCCAATACTCCTTTATTTTTATCAATTTATAGTTTTACATCCTGTTGGTTGGTTGTTCTTTGCAAGTACTTTGATCTATTTCATAGTCTTGTAGACATTAAATCACTCAGGGTCTTACCTTATCTTATGATGCTGCTCTTGGTAATCAATTGCTCTGGTTGAAAGACACATAGAGAAAAGTTAGGCTTCATTTTATTGCTGGGCTTCAGTTTATTTGTGGGTTTTTTTTGTTGTTTTTTTTTTGCATCAATGCTCAAACGAGGGATTGTCCCAAAACAGCATTAAAAGACGAGCAGATATGCAGAAGACTTGAAATTGCTTTACTCTTTTGGCAGGGTGGTATTTAGTAGTCCAGCCTCAAATATGCAATTTTAACGTAAAATAATCTTTTTATCTGTAGGGGTTTACACAGTATTGCTCCATCCTCTTTGGGATTGTCTGTATGCATTTTCTACTTTCTCTGACAATTCTTAGCTTGATGTTTATGTGTAAGTAGGAAGTTGAACGCACTCCCGGTGTTAAAGGTAAAATAGAAAAGAATGTGTCTAGAGTGGTTTTATCGTGTTTGATTGTAGATAGTCCTTTCTTTTTTCTATATGGCTGGTCTAAGTTGCACTAAAAATGCTCCAAGTAATTAAATCGAGAGAATTTTACGGTATGCTGGGTGCTTGTAGCGATCCCTAGCTGTCACCGGCTCTGCATTCATTCAAAGATCATTTAGCAGCGGTGATTAAACCAGGGAGCATTAATAAAACCACTAAGACTGATTGCTTCGTATTTGTCCTTATTAAAGGATAAAAAATGCATCACAAAGGTGAATAAATATTGACATGCTATGTAAAATGTCTTCTTCCCTTGATTAAACTGACGTCACAGCATCCTAGTGGGTCAAGTGACCGAATAAAGAATTGTGGGTCGCCTGCTATCTTAGTGAATTATTTTAATGCTATAAACAACAAAATGCTGCACATTTTTATATTTGTGATGTATTTAATTTTGTAGATACTATCAAATTAGAAACTATAAGTATGTGTTGCTATTTGAACATTAAGACACTGGGAAAATGTTTCACTCTCTGACTACAAAGGCAGAGGAACAACAAAGAACCTTGGGACTCAAACAATGAACATGCCAATGTTTCTTTGCCTAGCTTTAGAATTAAAGCTTCACATTCTCTTGTACATAATGCCTAAAAGTTGGGAAAGTTATTTGATTAAATAACATGTTTGCTACCAGGGGGTTGAATATAAAATAATTGCAATACAAGTAACAGTGACATCCATTATTTCTTTTATAAAGATTTCCTAGCTGTGAGACATTCCTGTGCACATGCGGGTTGCATTGTGGTTATGAACAATTCAGACAGAAACTTGAAGCACAAACAAACAAAAAATAATGTATAAATATAAATAATGTATTTTAAATGCAGCACCTGCAAGCATACATTACCTGTTATTTTGGTTTTGGCTCCCATTCCAGGCACAGGTAACAAACTTAATCAGCCATCTTAATATTCTGCTCAAGCATGATGGTCTGAAAAAATAGTTCAAAGCAATACAATTATTTTTATGTATTTTTTAAATTCTAAGAAAGTCTTAGAGTTATTCTTTTTTAACACTGCTGATGACAATACATATGGTGCAACTTAATCTGTTACAGGTCTATACTTCTGAGGAAATTTGTATTTTTTTTTTGAATGATTTATCATTTGGTTGTTTTTGTATTTGAAAAACAAATTATGAAATAATCTAAGGTAATACAGTATATAGACTACCAGTCAAATATTTGCTGCCAATTCTATGGGTGACCGTGCCTCAGTGGAATTAACTGTCATCTTGCAATTGGAAGGTTGTAGACTCTATTTGCATATCAATAAGCGCTTAATGGAAAGGCTCTTAATCCTAAACGTTGTTTGTGAGTGTGATAGAAAGAGTGTGGCACTGTTATGCCATATTATAAAAACAGCATTTTATTTCAGTGCACTTAACATTGTTATGAAATGAAAATTTGTCCGATCCATACCTGCCTTTATTAATCATAAAACTATCTCTTTATAGCTCTTAGTTCTTACCTTGATCTTTGTTGCTTTAACTCTTCTTCCAGAGCAGATCTTTTAAGTAAAATCCACAATGTTTACAAAGATTCAATTAACTAAAACCCTGGTTCAAAATCTGTCACACACAATTTTAGAAATATAATATGAAAAAACAAACCTTATCAATTCATGCTGTCGTCGTTGAAGGGCTATTATCTGTTTAAAACTTTTGAAAAATAGAACGAAAAGTTAGCTCAGTGGGTTAAGAACCACACACACACACAGCCATACTCAGTAGACTTAGACAGATTTATTTGTTTTGTTTACAGCTGTGTAAAACTAAAAGAAATTTCATTTGGAACAGCTCTCTGGACAATTTCATATATATATATACATGTATATATATATATATATATATATATATATATATATATATATATATATATATATATATATATATATATATATATATATCCATGCTCCCAACCACTAACCCTCAATAACCCCTATTATTAAACCCACTGACATTAAGCCAAAGTCTGGTTCAGAGCCTGTGGCTCTGTTTGAAAACACTGGGCTGCATCCTCCAGGTGACGCGTCTACCTAGACTGGATCCTTCTATGTCCTTTTGAAAAATAAGGAGACCGGAAGTGTTTTAGGCTGTCAATTCAGAACAGGTCCACCTCTTCGTAGATGGTTTTGTGGCGTCACCGTAGCTCTGTTGCTTAGCAAGCAACCGTGAAAGTTGAAACACAAAGCAGGGAAAGAATGAAAACGGAGAGGGTTTCAAAACTGTTTTTTTCCTTTTTTTTTTTTGTAACGTGAACAAAGACTACACACACAAGAATCCAGAGTGGAATAAGCTTGTTCCAACCACGGGGAGCAGGAACAAATAAAAGCAAATGTAATGATATTAGAAACCTTAGTCAGTTAAATAACCTGCTGCTGTCATTCTGCACATCTCTGATGTTGCTGCTATTTTCAAATATCCATTACTGTAAAAATGTCCATAGTTGCATATTGGTTATTTATTCTCCAGTTTTATATTGTTAAGCACTTTACAGAATTGTATATTTTTTTAACTCTTCCCTATTATGTTATTCTTATACATTTTCTAAGGTCCACATTTGTGTGACCAATTTCAATAATCTTTCTGCTGCTGTAAATTTGCCCATTGTGGGACAATAAAGGGATTTTCTGTTCCATAAAAGGGATAGAAATATATAAGTAAATCTAAACAATGTATGTACAAAATATATCTGCAAAATCTCTAATATTCAACAACAAAAATACTTAGTTAAGCATATTGTGCAAAACAGCAATAAAAAGATAAAAACTCCAATCAGATTTATAGTCCCCACACTGCAGATATATTAGAATCTGTCCTTAAATTACAGTCAAACCCATTTACACAGTAACAGATAAAAACCTTTAGATAAACCAAACATTACCGCCACATATCTGACTCAATAACCATTAAAACAACTATTTTCATTCATCTCAGACTGAACTATTCACTGACTTGTATTATATTAAACTGAACTTCCAATTTTCACCACTGTTTGGCGTAGTAACCTTTCACTCTGATCATGGAACAGCCGGCTTGCTTGGTGGTCTCGCAATGAAACCTGGGATATCCAAGGATACCGAGGATACATCAGACCTGTCCTTCAAATCAGGCAAAAGAAGGACGCATTTTAAGGTCGCATAACGAGGACTCTTGGAATTCGACCAGACCTCGGCGCCGCGCTATGACGTAATCGCCCTTCGAATCTGGCCTTCTAAGGACGCGTCCTAGGTTTTTCGAACATAGCATGTTTTTAAAATGTGTAAGCAGGGTCTGTGTCTCTGGTTTAACACACTTGAGTCAAATAAACAGTTATTTAGAAGGAGATCTTGACTGCACGTTGAAAAGGCCAGTCAACCAGGACCTCAAGGTTAAGGTTATGCAGCAGCTTATGCAAAGGACTAAGCTTATATAAAAACAAAATGGGGAACTCATTCTTAAAGGAAAATTCCGGTTTTTAACACTTTTAGCCCATTTTCTGTAGTGTCCAGGATGAAATCGAATGATCGACACCAACATTTTGACGATTAGTCCTGTCTCTGCTTATTTGGCTCATGCAGAATCCCCCTGGCTGCTTCAGAATCGGTTTCCATAGTGCATGTCCGATAATGTCTTAAAACAACCTGTAAACGTTCTTTTTTTAAAATATGCTACTCACCGGGTCGTCAGCGCTGTTCAATGACGTTCCAAAAAAAGTTTCGTGAAGAAAAACCGCTCCCTGTCTTTGTTTTATTTAGCATTTTGTAAATCCCAGAACTATTTTTTCCGGAGGACAGAATAGTCCAATAAGCTTCGGCTTCGTTCGAATCTGAAGCGTTGCACACCTGGTGCCCCGACTAGTTGGCGCGACGGTATCCTCTACCCGTCAAACTCAAAGTCCAATATGTCCTCCTCAAGAATCCACCTTTAAGTATTCCATTTTCAGAGTTTTTAAAGTGTTTAACAGAGGCACGTTAGCACCTGCGGCGCCGGAGTACACACAGCAGAGTGAAGCAGAAACTTACTTGGGCCTTGCCTTAGAAAGACTACAACTAAGCCGTAGACAGGCCCCATTTCTCCGCTTCTGGTGGCGTGAGGGATATTGACTATTCCAACAGAACTCAATGGATTTACAAAATGCTAAATAAAACACTACAGGAACGCATTTTCTTTTTTTTGAACGCCATTGAACAGCCGCTGACGACCGGTGAGTAGCATATTTAAAAAAGAACGCTAAGGTTGTTTTATGAAATTATCGACATGCTTCGATACCGGAAGCCATTCTGAAGCAGCCAGGGGATTCTGTATTGCTTCAAATATCGGTATATATCAGACCAATTGTCAAAATTTGTGTCGACATTCGATCATCCTGGACACTACAGAAAAATGGGCTAAAAGTGCTAAAACCGAATTTTTCTTTAAGAACTAAGAGGAACATTTGAAAAATACCTTTCTTTTAACTGTAGCCAGATTCTCAGTTTCTTGATCCAAAAATGATCTGTTAAGTTAGAAATACATAATTACAACTGAATTAATACAGAATATACCATATGGATTATACTTTCTAAAATTTACTACAGGTAATTTATTTACATTCATTTTCTTCAAAGAATATTAAATTTTTGATTAAAAAAAATAACAACAACCTTAAATGTTGATGATGCTGTTGTAGTAAGTCGTGAATCTCTCTGAGCCTTTATTAAAACAAAAAAATATCATTTGAATTAATATTTTCATACAACACTCAATAAAGCAACCAGGTATTTCTAAATCCAAGAGCTCATATAGGAAATTTTGAATTCCATCATATTCCAACACTTACAGTAATGATTAAAAAATGAAACTGATAAAGCAGATTACGCTAATATTGATTATATGCAGTACCTACTGAAAGTTTAGAAACTCAATTTTGAAAACCAATCATATTTTTTCTTTGGAATATAATCAGAAACTGTTTTAGAGATTTTAAATGTGATCATATCTGGAATGAGATTTAATTTTAAAAAGAACAAAATGAAATATGTGAAATAAACTTTTTGAATGTTACCTTCTTTTAGATGCCCCCAGAGTATCCCTACTGGGTGAATTTCTGTGGAAAACACATGCATGTAACTTTGGATGAGGAGAACATCAAATTATATCATTAATAAAATACAAATTATAGCATGAGACCGACAGGAAAATGTGTTCTAGTGATTATGAGTACTGTTTCAGTTAATATAAATAAATATTAATGAAAATACAATAAGGTAGAAGAGATAATGACCTATATAACCACCTGAAATCGCAAATACCAGCTTTCTTAAATTTGAAATATTACTAATTGGAAAAAAAAAAGTTGTTCTGATAAAAGTTTTACAACAAATCTCTTACAAATCATAGGCCCTGTTCAATAGAGGACAAACTGACAAGTAAAAATATATACAAATTTGAATACATTCTTAATAATTAAAGAGAAAATTAAATTGACAAAAAAATAAATAAATAAAAGTGCAATTAGTTATTTCTCATTCATGCATTTGTCTGTGCTCTGCATATATTCTCCAGCAGCCACTTGGTTTGTAATCTGGCTTTGCTGCAGTTGAGCCAGGTGCTTAACACATTGTGATCAGAGCTTCAGTTTAAAAGGGTTTAGTTTGCTCTGTTTCTCTGATAAATTGGCTGAGTACTGCCTGTATAAAAAAGCTGTAACCATACAGTGACATTAAAAGGCTTTGGTTATAATTTGTTCATCATCTATCGCTGTGGTCCTTGATGATTATTCAGTAAAATCAGTTTTGGCTGATATTTCTTTTGGATTTATTGGAATAATACTAAATTCTGTTTTAAAATCTTGAAATCCCAATTCTGAAAGTATTAATAGAATAGATATTAAATACTACAACAGCTCTGTTAAGCAGATGGTAAACTTATTGAAACAGAGAGTGGCTGCATGTCAGCTCTTTGCTTTTCCTCACACAGTAGGAGCACAACCTGTTGGATAAACACTGCAGAGCCTACAGCCCTGAGCAACTTGGTTGTTAATTTTTTTTTCTCCATATTTTTTACAACTATTGTGCTAAATTACAGTTACATTGATGCAAATATATAGAAAAGCAACTACATGTTACAGATGATTTGCCTTTCCATTCAGACAAAGCACATGATACTAGTATTATTGGAGCAATACAAAGGTATGGAGGGGTGGTATACAAATAAGAATTAGTGCCGTTTAATTTTAAAAGATAATAAAACAGGCATTTTCTTTTATTTCTTACAACAACAATGCCTTTTTTATGTACTTAATATATATCTTGCTGGCAGGCACTAACAGAGTTTTATTAAATAAAAAAATTGCGGAACCAAAACAGGCTGAAGAAATTACAGAGCAAGAATGGTTGGTTTTCATTTACTGCTTTTTAACAAAAGAATGAAAATAAAACAGGTAAACATTTTTACCTTGTCCTTTGGGTGGATCCATCCATCTCATTTACCCTGTTTTAAAAGTAAAGCAGAATTAAGATTTTCCTCAGATAAAAAACTTATATAATAATAGCAATATGAAAAAAAAAATTTATTTACTTTTTTAATATAGTAGAAAACTAACAGTAGAGAGGGGACAATGATTGCAACAGAAAGGAGAGGGATAAATTATATATCTATCAATATATATACTACTATATACATTTGTTCCTAATTTTCCACACTAGCTCAGAGTTCGCTTCCCCCATCACATTGACCTTCACGCTTTACCAGAGCAAGATTTGGCATATTTAGATCAGGTTTCCTGGTTGTCCTGCAGACCAGTCCCCTTTTCAGCTGTCACTCCTTTTCCCCCTGAAAGTGTTGGGCCCCAGGTGGGATAACCTTGCATCTCTTATGTAAGGCTTTTTTTTTTTATTACTTAGAACAAAATATCTCATCTGCAAGAAATTTGAGTTACGTCTGGTTTTGATGTGAGGGGAAACCAAATTTTTTTTAATAAACAGCTATAAGTCTAATATTTCTGTTTACTTTAAAATGCAGGGCTGCAGGATGGTGTAGATTGTACCACTGTTGCCTTGCAGAAAGAAGTTTCCGGGCCTAGTGTCTTTCTGCATGGAGTTTGCATGTTTTCCCCTTGCATGGTTCCTCCCACAGTCCAAAAGCATGACTTTTAGGTAAATTGGCATCTCTAAATTGTCTTTAGGTGTGTGTGCATGGTTGTATAAGTTTGTGCTTCTCTGTGTTGCCCTGTGATAGACTAGAGACCTGCCCAGGGTGTACCCTGGGCTTTCTGCATGGAGTTTGCATGTTCTCCCTGAGCATGTGTGGGTTCTCTCCAGGTACTCCAACTTCCTCCAACAGTCCAAAAACATGACTGTTAGGTTAATTGGCTTCTCCAAATTCTCCTTAGGTGTGCGTTTGTGCATAAATGGTTGTTTGTCCTGTTTGTCTCTGTGTTGCACTGCGATAGACTGGTGACCTTTCCAGGGTGTACCCCACCTTTTGCACGTCAGACAGCTGGAGATAAGCACTGACACCCCCCGAGACCCTGCTTGGGATAAGCATGACGGAAATTGAACGGATGGATGATTGAATCCTGGAAAACTAAAAAGTATTCCAAGCAAAAAGGAATATCTAGCAAGAAAATCCCAAACAACAAATCAGGGTTTAGGGCGTGAGCAGTTGCTGCGCAGTTTTGTGTGCAGGAACGCATGTCCTCTGCACACAATGTTAAAGTGGTTGTGGGGTTATCAAATAGGTGATCTGAATGTATGTTGTCAGGCATGACTATAGGAATGGCATGGTGTTAATGACATCTAAACACACTTCCAAAAATGTTCTTAAATGGGAGACTTAAAAAATATTTTTATCAAAGATAGCTCATTAAGTCCAAACTATTATATTGTGCATTTAATTTAGCAATTTTTTTTCTCATCAAATTACCGTTTTATGAGTCCTTTGATTTCATTTTCTTCATTTTCTAAAGCAGCTCTGTGGAGTAAAATACACAACATGTAAAACAGATGATACTGAACTTAGGTAAGACCGAGCAAACCTTATTTGAGTCAATTTAAGTGATGTATAAGACGGATCCCTTCTGCCTAGTTTACTATAGAGTATTTGCATCATATTGTTTTAGTGAGTGTTCCCCCCACTTTATATTTCTGAGTCTGCAGGGAATTTAAAATGAGTTACATTTTGGTTCTGTCCACCTCAACACATTTATATATAAGTTATTAAAACCCGGCACTAAATGAAAACCTTGAATATTCATAAGACATGGAGTCATCTCACTGTATCTATTATCAGAAAAAAATAACCTAAACCTGTAGTCTTTATGTTCCAAAAGAGTACAAAAAATATTATGTTTTTAGTAGGTACAGACCACTTTCTCTTAACCCTACAGACCATATAACAGATACAACTACGAACAGTAATACCTCTTCAATGGGGCTACAATCTGTCTAGAACTGAGTGTGATTCATTGGAATATGGTTTTGTTAAAACTTTGGGTGCCTGAATTATCCACTAGAGGGACAGCCTTCTATTTTGAGATTAAAAGATATGTCTCCTCAGACTTGGTCTGAATCCAATTTTTAAAAAATGGTGGAAAAGATGTTATAACTAAAACCTGTTGAGTGCAAACATCTTTCTGTTGTCAGGCTGCAGGTGTTTGCATCATTAAAGCTTGACTGCAAATGCGCTCTTTCAACTTTGGATCACATGACCTAATCTGGTCTTTGTCCTTTTTTTTTGCTGACTGCCTTACCCCACCTGAGAGAAACAAATTGGGTTAGAGAAAGGACCCTACTGACATCAATTTAGCCATTGAAGACTAAAAACGGATAATAATATTCTTATTGTTGTGAGACCTGATTATAAAAACATTTAAAACATAGAGCCATGCAAGAGGTTAATGTCAATGCAGTAGGAAAAAAGATAAGTCTCACAATGGTAGTGCTGTTAGCCATTTGTTAATAAGGAAGTTAAAACATCCACCGTTGCGTGCAGTAAACCTTATCAAAGATTGATAACTCATAAAACACTAACGTACCTTTGTACCATAACTTGACTAACATTTTATACCTCTTCTCTCAGTCATATTTTGAATGTCTTGCTTTTCGATTTTAAGACACTTCCTTTTTCCAGTTAGTTCTGAGTAAAATCATTTAAAATCAAGAAAGGTTTTACCTTATCTTCTCATGCTGTTCTCGTTGATTGTCTCCCATCTCTTCAATTCTTCATGAAAGCATGAGATAAATGTAAGTTAGTCTAATGTAAATCAGAAAAGTAATTTATGATTAAACTTGAGTTTCCCCATTGGGGGAACAATAAAGGATATTCTATTCTGTTCTATTCTGCTCTCTATTTTATTATATTCTGCAAAAATACTGCAGTGAATATAATGCATTCTGTATCATGAATATAATTCCAAAAATATGTTGAAAAGGTCAGGAATTAAGTTGTAAATTTTGCTCTTTTCTTGTTACCTAGGTAAAGGAAGGTAAAGTAATAATGCTAAATGCTCAAATGCTGATAATAGTTCTGTTTTATACCTAAAGCCTTTTTGTTTGTTGATAAAATACCTTTTGGAGACGGAGTTCAGGATTTCTTCACTTTGATTTAATGCATTGCTGTGTATAAAAAGAACAAAACATTAAAAATTATCCCCATATATTTCCCCGCTGAATTTGCTTAAAAAAAAACAAAAAAAAAACATGTTATTATTTTGCAAATATGGAATTTTCAATTTTTATTTATTTAACTTTGATGGATTTTGAATAAGCTCCACACTTTTTTAATAACAACATCATATATTTACCTTATTTCAAAATGAGGTTGAGGATAAGAGCCTTCCATTTTTTCCAACTCCTAAAATTGACAGATTATTAAATTTGATACCACCCTTTAAATTATTTTAGAATAGCAGTTATGGAATCAGTACTGAATTGTTGGATATAAAACACACATAGCTCCTGTATTTAATATTCCACACACATAGAGTTCATAAAAGGACACCAGGCTGCTTATTACCGACAGTCTCTTGGCATTCATCCAGCTGTATTTATTCTAAAAAAAAGTCCCATGAAGTAAAATATGGCACTCTTAAATAAACAACTTTTAAAAAACAATGAGGTTACTTTTCAGGATTCAGTTACAAGCACACATTTTTTTGTTTTGGTTGTTGCCTTGTACTGACTTTTTGCTTTAGTTTCAATTGTAAAACATAAGGTTAAAAGGACAATGTTTTTGCAATTAATATTACAGCTAACTTTTAAATCTGGTGCATTTACCTGGAGCTGCCTACAGCCGTCTTGCTTTCTGCTGCTTTGTCTTGTCTTGTTTAAGTGAAACCATCTGTCAGATTATATTTGTGATAATCAAACTTTCCATTCATTTAAAGGCTGGACTTTTACTCAGTCCTGCCCACTTATATTACATATAAATATTTAGCTGGAACACCAGCCTCTCAGTACTTGATCCTTTTCCTCAAGACAAACCAGTAGGATCTCTACCTAGAATGGAGGAATCTTTTATCATAGCTATAGACTTTGGAACAGCATACAGTGGATATGCTTTTAGCATGACATCCAGAGACGAAGACATAGATCCCCAAGTGAAAATCTGGGGTGAAGAAGTTGCATTAGAAACCCCAAAGACTCCTACCTGTATCCTGTTTGATAAAAATGAACAGTTCCTCAGCTTTGGATATCAAGCCAGAAAGACTTATCAAAGTAATTCATGCAGAGTAGCCAGAGAAAACTTCTTCTTTGACTGCTTTAAGATGTCCCTCTATGACAAAGTGAGTAAAAAGTACTTTTCATCGTTTAAATATTCAGAATTGTCAACAACTAAATATGTTTTTTTTTCACAAGTCTAACTTCTAATTTTATTTTGTAGTTTTTTTTTAATTAGAAGTTCATGTTCATACTGCCAAGAGAATGAATGTCTGATTAAAATAGTGTTCTAACTAAAGCTATTAAAGCCATTATTTGCCTATTGATGTCTTGCCTGCATTTCGCAGACATTTGAACTTCAACCTCTGAAACAGATTTAAATTACAGTATACTTCGGACTCTAGATAACTTGGATAGTTTTCACTTTGCCTGTGTTTAAATATTTAATAAGACTGAACTAATATTATTGACAATTACAGAAAATTACAAAAAAGTTGAAAATTAAAGCAGCCAATGGAAAGGAAATGGAGGCATTAAAGGTTTTTACAGAAGCTCTAAGATTCCTGAAAGACAACGCTCTGAAAACCATTGGAATAAGCACTGAAGGAAGGACATTTATTGCCAATGACTTTACCTGGGTTCTGACTGTTCCTGCCATCTGGGATCATTCAGCGAAACAGTTCATGAGAGAAGCTGCAGTCCAGGTAACATACTGACTGTTAGACACTATAATGGTGAGATTTCCTCGTTATAGTAAATATATGTACTTTCTCATTGTTTGCAGGCAGGTATTGTGGCAGATGGAAATGGGGAAAAATTGGTAGTTGCTCTGGAACCAGAAGCAGCTTCAGTCTTTTGTAGAAAACTACCAGCTGATGGCTTCATAGCAGAGAATCAGGGAGAAAACAGACTTGACCTATTTCCTGGAACTAAGTACATCGTTGTTGATTGTGGAGGTAAGGCAGCTTTAAAAGAATATGAGGATTGTATAAGAATTGGATAGAGTGTTGGTTATATTCTTTCCAAATCACTTCCAATTATAAGTATTTACTCTCAAATAAAGTCCAAGTTTATTTTTCTTAAAGTGTTGTGGACATATGTTTACTTTCATCCAAAAATTATAGCATTTACCTTTACCATTAATATACTATTTGCTCTACTTTATTCATATTTTAGTCAGAATACTTTATGTCTATTATACTGGTTTGAGGGGAAATACTATCATTAAATTGTTATTGTATGGGTAAATAAAAAAGAAAGAAAGGTTAGAAAGGTTTTATTCACTCTTGTTCCCTTACTTTGTTTCATATTATATGATTCACAGTAAAGGAATCATATGGTACACAGGTCTTAAACCACAGCATGTCATGTCACTTGATAAGCTATCATGCAAGAGTTCTAATGTTGTCACCAAACTGACCTGAGAAGAGAGAGCAAAAGTAAAGTGTGGATATAATTTATGTGCTTCATCAGTTAGTTAGAAAATCATTTGAGCACAATAATTTTTTTTCCACTGTAACCAGCATTTGACCGAAAAACTGAGATAAAATCTGGAGTATTTTTATATTTTCTTGATATCAACAGGTCACAAGATCCCTTTTTAAACTTAGACTTTTACCTGAACTAAAACGTATTTATCATTTGATGATTTTAAACATCTGATTCAGTGTTGCCTTAGCTACCAACTTGATTACTATAACTCTGTAGGTTGGTGTTAAGGTCAGAACACATTGTACAAGATGTAGCATAGCAGAATTGTAATTACTACATCTATGAAGTTGTAGCAATTATACCCTCATTGAAATGTATAGGGCTGGACAGACCCAACATTATTTTCTGCAGTTGTATTTGTGTAACTTTTACCAAGGTAGACCTCCGGTCTATTTTGGTTTGATCTATTTAACAACATGACACAAATGCCATGTGTCAGAGAGAAAGAACATCCACAATTGGATGTGTTTACAGTTGACAAGTACAAGGTAACGTACAAGGTAAAACCTCCAGGTTCCACCGCATATATGTTCATCTGGAAACACAGTTTGTATTATGCAAGCGGGGCAGACTTGGAAGTGCTCTAATAATAACCCATTTAAAAAAAGTCTACTTTAATCATGGTGGTTGGCAATCAGTGTTTCATCACCTCCCTCTGTGTGTTTCAGGAGGAACCATTGACATCACCGTTCATGAAGTCCTTGAACAGGGAGATTTGAGGGAGCTGCTTAAGGCCTCTGGGAACAATCTAGGAGGAGAAACTGTGGACAGAAAATTTAAAGAGTTTCTCAGAGATATATTCTCTCCTGAAATCTGGGATGAATATGAGGAAAAGTATCCCAATGAGGTTAAAAGAATTATGCATGACTTTACTCTTTACAAAAGAAATGATGATAATGTACAAATCATGTGTCCACTAAATCTAGGAACAATGGCTCAAAAAAAACAAAACATGGAGGAGTTCTTTAAAAAAGTGCATGGAGCATCTTATGACGAGGGATCAATCAATATATCGAATGAAAAACGAATATCTTTCTTTGAAGAGTCTCTTTGTAGCATCACTCGGCTTCTTAAAGGCATCTTGAGCCAAATACAGAACATTGAGTACATTGTGTTAGTTGGAGGTTTTTCTGAAAGTCAGATTGTACAAAAACACATTACTGATGAGTTTATAGATATCTGTAAAGTTCTGTGTCCATTAAGGCCCCAAGAAGCCATAATGAAGGGAGCGGTAGAGTTTGGAAGAAACCCAGGAGTAGTTGTATCAAGAAAAAGTGCCTATACTTATGGAGTTAGTCTTTTAGAGTGGTTCGATGAGTCCAAGCACAGGGCAGAAAAGAAATACTCCAACAAAGAGGGTGACTTGTGCAGGGATATTTTTGGAAAGCTGGTTGAAATTGGTGAGGATATTGGCTGGAATGAAACCAGAGAGCATTTCATATCTCCTTTAGAAAGAGATCAAACAGAGATAACCCTTGCGTTTTATCGCACAAAGAAAAGAAATCCCACGTATGTGGATGAGCCAAGAGTAGAAAAAATTGGTTCATTGGTTGTTCAGTCACCAGACACCACACTTGGAATGGATCGTGTGATTGACCTAGATATACAGTTTGGCTCCACAGAAATGACAGCGACTGCCACTGACAGAGAGTCAGGGATCGTACACACAGTTGACCTAGACTTCATGACAAAATAATTGTCATACCAATTAGAAGTACTTAATCTATTTGATACCAATGTATGCACTTACTTGGCAGCATTTTACATTTTTTGTCTGCGAATATAAAACAGTTTTATTGGTAAAATAATCAAAATTAAATGCAGCTGAAAAGGTTGAGGAACCAGGCAAAGGAGCAATTCCTACTGTTGGCAAAACTCCTGTAAAGAATAAAGGAATGTTTAAAAGCTGCATCTGGTCTTTGGAATAGAAAGCAGATGAAGAAGAAGGGTTTGCAGTGCATTTCCTAGCAAATCCATGCATCATTGTCTCTGTTATCACTTATGAGCCTGAAATGTTAAAAGCACTGGTATGTTCTGCCATAAAAAGCCACAGATTTGTTGCATCATATAAGCAAACTCCTTCTTTGTGTATAATGTTTATATTATTGTACTTTTTCTTGTCTGGATTATTTATTTATATGTACTATGTGCTCTTTCTGGACTTGTTCTATTTTATTTTATCTGTTCATCTTTGGAAGCATTTATAGTCTGTAAATGATACCTACATTTTTTTACTTTATTGTTTCTATATATTTTATAACTATTTATATTTTCTTTATCCTTCAGTTTACTATACTTCCAATGCACATTTTACGTGTCCGGCTGCTAAAACAATTTACTTGTTTCTGTAGATGGCTAACAAAGTTGGTTTTATCTCAGAGATTAGCAGAGCATGCAAAAAATTGTACTGATGTAAGAGTAGACATTCTGTAGAAAGTAATCTACTGAAAAATTATTCAAGAAAAAAAAAATAGATAAATCTGACAGGAAAAAATATAAAATTACGTAAACATTCAAATTCTTAATTTTAAAAGACTAAAAAAGAAAGTGCTCAAGCTGGGAAAAAAAGGAAAAGGTGCATAATTTAACTAAAGTACACATTAAAGGTCCCATTTCATGCTACATTTGAAAATAGAAAAACATTAACAATGAACCCTCAAGAGCATGTATTTGCCATCTGTGCAGGAAAATCTTCCTCCTGAAGGCTGCGTCCCCACAACTCGTAGCCATGGTAACCAGTCAAAGTTCTTAAAGATAGTCTAGGTGTGTGGCATAATTCAAAACATGAAGGCAACAGCCTGGCTTATTTCCCATAATAACATCAGAAAATAACAGTTTTTTTTTTTTTTCTTCAAAACATACCTATTTGATCAAACATTAGCTCAGTGGGGAAGAAAGGCAGAAGTGAGAGGTTTTGTTTTTTATCTGTGAACCACACAAACAGGCTTTAGGACACATATGATTTACAAATGTTTTATTAAGTGTATTTAGCATAATAATGGAAAATTGTGACAGGACATGGAAGTGGAAACTGGTAGTAAAAGCGCCAGTTTGACAAGTATTGATCAATCGAAGAAGGGAAAAAAAAAATTCTCAGGAAACGGTAAAATAAATCAGCAGCATCTTAAATGTTAAACTGACTCAGGGCAACAGGCCATGGAAAAATTGAAAGTGAGCAGTACTCCTCTAAAAATGTTACAGAAAAATACATTAAACTTTGACAGAAACTAATTTGAGAAGGAAACGATAACAGTTTAGTGTTTTAAAGGTGCGGAAACGGGTGTTTAAAACGGGCTGTGGAATGTTGATTATTGCAAAGCAGACAAAATGAATAAAGCTACACTGGCTGAGAGAGAGCTTGGTGCAATATGTCTGTCTGAACTTCTTTTATACCGGGGTCAAGCTCCACTCCTTGAGTGTATTGCAATTTTAATGCAACTTTTTTTAAGGCAACCATTGTGTTCTATTATAACACAAAGGAATTAAAGAGCAAAGACCTATCTAGCAGTTGGTCTTTGAGGACTTGAGTTTTCCACATCTTGAAGTGCCTTGTGTGTGATGTAAGAGGACTGGACATAATACTATAGTTACTGAACAAAAGGAGGATGCAGTAGGTGAAAACAGATATGAATACCTACGTTTCACCATGAAGAGTGCAGGAGTAGAATTAATCTATTTGAAGTCTTTATAAAAGACATTTATAAAAAGTAAAAACTGGGAGCAACAGTGTTTCTGCAGCTAATCTGCCTCATATGTGTGCTTCTGTGAAAGAGAATGAAACATAGTATTGAACAACAGTACAGATCTTCCAAACCGTAAAGGATATTGATGTGATTTCTACACTTATTTTTTCATTTCCATACTTTCTTTTCATTTAATCCATTGCAATTATTTCTTCTTTATGCATATCCTGCTTTCTTTAAACATTGACTTCATAGCTGATTTATTCCAGATGTAAACTGTACTTGCATTATCTGTTTAATTATTCACCTGTTCCCAGCAGACCTAATCTTTATTGATGTTAATAATTAAATAGTGCATTTCAAATGAAGATACAATTGATTTTGATGCAGCAATTTACATTCTAGTATTATAAGATATTACATAGTTGTAATTAAATTACCTTCATTCTTACAGATAACCGGTAAATACCAAGCAGACGTGACAAAAAACACTATCTTATCTATCACTGACTTGTTTCCCAAAACATAAATGTGAACAAAGTGCAGAAATTATCTCCATCAATCCTTTTGCCAACTGGTGTCAAAGATCAGAATAGAAAACTCAGTATTTAGACAGACAGTATGAACGTTTATTAATTTATTTTTTTCCCCCCCTTTCATGTTCACCATTATGGCAACAGAATTTAAATCCGAGTGCTGTGCTCTGCCAAAATATTTTTTTGCCAAGGGAGGCTTGTCAGGATGAAAACCCTCCTTTGATAATCCAATACACGCAAATACACTATATTGCCAAAAGTATTTGCTCACCCATCCAAATTATTGGAATCAGGTGTTCCAATCACTTCCATGGCCACAGGTGTATAAATTCAAGCACCTAGGCATGCAGACTGTTTTTACAAACATTTGTGAAAGAATGGGTCGCTCTCAGGAGCTCAGTGAATTCCAGCGTGGAACTGTGATAGGATGCCACCTGTGCAACAAATCCAGTCGTGAAATTTCCTCGCTCCTAAATATTCCACAGTCAACTGTCAGCTGTATTATAAGAAAATGGAAGTGTTTGGGAACGACAGCAACTCAGCCACGAAGTGGTAGGCCACGTAAACTGACGGAGCGGGGTCAGCGGATGCTGACGCGCATAGTGCGAAGAGGTCGCCAACTTTCTGCAGAGTCAATCACTACAGACCTCCAAACTTCATGTGGCCTTCAGATTAGCTCAAGAACAGTGCGCAGAGAGCTTCATGGAATGGGTTTCCATGGTCGAGCAGCTGCATCCAAGCCATACATCACCAAGTGCAATGCAAAGCGTCGGATGCGGTGGTGTAAAGCACGCCGCCACTGGACTCTAGAGCAGTGGAGACGCGTTCTCTGGAGTGACGAATCGCGCTTCTCCATCTGGCAATCTGATGGACGGGTCTGGGTTTGGCGGTTGCCAGGAGAACGGTACTTGTCTGACTGCATTGTGCCAAGTGTAAAGTTTGGTGGAGGGGGGATTATGGTGTGGGGTTGTTTTTCAGGAGCTGGGCTTGGCCCCTTAGTTCCAGTGAAAGGAACTCTGAATGCTTCAGCATACCAAGACATTTTGGACAATTCCATGCTCCCAACTTTGTGGGAACAGTTTGGAGCTGGCCCCTTCCTCTTCCAACATGACTGTGCACCAGTGCACAAAGCAAGGTCCATAAAGACATGGATGACAGAGTCTGGTGTGGATGAACTTGACTGGCCTGCACAGAGTCCTGACCTCAACCCGATAGAACACCTTTGGGATGAATTAGAGCGGAGACTGAGAGCCAGGCCTTCTCGTCCAACATCAGTGTGCGACCTCACAAATGCGCTTCTGGAAGAATGGTCAAAAATTCCCATAAACACACTCCTAAACCTTGTGGACAGCCTTCCCAGAAGAGTTGAAGCTGTTCTAGCTGCAAAGGGTGGACCGACGTCATATTGAACCCTATTGATTAGGAACGGGATGTCACTTAAGCTCATATGTGAGTCAAGGCAGGTGAGCAAATACTTTTGGCAATATAGTGTAGCTGCTGTATCTGTAGAAGACAAATAATGTCCTATGGTCACTGCGGGCAAACCCGAGGGAAAACCTGTGGGAGCACCTGAAATCATACATGCATAGTGATCATAAATGCATAGTGGGCCCCGACACCGGCCCCGCTCCCCCGCTAATCTGGAGAGGGAAGAGAGGACCTCAGACCCAGTCCACCAGCAGCCATCCCGAAGCACAGAGACCAGGAAGACCACCAAAGAGACAACGGGCCCCCACCCAGAGGGTCACAAAGGAGCATAGGGCTGTGTTCCCCCCAGGAGCCACGAGAGACAGCACTCCGTCCCCCAAGGCCCTAGTCCCCCAGACACAGGACAAGGGCCGAAACCGGAGCCCCACAAGCCAGAGCGCAACCCCAGCACCACTGACCACCTCTGTGCCAAAGAAGCCACAAGGTGAATAAGTTTAATGAGCAGGAACAAGAGAGAATGAAATTTATCCAATTGATTTTTAGAGCAGGTAGACAATATTTCCATCCCAATGTGACCTAAAAGATAATTCCTAAATTGATCAATACTAGGATCATTTTTCATTCTCCAGTTCAGGAGAATTCTTTTCCTTGCGATACAAAACACAGTGAGAACAATTTTTGCAGACTTACTGTCTATGTTCATACCATTTAAATCGCCCATTATACACAGTTTGTTTAATGCAGGAACACTACTCTTTAGCCATACTGAAAATTCCTTACAGACCTCCAGCCAGAACTTATGAACAGGTGCACAGAACCACAGAGCGTGTGTGTGATCAATGGTGTGTTATCTGTGCAGTGTGTACAGATATTCGAGGGTACAAGACCCATCTGGAACATCCTTTATGCGGTATAGTGTGTTTTATGAAGACTTTTGTCTTATAAGCTGCAAAGTGGGATTTGTATTCATACTGATGGCAGAGAGATTGTTTCATCTGTCTTTCACAACAACCTATACATTTTTTATATTAATTTTGGGGTGCAGATGCTTAGGTATTCTGCTACTCCAGTTGGAAGTTGCAATTCTACTGGTGGACAACATACTTATTTATTACGGATTTGAGTTTATAGTATCGTAAAAATGAAGTGGTGCTAAGCCTATTTTGTGATATTAACTCATCAAAGTGTTAGGATTCCAGTTTGTAGGGCTTGTTTTGTTTCTTTTGCAGATCCACTGTGCATCCACTAGATGGTGCTCTTGTCATCTGTTTGTCTGGAGGGCTTCCTGTTCTTCTCATCTCACACCTGCAGCCTATTGGGTCATCACTTCTGAGGAGTATTTAAGGAGCAGACTGTCTTCCCTTCTTCGCCAGAGTGTTTGCCAGTATTGGGTCCTCTAGTCCCTCTGAGTTTGCAGAGTCAACTTTGAGTCCTAGTTTCTTCAGAGCTCTTTTAGCGCTAACCAAGTTTTGTCTTGGATTCTCCAGAAGGATTTTCCAGATTGACTGGAAAAGCTGGCCCTTCAATTCTTTCAAGGGAAACACTCGTTACACTGAAAAAAGGAGACGGATCTCCTCATCTGCACGCCAAGCACTTCAAGAACTAATTGTCAGTCAGGTAGGGCGCAGAGCTTCAAGCAGCGGCAGGACCAGTATGAGGCTGGTCAGTAGCGTATAGGAAAACAGCAGTTGGCTTCAGCTGTTACTTTGGCAGTTAGATGTTGGTTGACCGAAGCTGGATAGGTCCCTCTCATTTGCTTCAGCAGTCAGGTTCATGAAACCCTGCGTTCAACTCAAAATGAATCGCAGCAAAAGACGGTCACTACATTTAGCTCCTTCTGAATTGTAGGAAATGTACTCTGACTCAGTCAAGCAAGTACAGACTTCTCTGAGGGTATTGCTTGTTACATAGCACAGCTTTGAGCTGAGAACCGGTTAGTCTAGCCTTTCATGTCCATTGGCAACTGGCAACAGGGGGTTGAATAGGAGCTACTTCCCTAAATAAACTCTGTTGCAGGGTTGTGACTTCAGGGGGGAGTCATTCCTGTCACATCACTGACATAGCTCTCAAAAGTAGCGTATGTATTCCCTGCTGTTGTGGATTTTTTGTAGGTTAATACTGAGAGTGTTTCTGCTTGGCTTGTCCAATTAATATCAGGGAGCAGATGGCAACTTTTTGGTCTACTCCCTTTTTATCCAGTAGTTGAAGCAGACTGTTTCTTTAACTCAGACCCGAGCTTTATTTTTACTTGGAAACAATGAAAGTTAACACCGTTAACTTTGTAGATGCTAAATAATGGGGCTCCATTCCAGCCCTCACGCATCCAGTACCCCCAAAAATTTTTATAATGAGCTCTGGGGGTGCTAACGTCCCCAGTGGAGAAACCATGTCAACCTTTTTAGAGATAAGATATTTTTTTTTATTTATCAGTTTTCATCAGATCTACCACATTGTAATTCAGTTTAGGTTGTAGGGTTATGGAGATAACGCTGGGCCATTACAACCATCAATAAACAGTTCCCTTCTGCAATTGGTCAATTCAATGGACTTTAGAACCGATAAAAACTAGAATTCCTTTTATGGCACCAGATACTGTCATAACCCACTCTGAGAGTCCTGCTGAAGTCCAACACTTTGCTAAATGTTTGAAAAAGACACAATTGTTTTTGCTCCTGAACCCAGTCTTAAGAGGGATCTTAGGAGTAATTCTAAGAATTTTGATAAGTATGGCCATTGATCCCTGCATACAAACATCTGATCTGCAGAACCAAACCCATACCAGAAGCATTCTAGCCTGGCTAGCCAGACTTATGGCACCATTCTTATTGGTAGGAAGGAGAGGGTAGAGCCAGCTTCCAAATGTGGGACTAAAAGGGTCAGTGGATTCAGTTTAGAACCAGATGATTACCGATATTTTAAAGAATATAATTTAAAGAACAAAAGTTCTTAAAAATGTACAAAAGTTTTAAAGAACAAAAGTTCTTTAAAAAAAAGCCCTTAGAGCAGCCAGTTGTTGAGATTTTAAATACATTTCCTTCTTGTTCAGTACACAATAAAGGGCATCATTATAACATAGCTCTATTACAGCTGCTATTATAATCCCTATGGTCACAGAACCACGCTGCTGCATTTTAGGGCATTATAGCGCTAAGTGTAAACTCCTGCCTTCCTTGCCATTATTGGCTGGATATGTTTTAAAGCAGAGAGTCTAAGTCTGCCCAAATATACAAGTAGGGTGGCCATTTCCATAGCACCAACAAGGAGGACATTGTGCGGCATATCAATAAATTCCTAAGGTGTACATTAGAATCGGGTAAAGTCACATTTATAGCACAATTCTTAGTAGTTTAAAGAGGATGCTTGTGTAGCTGAATAGAACAAAATATTAAAGAAATGTAAAAAACAATTGTTTACCAGCATTTGTATTTATTTAATACATTATGGTGTTTAAAAAGTGATCACCGAGATGAATCTTTAAAGTGCAGAATACCACAAAACCTAAGATGTGTGGACTTTAACGTTAAAAAATATTTTTAACAAGAAACATTCATAATAAAATAGCCTAATATGTTTTTAGACAACAAAAGAGATTGTAGAAAAAAAACAATCAACTGCTCTAAAAGTATAGCTTTATTTATAAGAGCCTCAGTCTTTTGGGAAATTAAGTGTCTGTGTGTGCAGCAGACCTGTCTTTACGGTCATGCCTTTAGCTATGGGCGAATCACTGAAATCCACTTTCTCGTCACAGTCTACACTTCCGTAGGACTAGTGAAATTTTATAGTATAGTTCACCTTGCAGCTCAACTTAATGTAAAAGCCAAAATTGAAGAGTTCGCTGCTACACGTTTATTACTTTAATGTTAATCCGTACTCGCGTGCCGTTCAATTCCAGCTTTTCCTCGACTGCTTATGCCCACATCACATCGACAAATTGGCAGAAACCATGGAATGAATCTCCACTCATTGCACTGTCCGGCTGGATGCTGCACCAGACGCTGGACAGTGCAATGAAAATCCAGACTGTCCGCCCTAAAGCCGGACATTTGGCCTAGATACAAACTGCGTATTAAATTTTCATCAGGCTGGCTGGTCAGGCTAGAACCTCTCTGGTTTGGTCCAAAGAGGCCTATGTGGCCTTACAGCCTTACTTTGAGCACATATAATGGAGAGAGGGAAAAAGAAATATTGTAATGTCATCTTTAAATAAGAGATTACAAAATGGATGAGTACATTAAAATAGTTTAATTAACTTGTAAGCTACAAGTATGATACTCTTATATCCCAGTTGCTTACATGAAAACTGTGACAAAAAATCTCAGAAGAGGGAGGGAGCAAAGGAATATTTCAGATTATTGACTCAGGAAGAGTGTCTCAAAGAACATTAAAGATTTACCAAAAAGAAAGAAGCAATTATTTTTGTTGGTAGGATGAAGGCAAGATCAAAACTGTTTTTTGCAGGATGAACAAATTGTATACTTTAATTACTGTGTGTAACCCCTGACTAACGTTAAGTAGATTATGGGAATGCAAACATCT
>JAGKQL010000051.1:3151193-3167755 GCA_018398635.1 Cyprinodon brontotheroides
TTTACAAATAGTAGGAAGAGAAAAGTCATTTTCTCTACTTGGTTACATGTGCACTTAAAATACAATGCAAATAATTAATTAAAAGTGTATATCAAATTTTAAGGTGCAGTTTTGTGAAAAAAAGTCCAAGTAATTATTCAAATACTCTATAAATGAGGTACTTTTTAAATGAATTCCAATAGTATTTCAAGCATTTTGATATATACACAAACATTAACATAATCATTGAGTTGAATCCAACCCGAAGCGAACTGCTGCTGGCAGGAAAACATTGTGTTTTGAGTTTTTTAAAGTAAGGGTTACCTTCATTCCTTATGGTTACAATGTTTAATCTGGAATTTTTTTTTATAGAAAGAAAAATACAAAAATTATGGCATCACTAGAGGTGCACTCAGACCAAATGTGGTGTCAGCGGTGATTTCCACCAGCACCGCTGGGAGTTCACCGCTCTGCATTTCAGATGCCCACTGACTGTTTACACCCTGTACTGCATCATTAAATAAAAGGACCTTTAGCTGTGTGAAGCTGACACCCCACCCACATAATAAAAATGGACTGAATGTTTAGTGCTTTGTTAGTGCAGGTTTGTGCAGTTAAAATGGTTATTTGTAAATATGAAATAAATACATAACAAAAGCTTATGTGTGCTTCTGTTTTTAAGGGAAATAATTTTCCTATGTTATCTATAGGTCAACTATCACCACATTAAGCTCTGAATTGAATCAAAATTATCTACTTTTTCAGTGCTACTTGGTTTGTGCAGTTAAAACTGCTGTTTGTGCTCATTTGTTTAAGATATAATCATTTTTTATTTCAGTCCAAGAAGTTGCAATACCAGCAGACCTTAGTGCTGCGCTCGTTTCAGAATATATTGCATAACATAACATTTCATTCTGTACTGGCATTGAATATCACAGTGGCAATTTTTTTCTTATTTAAGGCTGGAACAATTGTTTAATATTTAGCAAACTCCCAGATTCTGCAGTTGGAACTTGACGTTACCCTTGGCAACCCCATGGCATTTCCTGTCAAGATCTCGTTGATATTTCACAACAAAAACACAGGTGAAACTTAACATCTTTGAATGCTGCTAAATTGTTCTCTATGAACAACTTTTTAATTGCCTTGGTGAGACCATACATTTTTGGAAAAACCCCAAAAGCTCTGAAAAAACGAGTCCACTTTGGCTCATTCAGAGCTGTGTCTGAATTACTAGCTTATTCCGTGATACTTGCTTGTACACCCACCTATACATAAAGCACTGATAATGGGGAGTGGGCAGCGACTGGGGTCTGTACTGGAGGTAAGGTAGGGCGATAAGCAGTCCTTCCAGGGCTAAATTAAAATGGCTTTTTTGAAAGCCACCTAAAAAACCTCTTGAGTGGATTAATTATCTTTTACCTTTTTCAACATTAGTCCCTATGGTGGGGCATCCCAAATTCATGGAAGATTTCAGCACTTTCTAACTCAGCGGTCACCAGTCAGCGCTCTCCTTGTGGTGCAGCTGGTTGAAAATGTCTCGGTTCAATCTAGTAGCACAAGGTGAGAGCGGAACAGTGAACACCCTCATCCCATGGAATTACAGTAATGCTACGTTAAGTCCGCAAGCGCTGGAAGCAGCAAAAAAGCTTCGGCTGCTTTATTTTTGATGCTTCTACACATTAAGTCTAGACCCGCATCAAGAGCAGCTTTGGCGCTCCTGAAGCACGTCTAGTAAAGTGTGTCCAGATGCGTCTGAATCTTCTGCTGCTGCTGTGTTCAGTGGCAGAGAGCGCCTTTGCTATAGTTGCTGTGATCAGTGGGTAAAAAGTTTTAATATGTTTTTAAGTTAGAAAGTGTACCTGAAAACTGTGCATATTATTATCTGTGCATTCAGTTCATCAAGATTATGATTCTGCCTTCAAATATTTTTTCGCTGTCGGAGCCCCTCAGACCCCCGTGCACTGGCAGTGTTGTCAGTGGAAATTTCCTTCAACGGCACTCTCTGGCTGGGTCTCTTCTTGGGAAATTTCCGCTACTGTCGCCTGGCTGGAAGGAGATGTAGCATTTATCAGACAAACTGCAAGCACCAGAATAATAAAAGTGAGCACATTTTGATGGCAGGTTTCAACATTTTAAGTTAATTTAGGCGTTTAGGCATCTGCTTCTTTTGCAGAAGCAGCTCGTGAGGCGCAGCTTTAGCTGCTAAGACGCGCTGCAGGATATTTTGCTGCACATTGATGAGCGTCAACCATGGATGTTGTAGGTAAACTGGCTAATTCTGCAGCCTCTGCCGCATGCGGACTGAACATAGCATAACTGCTGGCTGCCTTCCTGCCCTTCCCTGTGTGGTTTGTATTGAGATACAAACCACACAGCACACCTGAATTAAATGATTGAATTATCTCATCAGTATGCAGTCAATTTCTCTAGACTTCTCTTGCTTATCAAATTACTTGATTTAGCTGTATTGGACTTGGGAGACATCTAAAACATGCTTGAAATTGGACCTCAGTACCTGGTTTTGCTCCCCTTGTTTCATGGAATAATAATGTCCATTTCAAGCATATACTGATCAACAGTCTGCAATCTTGAAAAGAAAATCGTTAACCCATAATAGGTATTGTTGTCATTGAGTACTGTTACAATAACACAATAATCATGTGCCCAGCCTCGACATGCACAAACACACTTGTTCTATCCTTTTTTGGACTGTAATTCACATCTTTAACCTAAACCTAACCCGTAACGCAAAAGATAACTTTTACTCATTGGGACAAGCAACTGGTACCTGAAAATCGAGATGTATGGGGATTAAACGGAAAAATAAAATATGCTTAGCTACCAAGTTTTATTTTGATTTGTTTGTTTCAGCAGTTGTGCTGAGAGATCGTGGAAGAATGTCCCATTTGTCCATTGATGATGGATGATCTTCCCAGTCAGGTTGAAGTGGAGGATTGTTCAAGGCCATCAGGCAACCCAACCAGTAGCATTCAGAGAGAAGAAGCTCCATGGGATCCTGGGTGTTCTGTGGAGTTAAGATTGTGAAAAAAGGTGCAATCAGGACAAAGAGTCTGAATAAACATAAATTTTACAGCATAGAAATCGGATAGAAAAATTTATCTAATTGTATTCTTCTTTATGTTCTTTCAAAAGGAATATAGAGCAAACCTGTGAAATTGAATCTTGTTTCTGATTGTAGAGATCCAGCTGAAGGTTCTGGATGGTTAACTTTCTGTACTGTTCATCCTGAAAAAAAGTGTTGCATTCAGATATGAACCATAAACACATTCCCACTGTTTCAGTTTTTCAGAAAAATACCTCATTACTTGTTGCAACATTGATGGTCTTGTTAAATTTAAATAATTCATGTGACAGTTTCTTCTTGTCCTCCATATCACATTTTGCCTTTTCAAACGTATCCTGTTTAATAGATGAAATACAGAGAAAAATAAAACTTTATTATATCTAAAATTAACATTTGTTTTGGTAAGGATCTTCTTAAAATATTACCTGAATAGTCTTTTTAACTGTTTCTGCATCTGTTTTTGCAGCTCTATGTTGGATTTGTGGCCAGTCACTCCTCAGCTCGTCATACATCTCTTTTATTCTACTCTCAGTAACTGGGCTGTTAAGGCTGATGGGCTGCGCTGATCCCGTTTTAATAGCTGGAGGAACATGATCTGCAACCCTATAGTAAAAAACAACAAGGATCAAAACCTCTTATACAGCAAGTTCTATATTGCACCTTCGGCTAATAGCATCCTCTGAATTGGTAGATTAATGGTGGTAAATATTGAGGTCAAGGTTAAAGCAACTTAAAAAAAAAATGTATGTACATTACCTTTCATTAAAAGACTTAAGTTTCTCATCTTTTTCTTCCGGAGGACATCTATTAATTAATAAAAATAAAGCAGCATTCAACCAGCCATTAACAAAATGTACTCATAAATGCAAGCATGGCATTGTTATAAGATGACTGCTACAGAAAAACTGAATAATACCACTTCAGGTATCAATTGGTATGCTAGAAAGTCAACTGATAGCTGACATGGTGATGAATCTGCATTTTCTTAAGAAGTCATTCAATAATAAATGAATTATTGACATGTGTTAAAGAAAAATGATTATTTTTAGACTTTAATACACTTAATCTTATGGCATGTGTAAAAGGTATGTTGTATACTCTCCTTGTGAACATATTTCTTAATTTTGAACAAGGCTGTGTTAATGATTTAAAACTACTAATGGGTAAGTATTTAGAGCACAGGCCATGAAATTAGTATCTCCTGGGGGCGAACATTATTTAAGCCTGCAGGAGAGATTTCTGCTTGGTTTACAGAAGGTCAAAAGTCTTCCAGAATAAACAACCAGGGATGCTGTGAAAACTGAATCAGGAAAAGGCCCCTGCATTCCACAAGCTGTCTGTGGGAGCTTATCTTGTGTTTTATGACCCTAAGAGTTCTAGATGCCAGGACAAGCTTTCCGCCTTTTCTTGTTAAAACAAAGAAGTAAATGACCCCAGATGTTTGCAGTAAATTAGGTGAAGCTCAGTGTCAGAGGATGGCTTTTGGTTGGAGGGACCGGGGCCAGCCCTTTTTGAATGGATTAGATACAAGAGGATAAAGTTTTCTAAATAGAAGAAAAAGATCAGATTTGCTCCCTGCAAACTCTCCAAAGATGTCTTATGCGTCTTTGCTGCTTTCTCTATATTCGAGTAATGGAATGTATGGCCTGTATTTGTTCTGCAGTTTCTGGTGGCAGGTTTGTGCATTGTCTTATTTCTAAAGAGATGTATACGTGTCTTATATTGGATTAAACTCTGTATTCTTGGCGCGTCAACACGCAATGTTGGTTTTATTACCAAACGCAGCTCGCCGAGTGGACCTGGGGAAGGGAAGAATCAGAAGCCAACCTTTTTCCAAAGTTAACTATGTTAGAATATTTTCTTCCTTTACACATGTTAATGTGTTTTTTCTTTAACTTTTAAAAGTGTAAGTAACAGTATCATTTATCAAAAGAAACTGCTCAGTGGACTATTAGCAGCAATGATTCTGCCTCACAGAACCTGCAGTTCAGTTATTTATTTACATTACTGATTGTTTTTTTTTTTGTCATCATAGGTTGGAACTATGGTAGAGTAGTTGTGGTAATCAGAGCCATTCAGGTTGCAGCCGTTTATCCTGCTGCTCACAAATAGCTTTCTATGCTCTCAAGTATGAGGGTTATTTTGTTTCAAAACAATTTGTGCATTGTAAGTGTCAATTTGAAGTTGTAAAGAGAGTTACATTCTAAGTTTTGTATTTGTAGAATGAAAAGAAATTCACCGATACAATTCTTTTTTACACCTGTTAAAATTTTAAGTACAAGTACACAAATTCTGTTCTATAAGCTGCACATCAACAACCTCTTACACTTTCATTTTTCTCCAAATGGTCCAGAACTATTGTTGCAAACCGATTTATGCATTGTAACTTTTGTGTTTTGTAATTGTAGATTTTTTTTGTATCTGTCTACAAAAAAGTTTCACCTCTTCAAATTCTTGAGTACAAATACACAAACTGTGTTCTGTGAGTTGCACATAAAAAATGTCTTCCATTCATTTTGCTATAGTTGATATAAAACAAATGGTTCAAAACAAATTTAAATACGTTTATCAAAATCTTCAAAAAGAAAAAAAAAATTCTTCCTTTTGACAAATACAAATCAATGAATACAACTGCACAAATCTGCTGCAGTAAGTCCCAAATTCAACTTAAGCAGTTACACCTCTATTTTCACTTTTGACACCAAATGTCACACCTGTAAAAATTATCTTTGACCTGTGTGTCATACCCTTGATCGGACAGCAGGGGCGCTGCCCGATCGGTCAGTCTGTACCAACCAGAAATACATATATAGGCCTACTGCCATGTTTCCATCTGTCTGTTATCCGAGAACTTGTGTTCCCTCGTCGGAAGTGCACACGGATAGAGGTGATCGAATTCACTCCGCCCCAATTCCAACCTACTAAACGTTAAAATTGAGATGTGTTATGTTTATGAAAGTTAGGCGTTGTTATTTTATTCTTCACTTCACGTTATAGCCGAAAATCCACTGATATTTATAAAAAAAAAGAAAACATGAGCGTTTGCTTTAAAACACGATGCTGAAAGCAGTGTTTACTCCTTTCTCTGAAAGCCAATAGCTCCTTGTTTGTTTCAACACATTACTTGTAAAAATCTCTCATCTCATTGAAAACTGTTGTCAACTATACTCTTGTAATAAAAATGAAACTGTAAATGGAGTGTACGTGTACTGCAGCCCAGTGGTTACTGTATCATCCCTGACAGTCTAAAGGGCTAGGCCAATCATAAAGTAGAAAACACCTTCACTCTCCATTGGAACTTTGTGCAGCGGTGTTCACAGTAGTAATGGAGAAGAAACGCAAAGAAACGAGTTATTCAAACGGACACTGCGAAATGTGTCAAACTGACTGACATGTTCCCAACAGCAGGGCCTTCATCTGCTCCGGTGTCTGATGTAAAATATGATGGTGGTGGTGGTTGTAGTGGAGGCGACGGCGAACCAAGCAGTGAACATGATGCGGCTGAGGAGAGACATGGCGAGAGAGATGAGAGCAGGAGGAAATAGATTCATTTGCCATGAGGCATTTTATTTGATTCCATATTGTCAAAAATGGTATCCCTATCTACTCTACACATCCAGTATAGGCTTATACACATTCTTAAGATTATGAATACACACTAGGCCTGAACTTAGTGAAAAATAATGTTTGCTGTACATCCTATAAGGCTGTCTTTGCCTGCCATAATTTGTTCCCTCTTTCTAAATCAGACACACAGGGTCCAAGCTTTTTCATTTTTGACTTAAAAACATGTCTTGTAATATATATATAACGCACATTAATCGAAACTTATCAGGATAGTTTGACACAACAACAATTTATCATTCACATTGATCTTACAAAAATTCTTGACGATAACAACAACACTAAAATGAATCTAAATACTATACAATAAATTTACTTTCTTTAGGGAATCACAATAGAAAAAAAATTCCTCTATTGATCATAATACTCATTATCCTAGGATCGATACTAATGACCTCTACTACGAATTATGCATTACACACAGATCAATAAAATCTTCATTGCTAAAAAAAAAAGCAAAGAACAAAAACATTCTTTCTTTTGGCAATTTTGGCTTTATTTATTCAATTAACCCCGAGGTTGCCGCTGCTCAGGGGTCAAAGTAGATTTGAGTTCACAGGGTTTTGATATAAAAAACTACAGACAGAACCTACATAACCTACATAATTACCTAAATTGAATGAATATGCTAACTAAAATGGTGAAATATTTAAAGGAAACAGAGAAAATTTTTTAATGGCAATACAAGGAAGCATTTGCAAAATATTTAAATAGATAGAAACAAGAACCATGAGAAAGAAATATTAGAAGATCTATGTACCTTTTTACCTGGCTTTTTATCCAAAAATAAACAGTATGCAATTAAATATTTGCCTTGGATATAATTTAGAGATTCATTTTGGTAGAAATTGATTAAGGTTTTGCATCACCTCATTAGCTGGAAGAAATAAAATCTTTATAGTTAGACAAAAGGACTTTATACGCTTGGCAGAGGATGATTAGCCACACATAGTTTATTAAGTAGCGAGAGCAGGAAGTGCCATACTGCTGAGAGCGAACCATGGAAAGACAAATTTCTTCGGCCTTAATGCTCAATCCCGATTTTTTTGTGAAATATTAATTTTTTGGGGGATGCCCTTCACATTACCAAATATATGTGACTTGTATTTGATCTCTGATTAAGCCTGGCTGTTCGCTTGGTTGGGAACAGGCTAGCTGCATGGAATAAATTGCTGTGGTACTGAATTTGTCAAACAAAGGCTGAGGCTTAACTAGACTTGGATTTCTAGATAATCTTGACTTAATTATATTGATCTAGTAAAATGGGCTTCTAGTTAAGCTTTACAGTATATGAAACGTTTGTCCACTGTCATAGCCTACAATGGTTACGCTTATGTACTGAGATGAACTGTGATCGATCAATTACTTATTTTCTGGCATAATTTATAAATAAATCGTTACAGTGCAATGCCTGGTGGGCTGGGTTCTTGTTATGGCTCTGGGCCAGTCATAACATAAATAAATTCCTAACCACAGAAAGTAGTGACTATAAACTAAGATAAGGGTAAAAACAAATAACCAAAAAACCTTACCCTATCAGAGTGGGGTGAATTATCATTGAAATATGTACATTTACATTAAATTCCAGTGAATGCTTGCTGTGTTTTAGAGATCTTTCATTGCAACATAATTACATATTTCCTCTTGTGGGCCCAGCTATTGCCTTCTTAGCCACAGGTCTATGGGTGATTACATTGAATTGTCATTTTCTGATAAAATTCTGCAAGAATCAGTAATTGGGATTTGGGCCTTTAAAGTAAACAGTTATAAAGTATAATTAGTAAAATTCATTGAATGCATTAATTTGAATTTCAATGTTCCAATGTTTTGGTCAAGGAAGATTTATGAATCCAACAGTCAGCTGCTTGACTCGTGTCGTGTCTCTTGGTTCTTTTATTCTATTCCACGGAGTCTTCCTTCTCTTATTGGTTTGTTTATGAAAATAACTTTTATGAACCCCCAGTGCAACAATTAATACTGCTATAAGCTTTATTTGTAATGCATCCTTACATATTCATAGTATAACAAATTATGACAATGTAGTAAGAAAATACATAGACCATCTTCTTTAGGAGACATTAACTTGTTATATAGGTGGTTTCTTCCGGTTGCAATCAATTTCTCAGTGGTGGAAACACCCTAAGTTGCAGATGTTTTCATCATTCTCTTGAAAACTACAACAACATACCCCCCCCAAAACACAAATTGTTGTGTCACTCTATGCTTGGGGGGACCATCCATTGACTTCCATTCATTTCTCACTAATTTCCAGTACTCGGGTTGAGGGGAGATAAGGGGGGTGGCATCCCCCTTCTTAAGCAAAAATCTTCAAAACCATCCCCCTTCTTTAATGACCATCCCCTCATACCATCCCCTGTACCTGTTGGGATCTGGAGATCTGCCACCTGTCTCCAGCAGAGAGCGCTGTGGGTCACCTGGGCTGGAGCCTCCAGCACACCTGAGGATCATCAGCCCATCAGGAGACCTCCTACATAAGCAGCAGCCAGACCTGTCTTCTTCGCCGGAGTGTTGACCAGTTTTGGTTAGCGGAACCTGAGCCTCTGTTTCACGTTGAGAATCTTAGTCTGCTCTTGAGAGTAACTAGATTCTAACCTGCCTCTATCTTCCTCTCCGTTGCCTCTCTTCCAACAACACGACTGACTGGAGTCAATTTCTGGCTTGGGTTAAAGTAAATGTGGCGTCCTGCGAATGCGCCAAAACGCTACAAAAATGTATGTATACCCAGGCCTGTAAGGAGGTAGGCTGTGGTGCCAAGCAAAAATAAGCGAAATGTTGGGCATGGCACTAATATTTATACATGGTTGCCCTGCTGGTCCATTTTCGTGGTTAAGTGAAATTCAGGTGCTGAACTATATCGTCGGCGATATTGCTCTGTTCTTCCTGGAGATATTCAGAAGAAGATTCTGTTCGCCGAATTAAGTGGACTCCGTCGTCGACATTCATGGGTGGCAGTACCTGCGTCGACTGGGAGGAGCCTACGGTCCGGAGGACCACCTGATTCCTGGTTCCCTTGATACTCGATCAAAGACCCTCATTGCGGACCCTACAGTCCCTTACGTCCACCTACTCTAGAAGCGGCCGCTATAATGAGTGTACTGTTGGGATATGGAGATCTGCCACCTGTCTAGAGCAGAGAGCGCTGTGGGTCTCCTGGGCTGGGAGCCTCCCGCACACCTGAGGATCATCAGCCCATCAGGAGACTTCCTACATAAGCAGCAGTCAGACCTGTCTTCGGCGCCAGAGTGTTGACCAGTTTTGGTTAGCGGAACATGAGCCTCAGTTAACTTTGAGAATCTCTGTCTGCTCTAGAGAGTAACCTGATTCTAACCAGCCTCTGTCTTCTCTGCTCACAGGAAAGCCCGACTGAAGTCTGTAGCTCTGGAGGAGCTTGTGCTTGGAAGCCTGCCTGCCTGCCCAAGGAAAGCCAAACCTGAAGACTATCAGTCTGAATTCCCCAGCTAGTTCTCAAGGGAGGACTAGGAAATCAACTCAAGGTCTGAACCTCATTAGCCTGAAGCTAGACGCTGCTGCTGCTGAGCTCTCTGCTGAATCCACAGCCTCTGGACCCAACCGGTTCCCTCTCTCCATCGATCAATCTGAACCTCATCAAGGTACAAACCAGAATCAAACATCAATCAAGTCTTCTCCGCTGCCTGGCTAATCAAACAATCCATCTCTGCAGATTCTCAGTGATTGCTGTCCCGGACCTGTACCAGAACCTGCTCATAAACATTATTGTGTACTAATCTTTAATAATTCATTGAACTTTTTATCAGTCTCCTGTGGTGTTCTGCATGTGGGTTAAGTCACTTAAACCTATCATGACAGTACCATTTTATTACTGAAGGTGTAAATTTCTACTGTATATAATGGCAATAATATTAATATAATTGTTTAATAATCTATAATCTTTTTATAATCTATAATCTATTTTGCTTCTGTAAAAAACAGGATTTCCCAATTGTAGGACCATTAAGGGATTTTTTTCATTCCATTCCATTCTGTTCTATTCTATTCTAATATTAGCCTTTCAACATTTGGCTGTGGGCTAACATTAGCCTGAGAAAAATACGGTGGGCCAGAGGGCACATTCAATTTTATCAGTGGCGCAACCAGCGTAGCATGTGACGGTGTTTTGAACAGCATCATGACCAAGAGGCAAAGACAACACATGAAAATTAGTCTAGAGTGCACAGGCATTGCTCAACATTCAAAATCTTAATTTTGGTTGTGAATCAAACAAAAAATTAATCCATAGGCTGCTGCTGTTTTACTAGGTGACAGCCAGAATCTAGAAGATTCTGGTGAGCTGTGGCAGAGAGACGTGGTGGAAACCCAAGGGAGAAAATCCAAGGTTTGAAGAATACATTTTAATTAAGCAATTTAAGACAAGACTTAAGGTTATTCATCTTGAAAGAATTGCAAAATGGGATGTTAATGTCTGGCCAATGATCATAAATGAATAAAATGTTAACATCTGACTGCAAAGTCCCTCATGTGACTTGTACAGTAGAGTGCCTGTGGTCCCATCAAAATCTTTTAGTTTGACAGACCTGTTAGAAAAGTAGCATGTAGCCTTTGTCACTTTATATTAGCCAATAGAAGCAATTTTGACATTTCTGATAGTCTATTTTATAAAATAAATACTCAAAATGAATATTTGAAAGGAGAGTAAAATTATTAGATTTTATATAGGCTTATTTCATTTTCAAACTATTTTGAATGTTATTGAATTTGTAAGTAGTATTTTCAGGTTTTCAAAATTGTTTCAGCTGTTTCAATTTAATTGATTGAATTTGAATAAAATATTACTCGGCTTGAAAGGATTCAGATATTCACATGTTAAGGGAGGTTTTGTTCCATATCTTGATAGATTCATTGCCAAAAGATTTTCCAAAGTAAAATCAAAGAAGTGGCCTACCACGACTATGAAGCTGATCCGAGTGGGAAATTTGTCCTCTGCATTTTAATCAACTATGTAGGGGCAGTGATAGCCATGCCAGTGCAGGAACTGACTGCAGTACTGTAAGGTGCCTTGGTCAAGGTCAGTGACCGGCGCACTTGAAATTTGACAACCATACCATGCATATTAGTTTATGTAAATAAATTATATCAATTAGGCTATGTATGCTTCTTTTTTTTTTCTTTTTACAACTCCACTCCTGCTAATTTCTCTGCCCTAACCGTGACCCTCGGGTGCCCTAACCGTGACCATTACCAACACATACCTTACCCTAAACCTAACCTAAACTCAATTCACACCTTAGATCTAAACTTTACCCCCACCCCAAGATCAAAATTTCTCCTCATGAGGACAAGTCGTTAGTCCCAGCAAGTACGTATAATTCCCGAAATTGTAGCATATTCCTTGCAACCTTCTCAGAGCACAAGCACTATACTCTAACCACTAGGCCATTACTGCCACCTACGTATTATATTGTATTATTGTGCAATTGCACTATTGATCTCCAGTTACATACCTTAACTTTACTACATTCTCTCATATCACTCTGCAAGGCTCCAACTCATCAACTGCAACAGTTAACCATGGCGTTCCTCAGGGATCTGTCCTTGGTCCCCTGCTGTTTACCATCTACTTGCTCCCCCTCGGTCAGATCATCCGCAACCACGGACTCAGTTTCCACTGTTACGCAGACGACACCCAACTGTATGTCAGCACTACGCCCTCCTCACAACTCCCACAAATACAACTTAACAACTGTCTCCTTGATATCAAAACCTGGATGACCAACAACCTTCTGAAACTCAACACCCACAAAACCGAGCTCATGGTGGTGGCCCCAGCACCGCTGCTCAGGAAGGTTGGAGACCTCACCTTGGTCATTGATGGCTGTCCCATCTCCCCATCGCCCAAAGTGTGGAACCTGGGTGTCATCTTGGACTCCACACTCTCACTCAGTTTCCACATCCAGAGCATCACCAAATCTGCCTTCTTTCATCTCCGTAACATCTCAAGACTCCGGCCGTCACTTACCGACTCAGTCACCGAAACTCTCATTCTTTCATTTTTCACCTCCCGTCTGGACTACTGCAATGGTGTCCTGTCTGGGCTGCCCAACAAAGCCCTAGACAGATTGCAGTACGTCCAGAACTCAGCTGCCAGGGTGTTAACCCACACCAAGCCCTGGCAGCACATCACCCCCATCCTCAAGAAACTCCATTGGCTGCCAATCAAACAACGCATCAGCTACAAAATCCTCCTCCTCACTTACAAAGCACTTCATTCTCTGGCACCCAAGTACATCACTGACCTTCTTCACCCACTCACTCAGTCACGGTCCCTGCGCTCCACCAGCAAGAACTTACTTTCCATCCCCCGTACCAGACTCAAGACCTTTGGCGACAGGGCTTTCTGTGCAGTGGCCCCGGCTCTTTGGAATGCCCTCCCCCCTCCTATCCGTTCCGCAACTTCCCTGACACAGTTCCAAAAGCACCTTAAAACACACCTTTTCTGTCTTGCCTACCCTTCCTAACCCCCTCCCTGTCCCTACCCCCCCTTACTTCACCTCTTGTAAAGCGACCTTGGGTGTCCTGAAAGGCGCTATATAAATCAAAGTTATTATTATTATTATTATTACATTCTGGAACACTGTGAAATAGTAACATTGCAGTTTATGTCTAGTGATGTCTTATTGTTGTGTGTACTGAATTTAACATTGCAATTATGAAGTTTGAAGAAATTTCCTTCTGTTTAATGCTGTGTTACATGGTTGATTGACAAAGTTTCCTTATTTATAAAGTTGTATTAATTTAGCATTTTCTGATAAGAATTAAACAAAATGTTGGTTGAATGTACATTGGATGTATTGTACCTTTCTCTGAAGGTCTGAATTCCATTTTCTTTTTCGTTTAAATCTGGCCTGTAAAGTTGTCGGGATCAGGCCTGTTTGCTCCTCCTTAATTGGATATTTCTTTCACCTGTCGTTTTCCCTCCCTGCCTCAATTATAATTTATTCCTCTCACCTGTTTTCTCTGAGATATATGCTGTTCAGCCTGAGCATTCGGATCATTACATTTGTTTTCTGTTAGTTTCTGTTAATCCTGATGTTCATGTCCTGGATCCTGACGGCCAGTGGAAAGAGGGTTTCGTGTCTGTCCCGTCTCCTGCTCATCCACTGTTCCTCCCCTGCTGAGTCCTCTGGGTTTTTGGCTCCTTACGCGGGGGGGTTCAGTTTTTCTCCCAGTAAGCCTGGCTCCAAGGTGGAGACCAGTTTAAGGGTCCTGCATCAAGTTCTGGTTCGACGTCCTGTCTCAGCTACCCTCTACCACTGAGTCTGCTCATCTGCATCTGATCCTGTCTGCTCCTGTGCGTGACCGCCTGGTCATGCTCCCGGACCCAGTCAGGCTCTGAACCCACCTGGGAGCTCTATGATGCCTGGAAGCCTGGACCCTGCCACCTGTCTGTTCCAACCTGATCTGGATCCTGTTCTGTCTGTTCCTGACCAGGATCGGCTTCCTGCAAGACCTCTGGAACTGCAGCACTGGGGACATTCTTGGACTGGACTGTTAAACCAGAGTGTCTGTGATTGGGCGGTGCCCCGCCCCCCCCTCCTGCAGCATCCACGAGCTACAGTTCCTAGAAGCTCCACTTTAGTTCTAGTTTTGTTTTTCATTAAATAAACGTTATGTACTTTCCTACTGGCTGTCTCTCCTTGAATACTGGGTCCATCTGTCTTGTTTCATGACAAAAGTCAAATGAACCCCATAAAAACAAGGAGTGTTTAGGAGTTAGAGGTTGAATAAACACAGGCTTATCTCAGATAAGATAATAGACTTATAATAGTGAAATGTATTGCATGTGATGAAACTTGATTTTTCAAACAAATATTAAATGTTTCAGGAGCACAACGAACCTTTTAAATTTATTTAAGCGTAAAAAAAAGAGACAAACTTACTGTGCATCATAATTCAGCTGTTGTTGTTCGGCAGAAGCTTCCAGCTGCTTAATTCTTTAAAGAAAGACATCAGTGAACGGTCAGTTTGCAATTATTCTAAAATTATCTTTTGAATTTAACATTCATTTCACTGATTTGTGGAAAAGATCAGAGGATGATAAGCTCTTTGTTGAAGCGACTGCATTCAACTTTTTGAGTGGAAACATCAGAAAAAAAATAGTATTGAGTTTATGCAGATTTTTTCTCATGTGTTATTACATTGTTTAAAAAGACAATGTATCAATATCCTGGTTGTCAAGAAGGTTTTGATACAAAGCTACAGGAAATAAATTTCTGATCCCAAAGTTAGGCACATTTTTTGAATGTAACATACCTTTGCCTGAGTGCTTCATTGTCCTTTTGCTTGTGTTTAAAAGAAGAACTGTGGAGTAAAATAAGCAACTGTCACTAGGTTACTGCAAAATGTATAGATTGAACTGACCCTCGTTTCACTCATATCAGTCAGTAGATCCCATTTATATTTTCTTATGGCATAACTGCTTAATCTTTAATAATGTATTAAGGCTGATGATAAAATAACCGGGGGGGGGGATGAAGCCTCACGCTGTATTGCTCTGAAGTTAGTTGTTTCCTAAAACATGTTTTTTCTGCTATCTACAAAAATCTCAGTTTATCATGGTTCACTGACCCAGGTAGGGATGAGAACATAGGCAATGTAGTAATTTACAATGGTGAACAAGAGAAAAAAGACACATAAATTTACCTTATATTTTTTATTTGCAGATCCAACTCATTTATTCTGTAAGATTAGATCAAAATAGATTTAGACACACTTTGATAGCTTACCGTATTTTCACGACTATAAGGCGCACCTAAACGTCTTTTTTTCCCCTCAAAATGTGGGGTCGCGCCCTATAGTGCGGTCTTATCTACAGGCGTTATTTGAGACCTACATGGTATGTGAGAACAAAGGGGAAGTGTGGCGGCAGTATTATAAGAACAGGTATGTGCTTTATGCAGAACATTGTTGTCATAACAACCCTGAAAATGGCAAAGAGACACGCCTATGAAGCACAGTTTAAACTGAAGGCTATCAGCTACGCAGAGGAACATGGAAATCGAGCAGCTGCGAGAGAATTCAATATAAATGAATCGATGGTTCGCAAGTGGAGGAAGCTGGAAAACGAACTCCGACTGGTGAAGAAGACGCAGCTGAGTTTCCGCGGACATAAGGCGAGGTGGCCCGAGTTGGAGGAAAGACTCGAGCGGTGGATCGTGGAGCAAAGAACGAGTGGGGCCAGCGTTTCAACGGTCACTGTTCGACTAAAAGCAGTAAAGCTGGCGGAAGAAATGAAAATTGAAAATTTTCAAGGAGGTCCATCGTGGTGCTTCCGTTTTATGAAACGGTGCAATTTTTCCATCCGGACCAGGACTACAGTTGCTCAGCGACGTCCGGCGGATTATGATGAAAAGCTGGCGAGCTTCCACTCCTTCTGCAGCAAACACATCGCTGACAAAGTCATCCAGCCAAGCCACATCACCAACATGGACGAGGTGCCGCTCACTTTCGACATCCCGGTGAATCACACCGTGGAGAAGAAGGGGACCAGCACTGTAGCGATACACACAACGGGGTATGAAAAGGCGTCGTTTACTGTTGTGCTTGGCTGCCACGCAAATGGACAGAAACTGCCGCCTATGGTGATTTTTAAAAGAAAGACTTTGCCTAAAGAGGCTTTCGCAAAAGCCGGCCTATGTTTTAAGTTAATTTATGCGTCAATAAACGAAGAAGAAAGGGAAACTGGCATGTCGGATTTAGCGCAGCTGTTTAATTCAGAAACAGAGGATGAGGACTTTGAGGGGTTTGATTAATACTCTGTAATAAATACTTGAATAAAGCACAAACATACTCAGTTTTGCTCCCGCTCTATTTT
>JAGKQL010000051.1:3181945-3226206 GCA_018398635.1 Cyprinodon brontotheroides
TTATTATATTCTGCAAAAATACTGCAGTGAATATAATGCATTCTGTATCATGAATATAATTCCAAAAATATGTTGAAAAGGTCAGGAATTGTTGTAAATTTTGCTCTTTCTTGTTACCAGGTAAAGGAAGGTAAAGTAATAATGCTAAATGCTCAAATGCTGATAATAGTTCTGTTTTATACTAAAGCCTTTTTGTTTATTTGATAAAATACCTTTTGGAGACGGAGTTCAGATTTCTTCACTTTTGGTTTAATGCATTGGTGTGTATAAAAAAGAACAAAAAACATTAAAAATTATCCCCATATATTTCCCCTCGCTGAATTTGCTTAAAAACAAAAAAAAACATGTTATTATTTTTGCAAATATGGAATTTTCAATTTTTATTTATTTAACTTTGATGGATTTTGAATAAGCTCACACTTTTTTAATAACAACATCATATATTTACCTTTATTTCAAAATGGGGTTGAGGATAAACCTTCCATTTTTCCAACTCCTAAAATTGACAGATTATTAAATTTGATACCACCCCTTTAAATTATTTTAGAATAGCAGTTATGGAATCAGTACTGAATTGTTGGATATAAAACAATAACATAGCTCCTGTATTTAATATTCACACAACATAGAGTTCATAAAAGGACACCAGGCCGCTTATTACCGACACAGTCTCTTGGCATTCATCCAGCTGTATTTATTCTAAAAAGTCCCATGAAGTAAAATGGCACTCTTAAAGCCAACAACTTTAAAAACAGTAGGAGTTACTTTTTTCAGGATTCAGTTACAAGCACACATTTTTTGTTTTGGTTGTTGCCTTGTACTGACTTTTGCTTTAAAGTTTTCAATTGTAAAACATAAAGGTTAAAAGGACAATGTTTTTTGCAATTAATATTACAGCTTAACTTTTAAATCTGGTGCATTTACCTGGAGCTGCCTACAGCCGTCTTGCTTGCTTTCTGCTGCTTTTGTCTTGTCTTGTTTAAATTAAAAGAGGCTTCATCTGTCAGATTATATTTGTGATAATCAAACTTTCCATTCATTTAAAGGCTGGACTTTTTACTCAGTCCTGTACTTATAATACATATAAATATTTAGCTGGAACACCAGCCTCTCGGTACTTGATCCTTTTCCTCCAAAGACAAACCAGTAGGATCTCTACCTAGAATGGAGGAATCTTTTATCATAGCTATAGACTTTTGGAACGGCATACCGCAGTGGATATGCTTTTAGCATGACATCAGAGGCATAGCTTACTTAGATCCCAAGTGAAAATCTGGGTGAAAGTTGCATTAGAAACCCCCAAAGACTCCTTACCTGTATCATCCTGTTTGATAAAATGAACAGTTCCTCAGCTTTGGATATCAAGCCAGAAAGACTTATCAAAGTAATTCATGCAGAGTAGCCAGAGAAAACTTCTTCTTTGACTGCTTTAAGATGTCCCTCTATGACAAAGTGGTAAAAGTACTTTTTCATCATGTTTAAATATTCAGAATTGACCAACAAATAAATATGTTTTTTCACAAGTCTAACTTCTAATTTTTATTTTTGTAGTTTTTTTAATTAGAAGTTCATGTTCATATACTGCCAAGAGAATGAATGTCCTGATTAAAATAGTGTTCTAATAAAGCTATTAAAGCCATTATTTGCCTATTGATGTCTTGCCTGCATTTACTTGAACATTTGAACTTCAACCTCTGAAACAGATTTAAATTACAGTATACTTAGGACTCTAGATAACGGATAGTTTTCACTTTGCCTGTGTTTAAATATTTAATAAGACTGAACTAATATTATTGACAATTACAGAAATTACAAAAAGTTGAAAATTAAAAAGCAGCCAATGGAAGGAAATGGAGGCATTAAAGGTTTTTACAGAAGCTCTAAGATTCACAGAAGACAGCGCTCTGAAAACCATTGGAATAAGCACTGAAGGAAGGTTATTACGCCAATGACTTTACCTGGAGTTCTGACTGTTCCTGCCATCTGGGATCATTCAAGCGAAACAGTTCATGTAAAGAGAGAAGCTGCAGTCAGGTAACATACTGACTGTTAGACACTATAATGGTGAATTTCCTCGTTATAGTAAATATGTACTTTCTCATTGTTTGCAGGCAGAGTATTGTGGCAGATGGAAATGGGGAAAATTGGTAGTTGCTCTGGAACCAGAAGCAGCTTCAGTCTTTGGCGAAAACTACCAGCTGATGGCTTCATAGCAGAGAATCAGGGAGAAAACAGACTTGACCTATTTCCTGGAACTAAGTACATCGTTGTTGATTGTGGAGGTAAAGGCAGCTTTAAAGAATATGAGGTTGTATAAGAATTGGATATAGAGTGTTGGTTATATTCTTTCCAAATCACTTCCAATTATAAGTATTTACTCTCAAATAAAGTCCAAGTTTATTTTTCTTAAAGTGTTGTGGACATATGTTTACTTTCATCCAAAAATTATAGCATTTACCTTTACCATTAATATACTATTTGCTCTACTTTATTCATATTTTAGTCAGAATACTTTATGTCTATTATACTGGTTTGAGGGGAAATACTATCATTAAATTGTTATTGTATGGGTAAATAAAAAAGAAAGAAAGGTTAGAAAGGTTTTATTCACTCTTGTTCCCTTACTTTGTTTCATATTATATGATTCACAGTAAAGGAATCATATGGTACACAGGTCTTAAACCACAGCATGTCATGTCACTTGATAAGCTATCATGCAAGAGTTCTAATGTTGTCACCAAACTGACCTGAGAAGAGAGAGCAAAAGTAAAGTGTGGATATCATTTATCTGTTTCATCAGTTAGAGTTAGAAAATCAGTTAATTAAATTCAGTTCAGTCTATCTATTTAGCAGCAATTCAAAACACATGTCATTTTAAGGCACTATACATATACAGTTCTAATAATTATGCAGACAAATTAATTAAGGAAACCCAGTCATTAACTTCCCCCTAAATTTGCACTCACATGTAGGCTTCTTCAAAGATCCATTCTTTGACTAATTTTATCTTCCATTTACTTGCTCTTTCAGGTTGCTTCTTTAGAAAATGTAAAATCTCATTTCATGCAGATGGCAGAAACTAAATCAAGTTGAGCACAATTATTATTTTTCCCACTATAACCAACATTTGACTGACAAACTGAGATAAAATCTGGAGTAGTTTTATATTTTCTAGATATCAACAGACATAAACCAAGTTTATTATTTGAGTCACAATGAAAATCCTCTTCTTCCTCTCCTTCTCAACTAAGTAGTCTAAAAGGTGTTTTCACATCAAACATGAACTTTGCTCCCAGAGGAAACAATTTACATGTTAGCACTGTGAGGCAGAGCGAGGCAAAGGTTGTTCATTCCAGCAAGGCTGAAACACACATTTGTGATTACAGGTCCGTTAGAATTTGCTGCGAAGTAGGCTCAGCGACATTCACAGGAGCTGAAAAATCTTAATTTTTGTTCACATTTGTGTTGAGAAAACTAATCAGAGACTAAATGTGAAAGAATGAAGGAGGCAGCAGAAATTTTTTCAACCAAAATGAAGACAGACTTTTAAGAAAGAAAAATGAAGGACTTTTAAGACAAACAGTCCTTTAAATGGTTAATGAAGGACTGTTTGTCATCTTCCCATTTGCTTCAGTGCAGACAACAGCCAATGACAGCCTTTTCCCACCTTTGCACTCTCTCTGCTTCTCTAATCTATCTCTGTACCCCTCTGATCTCCCCTTGGGGCTCCTTAGCTCCAGAGGGGGACAAGGTCAACTGCCTCATCCCAGTGCTGGTGCTCTTTCTGATTTTCCTGCTGCTCACCTTTTTTTTTACAAGTTGGTAGGAACCATAAAGCAGTTTGTAAAATCTTGTGTTAAACTGTATTGGATCTGAAGTCACAAGATCCCTTTTTTGACTGACTTGACTTTTACCTTAAAACTTATTTGTCATTTGATGATTTTAAACATCTGATTCAGTGTTGCCTTAGCTACCAACTTGATTACTACTACTCTGTAGATTGGTGTTAAGGTCAGAACACATTGTACAAGATGTAGCAACAGATCTGATGGAAAACTTGATCCAAATTGTAATTACTACATCTATGACGTTGAAGCAATTATATCTCATTGAAATTTATAGGGCTGGAAAGACCCAACATAATTCTCTGCAGTTGTATTTGTGTAACTTTGACCAAGGTAGACCTCCGGTCTATTTTGGTTTGATCTATTTAACAACATGACACGAATGCCATGTGTCAGAGAGAAAGAACATCCACATTGGATGTGTTTATAGTTGAAAAGTAAAATCTCTCTGATGTACAAGGTAAAACCTCCAGGTTCTGCCCCATATATGTTCATCTAGAAACACACAGTTTCTATTGTGCAAGCGGGGCAGAATTGGAAGTGCTCTAATAATAAACAATTTTAAAAAAGTCTACTTCTAATTATTGGGGGTTGCCAATCAGTGCTCACCATCACCTCCATCTCTCTTTATTTCAGGAGAGAACCATTGACATCACCGTTCATGAAGTCCTTGAACACAGAGTTTTGAGGGAGCTGCTTAAGGCCTCTGGGAACAATCTAGGTGGACAAACTGTGGACAGAAAATTTAAAGAGTTTCTCAGAGATATATTCTCTCCTGAAATCTGGGATGAATATGAGGAAAAGTATCCCAATGAGGTTACAAGAATTATTAATGACTTCACAATTTACAAAAAAAATGATGATGATGTGCATATCACCTGTCCTCTAAATCTAGGAATGATGGCTCAAAAAAAACAAAACATGGAGGAGTTCTTTAAAAATGTGCATGGAGCATCTTATGATGAGGGATCAATCAAAATATCGAATGAAAAACGAATATCTTTCTTTGAAGAGTCTCTTTGTAGCATCACTCGGCTTCTCAGAGGCATCTTGAGCCAACTACAAAACATTGAGTACATTCTGTTGGTTGGAGGTTTTTCTGAAAGTCAGATTCTACGAAAACACATTACTGATGAGTTTATAGATATCTGTAAAGTTCTGTGTCCAAGAAGGCCCCAAGAAGCCATAATGAAGGGAGCGGTAGAATTTGGAAGAAACCAAGGAGTAGTTGTGTCAAGGAAAAGTGCCTATACTTATGGAGTAAGTCTTTTAGAGTGGTTCGATGAGTCCAAGCACAGGGCAGACAAGAAATACTCCAACAAAGAGGGTGACTTGTGCAGGGACATTTTTGGAAAGCTGGTTGAAATTGGTGAGGATATTGGTTGGAATGAAACCAGAGAGCATTTCATATCTCCTTTAGAAAGAGATCAAACAGAGATAACTCTTGCATTTTATCGCACAAAGAAAAGAAATCCCATGTATGTGGATGAGCCAAGAGTAGAAAAAATTGGTTCATTGGTTGTTCAGTCACCCGACACCACACTTGGAATGGATCGTGTGATTGACCTAGATATACAGTTTGGCTCCACAGAAATGACAGCGACTGCCACTGACAGAGAGTCAGGGATCGTACACACAGTTGACTTAGACTTCATGACAAAATAATTCATATCAATTAGAAGTACTTAATCTGTTTGATACCAATGTATGCATTTACTTGGCAGCTGTTAGCATAAACCAGTTTTATTGGTAAAATAATCTAAATTAAATGCAGCTGAAAAGGTTGAGGAACCAGGCAAAGGAGCAATTACTACTGTTGGCAAAACTCCTGTAAAGAATAAAGGAATGTTTAAAGCTGCATCTGGTCTTTGGAACAGAAAGCGGATGAAGAAGCAGAGTTTGCAGTGCGTTTCCTAGCAAATCCATGCATCATTGCCTCTGTTATCACTTATGAGCCTGAAATGTTAAAAGCACTGGTATGTTCTGCCATAAAAAGCCACAGATTTGTTGCATCATATAAGCAAACTCCTTCTATGTGTATAATGTTTATATTATTGTACTTTTTCTTGTCTGGATTATTTATTTATATGTATTATGTGCTCTTTCTCGACTTGTTCCATTTTATTTTGTTCATCTTTGAAAGCATTTATAGTCTGTAAATGATACCTAGATTTTTGTACTTTATTGTTTCTATATATTTTATAACAATTTTTTTTTTCTGTATCCTTAAATTTACTTTAATACCAATGCACATTTTACGTGTCCCGCTGCTAAAACAATTTACTTGTTCCCGTAGATGGCTAACAAAGTTGGTTTTATCTCAGAGATTGGCAGAGTACACAAAAAATTGTACTAATGTAAGAGTAGACATTCTGTTGAAAGTAATCTACTGAAAAACTATTCAAGAGCAAAAAAAGGATTTGGTAAGTAGGCTTCTTAAGCACATAGTAACTAATTATAACAGCTAATTTATTCATTTTAAATTGATAAATCTGACAGGAAAAAATATAAAGTTACGTAGACATTCAAATTCTTAATTTTTAAAGACTAAAAAAAGAAAGTGCTCAAGCTGGAAAAAGGGGAAAAGGTGCATCAATTAGCTAAAGAACATGTTAAAGGTCCCATTTCATGCTACATTTGCAAATAAAAAAAACATTATTAACAAACCCTCAAGAGCATGTATTTGCCATCTGTGCAGGAAAATTCTTCTCAAATTATGCAGACAGCCTATACCAAAAATCTTCTCATTCAGCTCTTTTGGGGTTCCACGTCCTCCTGAAGTCTGCGCCCCCACAACTTGTATGGTAATCATACAAGTAACCATGGTAACCAGTCAAAGTTCTTGAAGATAGTCTAGATGCGTGGCATAATTGGCATAATTACACACCGGCTATCTGGCTGCTACCCACCGGCTACCTGGCTGCTACCCACGCCGACCTGGCTGCTTCCCGCCGGCTACCTGGCTGCTACCCACCGGCTACCTGGCTGCTACCCACCGGCTACCACTGCTTCGCGCCGGCTACCCACCGGCTACCTGGCTGCTTCCCGCCGGCTACCCACCGGCTACCTGGCTGCTACCCACGGCTACCCACCGGCTACCTGGCTGCTACTTACTTGCCTGTTGAAGCAAAGCCCAAGAGATTTTTCCAGTCAGCAGGAGCAACGTCCTTTTCCACAGACGGCGAGGTACTCATGGTGTCCCGGACGGGCGAGGCGATCAGCGGAACGGAGCTATCATGGCCCGGGAGCGGCGTGTCTACCTGGGACAGACCACGCACGCTAGCCACGCTGCGGCTACATTCCGGACTGGCACATCATCCCCTGACGGCTCCAGTCAACCATGGCGAGACCGGACCGCACCACAGTCGACCTATATACGGACGCGGATCGGCCATATCCCACAGATGGGGAGACTCCCTCACCAGCTCGTATCCACCCGGACCCCACCATGTTCACCTGCTGCAACTCCGCGGCGCTCAATCAGCACGTCATCAGAGCATGCCCAATACAAGGACTAATAAGCCACAATACCGGAGGGCTGGAATACGCGGAGTGGATTTCAGTCTTCTTCGCTCTTTCCCAAAATATAAGCCAGCCTCCAAAATAAAAATGGAACTCTTCAACACCCAATCACTAACAAATAAGAGCGGCCTGATATCTGACCGCATACTGGACAAAAACATAGATATAATGTGCCTCACCGAAACCTGGCACAAACCAGGGTCGTATCTGACATTAAATGAAGCTTGTCCTCCAGGATACACCTACCTGGAAAAGGCTCGGACCATCGGCCGTGGAGGAGGTCTTGCTGTTATTCATCACAAGGACCTAATTATAACTCCCCACCCACTGCCAGAGCTGACAACATTTGAATGCCTTCTCTTTAAATGCAAATCACAAATAGAAACAGTTTCAATTCTTCTCATTTATCGCCCTCCCAAACCACACCCCCAATTCATAAATGAACTGCAGGATCTCCTGACAACCCTTTGTGCAACAGCCAAAAACACACTTATACTGGGGGATTTCAATCTACATGTAGACTCCCCCACTAATCGCCCCGCTGCAGAATTTCTTGAACTCCTGGACTGTCTACATCTTACACAACATGTCACAGTACCAACACACACCAAAGGCCACACACTGGATCTGGTTATTACAGACAGTGCTTCCATCACCAATCTGCAGGTACATGATTTAGGCATGTCAGACCACAACAGCATCTCCATGGAACTGTCTTTAGCAGGCCCGTACAATAAAACAAAACGTCAGATCCATTTCAGAAACCTAAAAGCAATAGATGGCAACCTCCTCAACCAGGACATACAAAACATCTCACTTGACCCACAGTTCACATCAATTAATGGATCTGTTAACTACTACAATTCCAGCCTCCATAATATCCTGGAATCTCATGCACCTCTAAAAACAAGAACAGTTCACTTTTCCAAATCAGCCCCCTGGTACACCATAGAGCTCCGCAAAATGAAAACTGCTGGCCGTGCCCTGGAGCGGAAATACACCTCCACTGGACTACAAGTTTTCAGACAGGCTTACCGTGAACATCGAACATCATATGTCAGAGCACTCACCACAGCCAGATCCCAATATTTCTCACAAAAAATCTCAAACAGCACTGGAAACCCAAAACAACTATTCTCAACAATAAATTTTCTGCTCAAACCTCCCACACATGCACATGTCGATAATAGTACTAGTCAGTGTAACAGATTTATGGACTTCTTCAAAACAAAGGTAGCATCAATCCGGTCAGCCTTCCCTGTTACAGCCCCATCACCATCACCCGCTGACGGCACTCCCTCAACCCAACACAATACTTTCTCAGTTTTCTCAGACGTCACGCAGACAGAGGTGGAGAAGATCTTAAAAAGCATGAGGCCATCCACCTGCGTGTTGGACCCTCTCCCCACTGCACTACTAAAAAATCACATCACAGCCATCAGTCCATTAATCACAGCAATAATTAACCAGTCATTACACTCCGGTCAGGTTCCTCCAGCTCTCAAAACTGCAGTCATTCGCCCCCATCTGAAAAAGCCCTCACTCGACCCTGAAATCCTGGCCCACTACAGACCCATTTCAAACCTGCCATTCCTATCCAAAGTTCTGGAAAAAGTTGTAGCAGCTCAACTCCACAGTCATCTTCACACCCATAAACTATATGAAAAATTTCAGTCCGGTTTCCGATCAGCACACAGCACAGAGACAGCCCTGGTCCGCGTCATGAATGACCTACTCATGACTGCGGACCAGGGCTCACCATCACTCCTCCTCTTATTGGACTTATCATCTGCCTTTGATACCGTTGACCACACCATCCTACTCCATCGTCTTCAGTCCACAGTTGGACTCTCTGGAACCACACTCAACTGGTTCCAGTCATATATCACGGGAAGGTCCGAATTTGTTGCCATAGGACAGTCCAATTCATCACCCCATACAGTCACCTGCGGAGTGCCTCAAGGGTCGGTCCTTGGGCCGACCCTTTTCACCATCTACATGCTCCCACTCGGTCAGATAATCAAAAAACACAAGGTATCTTTTCATTGTTATGCAGATGACACCCAGTTGTACATAAAAATGGACTCCACTTCTCCCACAGTTCTGCCATCTGCTTTTCACTGCTGCCTGGAGGAGATAAAGACATGGATGGCTGAAAACTTTCTACAGCTCAACAGCAGCAAAACAGAAGCCATTCTCATTGGCACCCCACACCAAACCAAGTCCTTCTCCCTAAACAGTATCCCTATCTTCGGTCAAAACATCCCTCTGTCCTCATCTGTCACAAACCTTGGTGTCAAATTGGATCCACATCTCACGTTTGACTCCCACATACGTCACCTCTGCAAGGTCTCTTTCCTCCACCTCAGAAACATCGCCAAACTCCGCCCCTCCCTTTCCCAACCCGACGCAGAAAAGCTAATCCATGCCTTTGTCTCCTCCAGATTGGACTACTGTAATGCCCTCCTCGTCGGGGTCCCTGGCAAAAGTCTACAAAAGCTGCAGCACATCCAGAACTGTGCTGCCCGGGTCCTGACGAGGAGGCGCAAACACGAACACATCACTCCAGTCCTCAGGTCCCTTCATTGGCTGCCCATCCAACACAGAATACATTACAAACTTTGCCTCCTCACTCACCAGTGCATACATGGAACTGCCCCGGCTTACCTCAAGGAACTCCTCACACCTCACACCGCCTCCAGAACCCTCCGCTCCACCACCTCCACCCACCGACTGCACCAGCCAAGAGTCAAGCTCTGCACAATGGGAGATAGGGCCTTCCAGGCAGTTGCCCCACAACTCTGGAATGGCCTCCCAGAGTCCCTTAGGGTCCCACAGAGTGTGGAGGCGTTCAAGAAAGGCCTCAAGACATTTTTATTTAAAAAAGCCTATGAACATTAGTTAGTATTTTATCTGTGTGGTTTTATGGTTATTTTACTGTTTTGTTTTTACTACGTATGTTATTTTACTGTAATGTCTCATTTTAACTATGTATACTGTTTTTATTATACGGTTTTGTTTTAACTATGAATTTTGTAGCACTTTGAGATTTTTTTAAATGTAAAGTGCAATATTGATCAAACATTAGCTACATGGGGAAGAAAGGCAGTCAGAAAAGTGAGAGTGTCTTGCAAGTTTAATGCAACTTTTTTTTAAGGCAACCATTGTGTTCCACAAAGGAATCAAAGAGCAAAGACATATCTAGCAGTTGGTCCTTGAGGACTTGAGTTTTCCACATCTGGAAGTACCTTGTGTGTGATGTGAGAGGACTGGACATAATACCATAGCTACTGAAAAAAAGAAGGACGCAGTAGGTGAAAGTAGATATGAATACCTACGTTTCACCATGAAGAGTGCAGGATTAGAATTAATCCATTTGAAGTCTTTAGGACATTTATAAAAAGTCAAAGCTGGGACAACAGTGTTTTTGTATCCAGCTTCAGCTACTCTGCCACATCTGTGTGCTGCTGTGAAAGAGAATGAAACATAGTATTGAACAACAGTACAGATCTTCCAAACCGTAAAGCACATTGATGCGATTCCAACACTAATTTTTTCAATTCCATATCTTCTTTTCATTTAATCTGTTGCAATTACGTCTTCTTTACATGTATCCTGCTTTCTTTAAACATTGACCTCATAGCTGATTTATTCCAGATGTAAACTGCACATGCAATATCTGTTTAAATATTAACCTGTTACCAGCGGACCAAATCTTTATTGATGTTAAAAATTAAAAAGTGCATTTCAAATGAAGATACAATTGCTTTTGATGCAGCACTTTACATTATTTTTTAAGATTCTTGTATTATAAAATATTACATAGTTGCAATTATAATTACCTTGTTTCTTACAGATGTTAAATGATGAAGTTATCTCCCCTAAAAAGGCAGTTGCGCCTCGGGACTTCCCCACCGGTTCTTTTCCTGGGAGCAGAGAAGTTATTTACTACTCTTAACTCAAACTGGGTAAAAAACCATATAAAAAGAAGGACTATAAAAACAGGAGTAAAAAGTAACAGAGTTTATTCCAGATCAGGTCACTACAGGACAGAGAAAATGCTTGGAGTCTCACACAGCTGTGTTAAAAATCACGTCCAAGAGCGTCCGGCAAAAGGTGAGCCCCTGAACAAGGTCTCCCTTCTCCTTCTTATAGCTCATGAGTCTATGTGTTGGATCATGTGGATGTTTAGCTGTCCGTATCAGAAACTGACACGCCATGCATGCCCTGACCTGTATGCATCTTGCCTCTATTCCCAAGAATTACAGATAGCTTCCCTTTATCAGACCAGCTGCAAGACGTGCCCATATCCTGCCTATCTTTAAAGACAAGAAAGCTGTGCCATTCAGATGACCTACTTACACACAGTGACATCCACAATGTGAAGGAAGGCTATCTACTCTCTCTAATCTGGCTAACAAAGTAACAATGCACATGATGTATAAAGAATAAACCTAAAACAGATAACCGGTAAAAACCAAGCAGAGGTGACAAAAAACACTATCTTATCACAGACTTATTTCCCTGAACATAAATGTGAACAAAGTGCAGAAATTATCTCCATCGATCCTTTTGCCAACTGGTGTCAAAAATCAGAACAGAAAACTCAGTATTTAGACAGACAGACAGTGTGAGCAGTTATTTATTAATTCCCCCCCCCCCCTTTCATGTTCACCATTATGGCAACGGAATTTAAATTTGAGTGCTGTGCTCTGCCAAAACCTTTTTTTGCCAAGGAAGGCTTATGAGGATGAAAACCCTCCTTTGATCATCCAATACTGCTTCATTGTTCATTTAAGATTTATTTTTATTACATAAGTAATATGAGTAATGCTAAACCAGACAGGGGGACAGAGGAAGAGACTGAAAAGAAAGAAAAAAAAAAGAAAACACACACACACACACACAAATAGCTGCTGTATCCGTAGAAGACAAAAAATGTCCTGTGGTCACTCTGGGCAAACCTGATGGAAAACCTGTAGGAGCGCCTGAAAACATACATCCATAGGGGGCCCTGCACCCGGCCCCACTCAAGCAATCTGGAGAGGGCAGAGAGGACCTCAGACTCAGTCCACCAGCAGCCATCCCGAAGCACAGAGACCAGGAAGACCACCGCAGAGGCAATGGGCCCCCACCCAGAGGGTCACAAAGGAAGCCCCCTAATAGAGCCCCCCACGACCATAGGGCTGTGGTCCCCCCAGGAGCCATGAGAGACAGCACTCCGTCCCCTCAGACCCCGGTCACTCAGACACAGGATAAGGGCCGAAACCCAAGCCCCACAAGCCAGAGCGCCACCAAACCACCACAGATGGGCCCATACCCCTGAGCATCCGAGAGAGCCAGGCACCCCGGACAGCCCCATGCAGTGGACCAGCTCATACCTCAGCACCACTGACCACCTCTGTGCCCCAGAAGCCACAATGTGGCCGCAGGTTGGTGCAGCAGCAAGGGAAAGCCAGGGCGCGCCCAGTCCAACGCCAGCAGCAGCACAGGCGTGCCCGGGGACATTCGAACCAGAACCAGATCCAATCATAGCCCCAATCACACCAATCAGACACATACACATAACATAACAAAAAAAATAAATAAATAAATACATAACTAAATTAATAAACAAATAGCTTGCCCAGCAGGTGTAGCAGGGCAGGCCATCCCGAGGCCAGCAGCCCCCGGCCACCACAGACCCCGAACCAGCAGAGACACCCCAGACACGCCCGGCCCTATGTAGGAAGCTGGTGTGCAGGAAGACCCGCTCTGGCCCCATATCATGAGTGGATTGAGGACCACTCAAGGGTCACAGGCCCAACCCCACCACGGTATGCCTAAGGCGACCCACCCCCCCCCCCCCAGACCCCAGAAGGAAGGCATCCTCTGGGGCAGAGAGGCCGCACCCGGACCAAAATGACTGTCAGTAGTGAACGATAGGTCTGCTTTCCACTTTAACAATGGCAGAGAGATTGTGTCATCTGTCTTTGACAATAACCTATTCATTTTTTATATTAGTTTTGGGGTGCAGATGCTTAGATATTCTGCTACTCCAGTTGGAAGTTGTAATTCAGCATACCTCTTAGTTATTACGGATTTGAGTTGATTGTATCCTAGAAATGAACTACTGCTAAGCCTATATTGAGATATTAACTCATCAAAGGGGATAAGGTTTCCATCTTTGATTATACTATCTAAATGTTTAATCCCCTTGTTCTACCATTAAATAAAGTTAAGCATTTTGTTTATTTTGAAGGATGTCAGGATTGTAACAGATGGGTGTAAGCGTACATCAGAGAACTTTGAGAAATTCCCATCAGGCTGTCAAAGAAGTGCTTATATTAATTATTGTTTTCTCCTTAACTGATTATTCAAATCTGCCAGATTTATTGCTATGTTAAAAGTTCTCCAAGCAAAGTCTTTCAATCATAAACTATACTTATCAATAATTCTGTTTAATTCAAGTTTAACTATTCTCTATTCAAAAATGTATTCTTCAACTTGGGTAACAATATAGGTAGATTCTACTGATTTGATCCTGAGATCTACGGAAATCAGATTTTTTAGATTTCTTTTTTTCTTATGCAATGAAAAAGTGATTATTTTGCCTCACATTACTGTTTTCTCTGCTTCCCAGAGGGTACAAGTGTCATGAACGCGGACAGATGGACCCAGTATTCAAGGAGAGACAGTCAGTAGGAAAGTTCAAACGCTTATTAAATAAAACAAAACTAAAGTGGAGCTGTGCAGCTTCATGGACGCTGCAGACGGGGGTGGGGCACTGCCCAATCTCTCAGGACACTCTAGGGGAGAAAACACAGGTAAGTGATCACGATAAACTGATATTTGATTATCTGGGTTGGTCACCTACCTGGTTTAACAGTCCAGACCACAGAAAGTGTCCACAGTGCTGCAGTCCCAGAGGTCATGCTGGAAGCTGATCCTGGTGAGGGATCCAGAACAGACAGGAACAGACAGAAACAGGCAGTATCCAGATCAGGCAGGAACAGAGACAGGTGGCAGGATCCAGGACTTCCAGGCATCCACAGGCTTCCAGGAGGGTTCAGAGTCTTACTGGGACCAGAACCATGATCAGGTGGTCATGCACAGGAGCAGACAGGATCAGGTGCAGACAGGCAGGCACAGTGGAAGAGGGTAGCCGAGATAGGACGTGGAAACCGGAACTTGAAGCAGGACTTTTAAACTGGTCTCCTCCTGGAGCCAGCCTTACTTTTGATAAAAACTGAACCTCCCCCATAATGAACCAAAAACCCAGAGTGACTCCTCAAGGCTGGGAGGAACAGTGGACTCCATCAGGAGACAAGACAAACTCTAAAACCCTCTTTTCACTGGCAGCTAGGATCCAGGACATGAACCAAGGAAATAAAACTAACAGACAGTCTAACAGAAAGACAAGTAATGATCTGGAACTGAATGCTCAGGTTGAACTGAATATAAACCAGAGGAAACAGGTGAGGGGAATAAATTATAATTGAGGCAGGGAGGGAAAATGACAGGTGAAAGGAATGACTAATTAAGGGAAAGCAAACAGGCCAGATCATGACAACAAGTTGATATTTTCGATAGGTTGTTATGTCCTACGTATATTGACCATTCCCTTTTGAAATAATTGATAAAATAGGTGTCTTTTAAACAATGAGGTATCAAACCTCCAAGTCCTGGTGCATGATTTGGTGTCTGATAATTCACACACCAAAGAGCTACTAATTAAGAAATAGTCTATTCTAGAATATGAGTTTTGCGCTGGTGAGAAGACAGTGAATTCTCTAAAAGTGGGACGCTGGGAGCTCCATGCATCACAAAGACCAAAATCACTCATGTACTGTTAAACCATGTCTGCGGACTGCAATTTCTGCTGACTTCTGGTGTTACTTAGCCTGTCTACTCCCGAGTCAAATGCCAGTTGAAGTCCCCTCCTATGACAAGTGCATTGTCTGAGTGATCAGAGTGAAGGGAAGAAAGAGTGGAAGGATGAAAGGTCATCAACATTTGGGCCATAAACATTATCAATACCCAGATTCCTGTCTTGGATCGACATGTTAATCATTATAAATCTGCCTTCAAAGTCAGTAACTGTGCTGTTTACAGTAAATGTTACTTTTAAGTTTAGCAAAATGACTACTCCTCTTTGCCCAGAGTTCTAATTGGCTGAATATATGTGAAAAAACTCTGCAATGTATGAGCATTTATTAAACATGACGGCTCTCCACCCTGTCTACGATCCAGTCCGTTTGCCAACAGCAGCTCTGAAAAAGATTTGGGTCAATTTGATGCAATAACAAGAGACAACTTTGCAGGGCTTAATACCGTAAATCCTCTAATATAGGCCCGGGCCTTTATTTCACTCAAGTGCTGCATTGCGGTCCAGGCCTTTATTGGATAGAGGCCAGAATTAGAGACAGGCCTCTATTGCTATTTGAGCAAAACAGACTACCAGTGGAATGAATAAAAATGAGATTTTTGTGTCCATTTGAACCTATAAAACACTAGGTTCATTTATTGAAAAAGTACAGTCTTGTTAATGTCTCAAACTTGGTTTGAAGTAAAAAAGAAAAAAAAATCCTCCAATTGTGTGTAATCCTCCTCCTCAGTTTCCTTCTCCTCTTCATCTCTCCCTTTAATCTCCTCATCCTTTCAGCCCTCCTCATGTTCTGCTGCGTGTCTGTTCTCTTCCTCGCAGCAGACAGGAAGTGCAGTCAGGAAGCTCGTCGTCCAGCTGCCAGGGGCTGTGGTGTACTTGTATGTTACTACCACAAGTATAATGTTGAGGTATGCCCAGAAAAAACGTTTATAGCCCCGGCCTGTATTAGAGACCGGCCATTATTTACCTCCTCTGACAGCGAGACCGGCCAATGTTAGAGTCCTGGCCGCTAATGGAATACAGGCCAATATTAGAGAATTTACGGTATTATATTTTACACTAGCCTTAGATGGAACATCTCCCTTTGAGTACAACAGTTAGCTGGGGGTGGTGATCAAGCAGACAGCAGTGGCTCAGGTAGGGAGCAGAGCTTCAAACAGCGGCAGGACCAGTATGGGGCAGGACAGCGGCTTCTAACGGCTCCTCAGAAAACAGCAATTGGGCCCAGCTGTTCCTTCGGCAGTTAGATGTTGGTCGACCAGAGCTAGATAGCTCTCTCTCATCTGCTTCAACAGTCAGGTTCATGAAACACTGCGTTCAACTCAGTTTCAATCGCAGCAAAAGAGGGTGACTACGATCAGCTCCTTCTGAATCGTAGAAGAGGTGCTCTGACTTGGTCCAGCAAGCACAGACATCTCTGAGGGTATTGAGAGCTACGTAGCATAGCTTTGAACTGGCAACCGGTTAGTCTAGCCTTACATTTCCGTTGGCCACTGGCAGCAGGAACTTAAATAGAGATTATTATAAGAGAATACAAAATGGATGAGTAAATTAAAACAGTTTAATGAACTCACCATTGACAAAAACAACAGTAAGCTACAAATATAATACTCTCATATCCCAGTTGCTTACATAGAATCCGTGACAAGAAGTGACGGAATAAAAGAATATTTCAGATTATTGACTCAGGAACAGTGTTTCAAAGAACATTAAAGATTTACCAAAAAGAAAGAAGCAATTATCTTTGTTGATAGGTTGAAGGCAAGATCAATGCTTTATGTTGCATGATGCACTTTGCTTCCTAAGCAATTAAAATACAATGCAAATAATTAATTAAAAGTGTATATCACATTTTAAGGTGCAGTTTTGTGAACATAAGTCCAATTGTTTATTCAAATGCTCTACAAATAAGGTACTTTTTGAATGAATTCCATTAGTATTTCAAGTGCTGATGAAGATTGTCAGTCATCCAGGTCATAGTCATTCCGTAAAAGTTCCAAAAAAATCCATTAGACTTGGTTTCCAAGATTTGAACACATTTCGCCACCTCTCCAGGAAGCTTTCTCAATTCAAATGTTTTGAACTTTTACGGAATAGTATTTGAAGTGTTTTGATATATACACAAACATTAACAGAATCACAAACCTAACTGCTGCTGGCAGGGAAACATTGTGTTTTGAGTCTGTTAAAGCAAGATTTACCTTGATTACCTTATGGTTACAATGTTTGATCTGGAAAAAAAAAAAAAAAGACTTGACTCGGTGCAAAACATTTATGGCGTCACTAGTGGTGCACTCAGACCAAACGTGGTGTCAGCTGGGATTTCCGCCAGCACCACTAGGAATTAACTCCACAGAATTTCAGATGCAAACTGTTTAGATCCTGGACTGCATCATTAAATAAGAGGAGCTTGAGCTGTGTGAAGCTGACACCCCACCCAAATGAGAAAAAAAAATGGACTGAATGTTTAGCGCTTTGTTAGTGTAGGTTTGCACAGTTAAAATTGTAATTTGTAAACATGAAATAAATACATAAATAAAGATCATGTGTACTTCTGTTTTTTTAAGAGAAATTATTATTTTCTTAGGTCATCTAGAGGTCAAATATCCCCACATTAAGCTCTGAATTTAATCAAAGTTATTTATGATCTGAAATGAATTAAAAAAGCTTCTGCCGCTTTATTTTTAATGCTTCTTCACATTAAGTTCAGACCCGTGTCAAGAGCAGCTTTGACGCTCCTCAAGCACGTCCAGTAAAGTGTGTCCAGATGTGTCTGATGCTTCTGCTGTGTTCAATGGCAGAGAGCGGTTTTGCCTTATTTGCTGTTATAAGTGGTTAAAAAGTAGTTTTAATATGTTTTTAAGTGAGAAAGTCCACCTGAAAACTTAATCTGTGCTGTCCGATTATGGTCCTGCCTTCAAATGTTATTTTGCTGTCGGAGCCCCTCTGAGCAGTTGTACGGTGGGATACTGTCACTGAAAATCCGCTTCAACTGCAGCCTCTGCCCCACACGCCTCTTGGGGAATTTTGCTCTACTCTTCACGGCGGCTGTAATGAGATGTTAGTGTTTTTCATGTACATAATCAAAACTGCAGGCACCAGAATAATGAAAGCAAACATATTTTCCCATCAGGATTTGAAATTTGTAGTTAATTTAGTCGAGCAGCAAAAATTCAATTTTCCCAACTCCAGCATCTGCTTCTCTTGCAGTGCGCTGTTGCTGCTGCTCAAACCGCAATGCAGGACCTTTTGCTACACCTTGATGTGCATCAGCCTTTGATTTTGCATGTAAACTAGGTGCTTCTGCTGCCTCTAGCGCGTGTGGTCTGAACGTACGTAGAATAATATGCTGGCTTCTTTCCCGCCCTTTCCTGTGCGGTTTGTATTGACATACTATGTAAATCCACTGCCGCAGACATCTAGTTCGGTCTGAATGCACCTTTACCATCTGTGGGGCTTGGGAACAGGGCTGGCAGACTCAGGATGGGTTTCATGCTGTTTGTTTTGGCATTCTGTAAAATAGACTAACTGTTTCAGGGAGCTGCTGTTCAGTCAAAAAAAAAGATTATGATGGTCTGACAAGTGAAATGTATAAACCAATCAACTCTAATGATAAGGAAATTAGGCATTTTAATACTTGGTATTAACTTTGCTTTTATCCAGCATGGTGTCAATTATAGCTGTAAAATCGAAATGTCTGTAGAATCTGGTACTTGTCTTTTTGCTTCATCCATGCTATCTCTGCTGGGAAAGTGCAAGGCAATGTTGTCAACAAAGCATTGGTTGATTGTCAATGGTTTTGATCAATTCCAGTTCCTGAAGTTTGGTATCCTCTATTTTTTAAATTAATCCCTAGTTCAGCACACCTGAATTAAATAGCTGAATTACCTCCTTAGTATGCAGTGAATTTCTCTAGACTCCTCCTGCTTATCAATTTACTTGATTCAGCTGTATTGGACTGAGGAGACATCTAAAACATGCTTGATACTTGAACTCAGTGCCTGGTTTTGCTCTCCTTGTTTTATTGAACAAATATGTCCATCTAAAACATTTAATGATCAGCAGTCTGTCTATTTTTTGACCTAGGATTTGTTATGTGTAATTATAGGGCGCAAAGCAGCAACCTTGAAAAGAAAAACATTAACCAATAATAGGTATTGTTGTCATTGAGGAGTGTTACAATGACACAGTAATCACGTGCCCAGCCTCGACATGCACAAACACACTTGTTCTATCCTTTTTTGGACTGCAGTTCACATCTTTAACCCAAACCTAACCCCCAACCCAAAAAATAACCTTTACTCATTGGGAAAAGCCCCTTGTACCTGAAAATGGAGATGTTTAAACAGAAGAAAAAAAATGTTTTGCTGCTGCATTCTATCTCGATTTGTTCATTTCTCAGTTATGCTGATAGTTCTTGGAAGAATGTCCCATTTGTCCAATGATTGAGGGTGACGTTCCCAGTCAGGTTGAAGTGGAGGAATGTTCAAGGCCATCAGGCAACCCAACCAGTAGCATTCAGAGAGAAGAAGCTCCATAGGATCATGTGTGTTCTGTGAAATTAATATTGTCAAAAAAGGTGTAAATAAGACAAAGAATCTGAGTAAACATACATTTTTACGACATAAAAATAAGTGAAAATCCTATGAATCATATTGTTCTTAATGATGTTTCAAAATGAACATAGAGCAAACCTGTGGAACTGAATCATGTTTCTGATTGTAGAGATTCAGCTGAAGGTTCTGAATTGTTAACTTTCTGTACTGTTCATCCTGAAAAAAGTATTAAATTCAGATACGAACCAAAAACAAATATTTCCACTGTTTCATTTTTTCAGAAAAATACCTTATTACTTGGTGCAACATTGATGCCCTTGTTGAATTTAAATAATTCATGTGTCAGTTTCTTCTTTTCCTCCATATCAGCTTTTGCCTTTTCAAACTTCTCCTGTTTAACAGATGAAATACAGAGAAAAATAAAACTGTATTAAATCTAAAATTACAGATGTTTTTGGGTATGGCTACAGAGTTACTGGATTTTCTTCAAATATTACCTGAATAGTCGTTTTAACTGTTTCTGCATCTTTTTTTGGTTTCAATCCATCTTTGATTTGTGGCCAGTCACTCCTCAGGTCATCATACATCTCTTTTATTCTACTCTTAGTAACTGGGCTGTTAAGGCTGATGGCTTTTCCTGTTTTAATAGCTGGAGCAACTTGCTCTGCAACTCTATAGTAAAAAACAACAATGATCAAAACTTCTTATACAGTAATTTATATATTGCATCTTCTGCTAATAGCATCCTCTGAATTGGTAGAAATATTGTGGTAAATAGTGAGTTCAAGGGTTAAGCAACTTTTAAAAAATACTGTATGTACATTACCTGTCTTTGAAGGACTTAAGTTCTTCGTCTTTTTGTTCCAGAGCATATCTATTAATTAATATAAAGAAATCCAGCCATTAACAAAATGTAGTAATAAATGCAAGCATGACATTGTTATAAGATGACTGTGACTCAAAACATTGAAATACCAATCAATTTGTGTACTAGAAAGTCAACTTAGCTAACTGTAATGAATCTGCTTTTTTTAACGAAATCAGTCAATAATAAATAAATTCCTGACATGTTAATATTTGTTTTCTTTTCTTTTGAATGTTTAAGTAACAGAATTGTTTTATTAAGAAACATTTTTTAGAAAAGTGGACTATTCGTGGCCAAGGTTCTGTTTCACAGAACCTGCAGCTCAGTTGTTTTTTTTTTTACATTACCATTTGTCTTTCTTCTCATCATAGGTTGGAACTAACATGGCGGCGTAGTTGTAGAAATCAAAATCCTCCAGGTTGCACCCATTTGTGCTGCTGCTTACAAATAGATGTCTTTGCCCTTAAGGCTTGGTATTTATCTCTAGCGACACTACTGAAACGGCTCTTCCACTGTTGATATGTGCTTAAAAAGGGTTTTATTTTCTACTTGCAATATCTGAAGCACTGCAGGCATACATGACAATTTTAAGGAGAGGTTGAATGTTTACATATTTATTATAATTTTGTATGTTCTTTAAATTTAGTATTGTAATAAATATTTATCATAAAATTATTGGTGAGTGAATATATTTAATTAAGAAAAGTATGACTAATTAGAATTACAATATTAATAAGTAATATGATATAATTATTATACAATTTTTTATTATGTAAAATAATGACACCCCAACTTACTGGTTTAAAGGAGCCCAGCAGCGTAGTTAGTCACTGTAAAACCTTGATTGGATTATATAAACAAACCAATTGGATTGTATTAAGGGAACCAACCCAAATTTGGGGTTAAATTAACCCAGCATTTGATCTGTCCCATATTTACCCAACCCATCGTTGGGAAACAACCCATATTGGGTTGTTTTTTTAATGTTTCCAAGTGACTATAGATGATGGTAAATACATAGATGAAATTCATTCATAAATGTGAAAAAATAAAAACAAAACTAAAGAAGTAATTTTTGGATCAAGAAGGAGTGATTAAAAGTTGTCACAAAGGTTCACTCATTACAGCTAAAAACCACTGATCAGTACAGGTGGATGGATAATATCAGTACCACCCTTGTTATGAATGTAGTAAAATTATATTCTTTAAAAAAGTATATTAGTTTTCAATTGAATTGAAAATTAGAACAGAATTTTTTTATGAGTGTATTGGATGCCTGTCTCCGTGTTATCATAACATTTTTGAGTAATAGAACCTAAGAGCATCATGACCACATCATAAAAAGATAAAGAAGCATAAGGAAACAAAATGCAATACTATTTACTGTAAAGAACAGCCTGTAGAACAGCAGTCAGTGACTACCTGGAGCAGGGAAGTGATGTAAAAATAGTATCAAATGTGGCATATCAGTAAAGGCTGCAGACACTTGGAAACCTATCAGATATGCCTAAATTGAGCCGTTCAGAGTACCATGCAAAAGTCAGATCGGCATACAGTCAAAAGAGATTGGTTTTGGATCACATTTGCCCTCTGTGTAAAATTAGTCTTACAAGAAAATAAAGTATCTTTAAAACCTCCATCTCAAAGCAGAAATTTAAAGTTGCAGGATGACTGGACATAACTGATGACTGTACATAAATTAGATATATAATTTATCATTAATGTTTTCATCTCCTGTATTGAAGCTTTGTATCCATAAATTAATACATAAACTAATCAAAAAACATATTTACCTCATGTTTCGCTCAGTTTCCTCTAAGTCTTTTATTCTGTTTAAGAAAAAGAAAATTATGTAAATATATCAAATTGCATCTCTGTCTAGAAGAGTTGAGACAGTTATCATTGCAAACTGAGATATTGGTCAGATCTCTAACATTAATTACATTTTTATCTCTCCATTGACAAGCAACAGTGAGAGAATATATATCCACATAGAAAATGAAAAAGTTCAAAATAGCACATGCTACCGTCAGTGTTGTTTTTGAAAGCCATCTTAGATTTAGTCTTAGTCTTCAGAACGAAAACTATAATTAGTTTTAGTCACATTTTAGTCATTATGACATGTCATAGTTTTATTCGACTAAAACTCGAAAAGGTTTTAGTCTAGTTTTATTCGTTCTATGTTGCAAAAAGAAAGTTAACCTTTACAATTTCGAATAATAACCAGATTATTTACCAGACTGACAGCTCTTGCCTAGATACTACAATTGCTGGGTATAGAATGCGGCTGTGCAGTTCATCATTGCTGTTGGGCAGAAAACTTTGATTTGTAGAATTCAAATAAACTTATTTTTATGAATTAATGCCCTACTCTATGCAAAAGTGTGTCAAAAAAAACTGTCAAAATAGCAGATCTAATTCAACACATCATAGCTAACAAATTGTACAGTAAAGGAATGGTTTTAGACATACTGTACAACGTTGCCATTCAAAAGCACACACTTCCTGATCTACTATGAATTATGCATTACACATAGATCAATAAAACCTTTATTGCTCCAAAAAGCAAAGAATAAAAACATTCTTCTTTTTACTGACAATTTTTGCTTTGTTTCTAAAAATTGACCCCTTGGTTACTGCTGATCAGGGGACATAACTACGTTAGCAAATTTATATATACATTATATATATATATATATATATATATATATATATATATATATATATATATATATATATATATAATATATATATATATATATATATGCAGAAAGAACCTTATAATTGCCTTGTAATGCCATGACAATCCAGACCTAAATTTAATGAATATGTTAACTAAAATGTTGAATATTTAAAGGAAACAGATAAAATATTTTAAGGAAAATACATGGAAACATTTACATCATATTTAAATAGATAGAAACGAAAACTATGAGAAAGAAATGTTGTACTATTGATCTCCAGAAACATACCTTAACTTTACTACATTCTGGAACACTGTGACACTCTGGAAACTGTCAGCCGCCTGTCTATATGTTGCGCTTGTCTGTTCATATTAATATTGCACTTTATGTCTAGTGATGTCTTATTGTTTTAAATTTAGTTTATAACATTGCAATTTTTAAGTCTCCTATTCTCTCTTCTGTGTAATGTTACACTGTTACATGGTTTGTTTGACAAAGTTTCCTTACTTTAGTTTTAGTAATTTAGGAATTAAACAACATGTTGGTTGAATGTACATGAATGTATCGTACCTTTCTCTGAGGGTCTGGATGCAATTTTCTTTGTCCTGTAAAGCTGCTCTGTAAATTTCTTTGTCCTTTAAAGCTTCTCTGTAAAGTCAAATACACAGCATGAAAACTTAAGTTTAAGAGTTAAAGATTGAATAAACACTGAATAAAGTCAAATAAGACAATAGATTAATAATAGTGAAATGTATGTGTATGTGATGAAACTTTGTTACAGGAGGACCTGGACACAAAGATTCCCACGTTTAAATTGATTTAAGTATAAAAATGAAACAAACTTACTGTGCATCATAAAACAGCTGCTTGTTATAAGCGTGCAGCTTCTTAATTCTTTAAAGAAAGAAATCAGTGAAGGGTCAGTTTGCAATTAATCTAAAAATTATTTATGGAATTTAGCATTCATTTCACTAATTTGTGGAAAAGATCAGAGGATGATAAGCTCTTTGTTGAAGCAGCTGCATTCAACTTTTAGAGTGGAAACATCAGAAAAAAAAGTAGTATTGAGTTTATGCAAATTTTTTTTCATGTGTTATTACATTGTATAAAAAGACAATATATCAATATCCTGATTATCAACGAGGTTTTGATACAAAGCTATAGGAAATACATTTCTGATCCCAAAATTAGGAACATTTGCTGAATGTAACATACCTTTGCTTGAGTTCTTCATTGTCCCTTTCCTTGTATTTTAGAGAAGAACTGTGGAGTAAAATGAGCAGCTCTCATTAAATTACTGCAAAACATATAGACTGAACTGACCCTGTTTTCACTCAAATCAGTCAGTAGATCTCATTTATACTTTCTTATAACATAACTGCTTAATCTTTAGTAGTATCTTATGTATTTAACCTGAAAATAAATTTACAACCACAAAAGACATATGTTGCTTCTTTTCAATAGCCATCCCCTTGATCTTTTAAAACACTAATAGATTTAATAAAAACATCTCAGTGAGTGACACAGACATCTTTAGGACTGTCTTGGGGGCGCTGAAGCCTCGTGCTGTATTGCTCTGAAGTGAATAAAGTTAATTGTTTCCTAAAACATGTTTTTCTGCTATCTACTACAATCACAGTCCATTGACCCAGATAGGAATGCAAACAAAGCATAGGCAATGTAGCACTTTATAAATTTTCTTACAATGTAGTAATTTATAATGGTGAACAAGAGAAAAAAGACACATAAATATACCTTGTCCTTTGAATTTGCAGATTTCTCTGGTGTATGCTGGTAGAAATCAACAGAGACATTTTAATCTGGATATATTAAATCAAAACACACATTCATTAAAAGAGACAGGAATATAGGAAATCATTCTCAATAGAGTTAAAGCACAATCATGTTTATTTGGTCCTTTGTTTTTTTTTCAAAATAGATTTAGACAAACTCTTACAGCTTAATTTAATTAAGTACCAATTGAGGACTATGTCGTGAAATTGTTTCTTGACATAAACTTTATAAAAACAAAAAATTATAATTCACATTAAAGAATAAATGTACCTTCTCTTCAATGCTTCATTTTCTCGTTCCTTTTCTTCTTCTTCAGATCTGAGAAGTAAAATACACAGATTAAAACCATCTCACAACAAAAGCTAGAAAGGCAATAAGATGTTTATCTAATACTTTAATAGTTCTCTTCTACATCATTTATCCTTTTTAGAAACAATAGGATATAATAAATAACAGTTAGATCCACAAATGCACATATTTGCCATATAATATTCGCAAACTCTGCAAAAGAAACCATAGCACTGAGTATTGTCAGCACTGCAGACAGTATACATTGCCCTAACCCTACCCATTACCAACACATACCTTACCATAAACCTAACCTAAACTCAATTCACACCTTACATCTAAACCTTACGCCCACCCCAAGAACAGAACTTTCTCCTCATGAGGACCAGTCGTTAGTCCCGACAAGTACTTCTAAGTCGGACTTAGAAGCGCTAGTCCCAAAATGTAGCATATTCCTGGGAAACTGTCCTCACCAGGAAACAAAAACATGGCCGTACATTACACAGAAACACACACACCCACACACAAAAGACCAATAAACTGTGAAACAGCAAACCCAATTTAATTAATTACAAATTGAGGACTATGTCGTGAAATTGTTTCTTGACATACCATAAACTTTATAAAAACAAAAAATAATGTTACTTATTGAAGTATAAATTCACCTTCTGTTCAACGCATCATTTTCTCGTTCCTTTTCTTCTTCTTCAGATCTGAGAAGTAAAATACACAGATTAAAACCATCTCACAACAAAAGCTAGAAAGGCAATAAGATGTTTGCCTAATTCTTTAATAGTTCCCTCCTACATCATTTATTCTTTTTAGAAACAACAGGATAGAATAAATAAAAGTTAGATCCTCAAATGCACATATTTGCCATATTACATCCAGAAACTCTGCAAAAGAAACCATAGCACTGAGCATTGTCCACACTGCAGACAGTATACCTTGCCCTAGCTCTACCCATTACCAACACATACCTTTCCATAAACCTAACCTAAACTCAATTCACACCTTACACCTAAACCTTACCCCCACCCCAAGAACAGAACTTTCTCCTCATGAGGACCAGTCGTTAGTCCCAGCAAGTACTTCTAAGTCGGACTTAGAAGTACTAGTCCCCAAATGTAGCATATTCCTGGGAAATTGTCCTCACAAGGTAACAAAAACATAGCCATACATCACACACACACACACACTGCAGACAGTATACCTGTTGCAAATGTTAGAAGGAATAATATTGCATTTGTGAAAACTGCTAAGTCTGACAATTGACAGTTGCAAGCTAACATAGTACATGCTGTACATATTTTTATCAGCACAAATAATGTAGACAATTATGTTACATATTTGGGCTTTATATCTAGTGCTTTTTATTGTGTGAAATAAATTTTATTCTTATACCCATGCCATACTATAAGTTTGTCATTTTTCTGAGCTGAAATAGTGAATGATAAGACAAGATACCATACGATAAGGTAAGATACCATTTGTCACTAAGATGTTGTTTTTTGCATTGTAGTTTCTAGTGAGAAATTGGTCTTCATGCTTGAAGCATGAATGACTTGTGGGAAGGAGCATCCAGCATGGAGTGAGTAGGTCAAATAACTCTAGTAGAGGGAAAGAAAAACGCGACAGTGGCGTTGGATGTAGGAGTTTGCCCTTAAATCGAAGGATTGACGGTTCAAGCCCCCACTCTGATTTTCAGTGTTGTTGTGTTCTTGGGCAAGACACCTGCATTGTCTTCTGATGGTGGTCAGAGGCCCGATGGCGCCTGTGTACGGCAGCCCTCGCTTCTGTCAGTGAGCCCCAGGGCAAAGCAGTGGCTACAATGTAGCGTGCCCCTCGGCTGGCTTCAGCTCCACTCAGAAACAGGATCCGGTTTATCTGCCCCAGCTGACGAGCAGCCATACTGGGAGTGTTCAATAAAGGCTAGTTTTGAACTATCCAGAGCTGTCTGTTTTTGAATATTTGGTCCAAGGTTTTGAGCACATTACAGAAAGCCTTCCTTCATCTCATTTTCTTTTCATTAACTTTCATTAACCGTATTCTTTATAGCTATGAACAAAAAAATGAAATCCTTCAACAAGCTTTTCACAATTGTGTCAAAAAATCTAAAGAATATTCCTAAGATATTCCTTAACACAGGATCTAGAGCACACAATAAAGATATCTTAATGAACATTAAGAATACATGTACTTTGATAGTGTTTTTTTTGGTTGGACACCATATCAAAGTTATAGAGGAGACGAATGGTGCTGATTTGAGATGATCTTTTCTGCATATCCTAATTACAAGGCTTAACGTGGCAGATAATGGTTGATAAACATGGGATAAACTCCTGATAAAGGGTGATGTAGGGTTTACCTTTCTGGTGTAAAAGTGGATGAGCAAACAATCAATAACCATAAGATGGACGTATACAAAGTTTTTATTTGGCTAAGCTTGTACAGTAATTCCAGCAGGTTCTTTATCTCTTATGTGATTTAAGCATTAAAAACAAAATGGCTCGCCTTTTGTCATGATCCTCATGTTTTCTAATCACACTGTTTGACAACGTAACAAGAAAGCTATCATGATTTAAGTCTAAGAGACCAGCTCATTACATAAATATACCGCTCTCGTTTGTTCAGCTAAATCATGCAAAATGGAATTTTGCTCATACTTACCTAGACAAGACCTTTTTTAAATGGCTGCAATATTTAGCTTTTCATAATTTTTCATAAAGCCATAATTTGTCAGGGGTGTAGTTGTCCATTTCCAAAAATAATTTAAAATATTCCACTATTTTTTAGCTTTTATGTAGAATGTAAACTTTAATTCTATATTTCATTAAGCAATGTAATACTGATTTATCAAAAAGAGTACAAAAGGAAACCATAGAAAAACCGATATGCTTTGAAGGATTTAATTTAGGATTGATCTTTGGGGTACTCAAAGAAATCCAAGTACAGTATACCTTTGGTTGAGTGGGTTTAGATTGTCTTCTTCCTGCTCAGGGCCATCTCTGTATGAAAAGCACATTAGGATTTTATTGAAACATGTAAAGAAAATACAGACTGCAAATTCCCTACAAATGTAAATAAAAGCAAATGGACTGCCCAGATTAATTTGCTGAATTCTTCACTAAAGTTATTTGGAGCCTAGAAGCCCAGCAAAGGTACAGATAACATCTGTCACTATTCCATCCATCCATTATCTTACACGCTTGTCCCAATTGGGGTCGCGAGGGGTGCTGGTGCCTATCTCCAGCAGTCAATGGGCAAAAGGCGGGGCTACCCTGGACAGGTTGCCAGTCCATCGCAGGGCAACACAGAGACACACAGGACAAACAACCTAAGGACAATTTAGCCAATTAACCCAACAGTCATGTTTTTTGACTGTGGGGAGGAAGCCGGAGTACCAGGAGAGAACCCACACATGCCCAGGGAGAATCATGCAAACTCCATGCAGAAAGCATCCGGGCCAGAATTTAACCCAGGAACCTTCCTTTACAAGGCAGCAGTATACTGCCACCGCGCGCCACTGAGCAGCCTACCATCTGTCACTATTCAAGATTCTTAATGAGGTAAAAAGTGTATACTTTGTATGTGCTCTACCTTAGGAGAGATGATCCCTTCTCTTCATCAGATTTCACAGATGAGCTGTGGAAGAAAGGAAGAAACATTTTAAATTGCTCAAAAGCATTCAATAAACAACTTCCTCAAGTAGGAGAATCTAAATCAGTGATTCACAGGATTATTGTATGTATATTTGTGTGTTGTTCAGAGGTTGTTTTTCGTTACATTCTGTACGTTATTTTTTGATACATTTAGAATAAACCCCATATTATTATGTTTTTATACCAAACAAAAAGTCCTGGAAAATGACTTTATCTGTGATGGGGAAAAAAATATTTTAAATTATTCCTGTTAGGTCTCTAGTTAATTACTGTGATTGTGAGCTTATTTTGAATTGTTTATTGCACAAAGTATTGGCTCAATAAAATCATTGGTTAGGCCAGGCTAGATGAGAGTCTTATCTTGCTGGTGGCTCAGAAGCTGTTTTCCAGTTTTATATGTTTTGTTAAGAGGCAAGCCTTATTTAGACGTAAGGTTATTTTTAGCAACCTATTTGTAGAAAGTTTCTTTGTCTATTAGATTTTCACTTCTTCAGTAGTTAATGAATCCTGTGTGACCAGAGCAGGCAGAAAATAGGCAGAGATCTTATCTGGTCTCTGTTGCAAGGATTAATATTTGCTGCTTGAATGAAGAGCGTTGATCTAATTTCTTGTTAATAAAATAATTATTTTCCCGATAAGGTTTAATTAATTCTCTATGTGAAATGTTCTTCATAGTAACTAAAGTAATATTTAATATTGAAAACATTCCTTTACCTAATTTTCTATTTATTAACTTTAACTTTATTCTTTATAGCCATGAACAAAAAAAAAATGAAACCATTCAACAAGCTTTTCACAATTGTGTCAAAAAACCAAAAGAATATTCCTGCTAGAAGCAAATCCTAAACATCGTGTGACCCAGAGCCAACCATAAGTGGTATGTTACAAATATTAAAAATATGCCTTTTGTCAATGTTTTTGTTTCTTTGATCTGACACCATATTAAAGCTATAGAGGAGGATCAATGGTGCTGAATTGAGATGATCTTCATAACCTAATTACAAGGCTTAAAGTGGCAGATATTGGTTGATAAACATGGGACATTTAAAAAACTCCTGATAAAGAGTGATGTGGGGTTTACCTTTCTGGTGTAAATGTGGATGAGCAAAAAATCTACAACTATAAGATCGACATATGCAAAGTTTTTATTTAGCTAAGCTTGTACAGTAATTCAACCACGTTCTTTATCTCTTATGTTATTTAAGCATTAAAAAATAAAACAGCTCACCTTTTTTCATGATCCTCATGTTTTCTAATCACACTGTTTGACAACATAACAACAACAAAGTTAGCCTGATTTAAGTCCAACAGACCAACTCATTACATAAATATACCGCTCTCGTTTGTTCAGCTAAATCATGCAAAATTTAATTTTGGTCATACTAATCTAGACAAGACCTTCCCTAATTGTCTAAACAGCTGCAATATTTAGCCTTTCATGTTTAAAAAGCCATAATAATTTTTGTACAAGGAAGTCCATGCTGTAAAAAACAATTAAACCTTCCTAATTATCTTATTTTTGCTTTTACAGTAAGTGATCAAAACCTGTCTGTTATTTTACTGCACAGTAATGTTGATCTTCAAAGAGGCAAAAGAAACCAAGGGCATCCTACATAAAAGCTTTGTAGGATTTAATTTAGATTGATCTTTGGTACCGCGAAACCGTGCTATACCTTTGCCGATGATTGTCTTCTTCCTTCAGGCTTTAGCCCGTATGAAAGTGCCATTGATTTTATTGCCACAGATCGCAACCCCTGCATCGCGAAATGGATCAAGATTACCTATTGAATTCTTCACTCAGTTATTTGAGCCCAGCCCGCAAAGGTACCATACCCGCCGAGCGGACCGGAAGCATACAGTCACAAAAGCACCCTTGGGATAGGAGTAACAAAAAGTGGATCGATTGGTTTTCAGGAGTTTTATGTTGCACTAATTTTCTAAATATATAGTTCTAAAAAAAAAAAAAGATTCCTGTGTTTTACCAACCTGATTTTGTTGATGAATCCAGCCAATTCTACATTTTTAACATCAAAAGAGTCCCTTAGGTGCCACAACAATGTAAATGCTTTCTGTTGCCTCCTTTTATATTTGGGTAGGTTTTGATAATTTATAAAATGCATATTCATGAATCAGGCATTGGTGCTGGACATCCATGTTTTCACCTAAAAATGGTTTGTAATGCTAGAAAAGTGTAAAACTAAATACGGATTTTACCAATCAATGAAAATACAGTAAAATACACACCTACACCTCACCGCCACACTTTATTAGGTGCACCCCATGCTAGTAACGGGTTGGACCCCCTTTTCCTTCAGAACTGCCTCCCCAATTCTTCGTGGTATAGATTCAACAAGGTGCTTGAAGCATTCCTGAGGGAGTTTTGGTCCAGGATTGATTATGATGATGCATCACACAGCAGTTGCCGGAGATCGCGTCGGCTGCACATCCGCTTGATGCAAACCTCCCGTTCCATCACATCCCAAAGATGCTCTATTGGACCGGAGATCTGGTGACTGTGAGCTATTTGAGTACAGTGAACTCTACATTGTCATGTTCAAAGAAACCAGTCTGATGATTCCGTGCTTCGCTGACATGGCGAATTATCCTGCTGAAAGTAGCCACTGCATGGGTACATTGTGGTCATAAAGGGATGGACATGGTCAGCAACAATACTCAGGTAGGCTATGGCGTTGCAACGGCGCTCAATTGGTACGCAAGGGGCCCAAAGAGTGCCAAGAAAATATTCCCACACCATGACACCACCACCACCACCAGCCTGAACCCGTTGATACAAGGCAGGATGGATCCATGCTTTCATGTTGTAGGCGCCAAATTCTGACCCTACCATCCTAATGTCGCAGCAGAAAATGAGACTCATCAGACCAGGCAACGTTTTTCTAATCTTCTATTGTCCACCCCCATGAGCTTGTGCAAATTGTAAGCCTCAGTTTCCCTGTTCTTAGCTGAAAGGAATGGCACCCGTGTGGTCTTCTGCTGCTGTAGCCCATCTGCCTCAAAGTTCTGACGCACTGTGTGTTTAGAGATAACTCTTCTGCCCACCTTGGTTTGTAACGGGTGGTTATTTGAGTCACTGTTGCCCTTCTATCAGCTCGAACCAGTCTGGCTATTCTCCTCCTGACCTCTGGCATCAACAAGAGGCATTTCAGCCCACATAGAACTGCGCTCACTGGATGTTTTTCTTTTTTGGGACCATTCTCTGTAAACCCTAGAGATGATTGTGATAGCGTGAAAATCCCAGTAGATCAGCAGTTTCTGAAATACCTCAGACCGCAACCCTTCTGGCACCAACAATCATGCCGCGTTCAAAGCCTCTTCAAATCAACCTTTCTTCCCCATACTGATGCTCGGTTTGAACTGCAGGAGATTGTCTTGACCATGTCTACATGCCTAAATGCACTGAGTTGCCGCCATGCGATTGGCTGCTTAGAAATTAAATGTTAACGAGCAGTTGGACAGGTGTACCTAATAAAGTGGCCGGTGAGTGTAGTTTACATGTGTTTTGTGGGAAAATGTTATGACATCTGTCACTATTCAAGATTCTTAATGAGGTAAAAAGTGTATACTTTTTATGTGCTCTACCTTAGGAGAGATGATCCCTTCTCTTCATCAGATTTCACAGATGATCTGTGGAAGAAAGGAAGAAACATTTTAAATTGCTCAAAAGCATTCAATGAACAACTTCCTCATCTAAGAGAATCTAAATCAGTGATTCACAGGATTATTGTATATTTGTGTTTTGTTCAGAGGTTGTTTTTCGTTACATTCTGTACGTTATTTTTTGGTACATTTAGAATAAACCCCAAATTATTATGTTTTATCTTAAAGGATAATTTGTCTGTCCAACTTTGGCTTCCTCCTCATTATTAAGTTTCTGAATACATTATAGAGGTGTTTGGTGCACATTTGTTACAATTAAACATATACCAAACAGAAAGTCCTGGAAAATGACTTTATCTGTGATGGGGAAAAAATATTTTAAATTATTCCTGTTAGGCCTCTAGTTAATTACTGTGATTGTGAGCTTATTTTGAATTCTTTATTGCACAAAGTATTGGCTCAATAAAATCATTGGTTAGGCCAGGCTAGATGAGAGTCTTATCTTGCTGGTGGCTCAGAAGCTGTTTTCAAAAAGTGGATGGATTGATGGTTTTCAGATTTTTATGTTGCACTAATTTTCTAAATATATAGTTCGAAAAAAAAAAAGATTCCTGATTCCTTTACTCAACCTGATTCTGTTGATGAGAGCCAATTCTACATTTTTAACATCAAAAGGAATCCTGCTATAATGCCATAACAATGTTCTGTTTTCTGTTGCCTCCTTTTTATTTAGTAGATTTCCGATGATAATTTATAAATGCATATTCATAAATCAGGCATTGGTGCTGACATCAACGTTTTCACTTAAAAATGGTCTGGAATGTTAGATCATGTGAACTAAATAGCAGATTTTAAATAATCAATGTAAATACAGTAAAAATCCATAATTCTAGTTCTTTAGCATGTGGTTTGTGAGAACATGTGATAACATCTATCACTATGGTCAAAGATTCTTAATCACTGAGGTAAAAAGTGTATCCAGTGTATGCGCTCTACCCTTGGAGAGATGATCCGCTTGTCTTCATCTGATTCCACAGATGATCTTTTGGAAGAGAAGGAAAAAGTATTCAATGAATCAACAACTTCCTCAAAGTTAGAAAATTTAATTATGCGAATTAAATGATTATGGTATGTATTTTCGGCAGGTTTCATTTTTCTTTACATTCTGTACATTCTTTCTCTGTATCTTCAAAAATCCCCTTTTACCTTATTGCATAATATTTCTCTCCACCAATGCCCTCATCCATCGGTATCGGAGACTTTATGAAGACATTAAAGCAGAGTTGTTGGTGCACATTTTTGAAATTGTAAACATTCCATAAACAGCATGTTCAAAAGTATCTTAACTCTCAATGAAATGAATCTATGTGAAATGCTATGCATAGTCAACTAAACTGTAAATAATAATAACATCTGTTCTTCCTTTTCTTGTTTTTATGATATAAATTTTTACTACCATTCTTTATGGGAGTGAACAAAAACTGAAAATAGCAATCTCTTCAACAAACTTTTCATAATTGTTCCACAAAATCCAAAAAGTATGATTGTATTTTTTGAGCCTACTCTAAATATGCCTAGAAAAATAATATCTAACAGTTGGTTCTGGCATATTTTTATGGCACACTTTTGCAAGTATTTAAAAATAAAATGATTTTGTTTGTAGCTAATAGGTGAAAATGAAAAATCTCGATGTGTTGTTCCCACATTTTAAAACTAGAGCTAAAACAGGACAGTGCCACAATTATAATTGTGATATATTCTTCCTCAACCTTCTCTATAAGTAATTTTCTACTATTTTTATTGAGTGGAATCAATGTATACTGCTCTTAGACTCGTTAAATATTGCACAAAGATAAACCAATCTACAGTAGTTGAAGAAAGTACAATAAAGTCTCTTAATTGGACACTTTATCCTGTTGATATTTCACAAGGGGCAAATGAGAATCTCATTTCTGCATTAGAGTAAGATCATATTTATTACTTATATTATTTAACTATAATATGTACAAAACAAATTGTGTGTAAAAATAAAATAAAAACTATATACCTTGTGCATCTGCTGCATGCTGAGAATTGGCTATATTTTAAAATGTTCATTTCTAAATGTAAAATATTCTTTAAACCTCATATAATTTTGCATATTGTATGTGTGGCAAGGTACACATCAGAGGGCCCAGACGGGAGACCCTAAGGGTTTTCACCTTCCCCAGGAAGCCAAGGGGATATCAGTCGGAACCATATTGACAGGACCCCTTCACTGTCACATATGCATGCAACTTTTCATCAGTAGATGTTATTTTGTGTCTACTTCTAGCAGGCTTTGGATGGGCATGCACTGGTCAGAAAAAAATTTGATCTGTCACATCACAGCTTACGCTTATGGTTGAGTTAACAATTCACTAATCCACCTCCAGGGCAGCTTACAGCCTTGGCCTTTGCCCTGGACAGAAATAACGAGTCAGGCCCCAAAGATTGATCAAGTCCTGATTGATCAAACTTTGAACGTTATTTACAATATTTAATAGTTAATTAAATAACTTAAAAATATTTTATTATTTATTTATTAAGCATACAATCTATATTTATTTATTTAATGCAATTAGCTCAGGTAATATCTAAATGTTTACATAGAGATCTTTCCAGTTTTTAATTTATGAAATATGCCACACATTTGGCATTCTGTACCTGCTAAAGTCTCATGTGATCCCATTTAGAGATTTTAACTGCTGTGATTTCTACTTGTGTGACATGTTTACATTTACCACAAATTAGTCTGGTCAAAATCTTTCTTAAGCAGTTAAGAGGAAGGATTGTCTATTTATTCAGTTCCACAGCAGCAGGCAGCTGGATGCACCCTAATTTTAAGTCACGCCACGCACTGCCATTGGTCCGGCTCCAATTATAACTTTATCTAGCAAAGATATGGAAATCATAGGGCTGGGCCATATAGAAAAAAAGCTTATGATAAAAAAAAAATGCATACATTGAGAAAATATTCGATAATTATTGAAAAAAGATTTGAAACCATATTTTATATGCAGCTCTGCCTGGACTTTTTATGATATTGCTAAATGATTTAATTCTAATAAAGAACACAAACACAGACTTCCAATTAAATCTTTATTTAACCAACTTTTTAACCATAACAAATTGTTTTAAGAAAAATAACTGATAAAAATACTGACAAAGAGAATAAACTAAAGAGTGACCAGAAAAGTGACTAAAAATAAATATAACAAAATAAATAAATGCCTAATGGAACATACCCTTGACAGAAACTGTGAGAAACAGAAACTAAAAATCAGAGTCCTTACAAGCTATAACCACTCTCAGGTTTTGCTTAAGGTGAGACTGATCTTCAACATGCTCAAAGGTTACCTGTGGAGTACCACAGGGATCAGTGCTAGGACCAATTCTCTTTACTTTATACATGCTCCCAATCGGTAGAATTATTAGACAGCATGGGATTAATTTTCACTGTTATGCTGATGATACCCAGCTATATCTGTCTATAAATCCAAATGAAGCTAACCCATTACATAGATTACAGGCATGTCTTGAAGACATAAAAACCTGGATGACTCTTAACTTTCTGCTTCTGAATGCAGACAAAACAGAAGTTATAGTCTTTGGACCAGAGTCTTTGAAAAAGAAGCTGTTTAGTCAGTCACTTCATTTGGATGGGATTAAACTGATTTCAGATAATAAAGTAAAAAATCTTGGTGTTATTTTTGATCAGGACCTGTCATTTAAATCCCAGATCAAAAGAGGTTTCCTATAATTTCCTTCTAACAAATCTGAGGAATATTGCAAACATTAGAAATCTCCTGTCTAGGGGTGATGCTGAGAAACTAGTCCATGCATTTGTTACTTCAAGGCTGGACTATTGTAGTTCTTTACTATCAGGAAGTCCACAAACTGTAGTTAAAAGCCTTCAGCTGATCCCAAAATGCCAGAGTTCTGATGAAAATTAAAAAGAGAGATCATATCTCTCCTATCCTGGCTTCTCTTCACTGGCTTCCTGTTAAACCCAGAATAGAATTTAAAATCTCCTTCTCACATATAAAGCCTTAAATGGCCAAGCTCCATCTGATCAGAGATCTGATTGTTCCTTATGTTCCTAAAAGAACACTTTTGTGCAGGTCTGCTAGACAGACTCAGACTAAAAAGATGGTCCTGAATGATTTCCTAAATTTCTAAAAGAAATAGAATAGGAGGCAGATCTTTTAGATTATCAGGCTCCTCTCCTGTGGAACCAACTACTAGTTTTAATCCGTGAGGTAGACACCCTGTCTACTTTTAAGGCTAGGCTTAAAACTTTCCTTTTGATAAAGCTTATAGTTAGAGTGGCTCAGGTTATGCTGAGCTATCTCTCTAGTTATGCTACTATAGGCTTAGACTTCTGGAGGACATAGGGACCCCATTTCATCATTCTGCTTCATTCTCTATTCTCCTCTGCAGAATCTGTTAGTTCAATCTCTAACGTTTTGCTCTCTCTGCTTTTCCTCAGGTAGCTTTGCCTCGTCTGTTCTGTTTGGCTGTGACGCCATCCTGGAAAAGCATCAGCTGTGCTCAGGTAGAAAGAAACTGGGGAGCTGTATTGCTTCACATTTATTTCAAAACGCTTTTTGAAATAAATTTGACGCCATAGAGCTGGACTGAAATAACAAAAGCATAGCTTTTCCCTCATTTTACTCAGCTAATTGTAGGTTAAGTAACAGGAAAATGATGAATAATTTTCTTAGTATAGTAGAGTTACTCAAGGGTTGTGTACAACTAGTTCAGGACTCGAACATTACTGATTGGTATGAATATGTTCATAAAAATGTTAAACAGCTTAACCGGTTGTCTTGTGAATAGTGAAGCAACAGAATGCATTAGAACCTAAAGTAGCTAATATCACAGGTCATGATAAAGCTGGACTAAAGCGGAAAATAGCAGCAGAAAAAAAAGTAGGAAGAATATGTAGCAAACTGGAGGCACATAAAGGCAGCTACTAAGTTAGCCTTTTAACACCTGAAGAACATCTCCATAATTAAAGGACTAATGTCCAGCAGGATCTAAAAAAAACTCATTATACATATATCTTTAGTGAACTGATTGCTGCAACAATGTCTTCATAGGTTTACCTCAAAGTCCATCAGACAGCTGCAGCTGATTCAAAACGCTGCTGCCTGTGTTCTCACTAGAACTAAGATAGTAGAGCACATCAGCCTGTTTCTTAAGTTCTTCTGCTGGCTCCCTGTAGCTCAGAGAATAGACTTTAAAATCCTTTTGTTAGTTTATAAATCACTGAATGGTTCAGCACGTCAATACAAAACAGATTTGTTGTCAGTGGACCAACATCCTAGACCACTCAGGCCTTCTAGTTCAAGCCTACTCTGTATCCCAGAACTAAAACCAAACATAGGGAGTATTATTTAGTTCCTATGCTCTGAGAAGATTATAAAAGTACTGAATGAGTTAAATGAAAGTAAAAAAACAAACATTTTTGTTAAAACTGTTAAACTGTAAAACTGTTAACTTAGGTATTAATAGTTTAAAGTTGTAGTCAAAACTATTTCGTTTGTTTTACTACCTGCTTTTATCATATTTTTATCTTTAAGAATCGAGCCGAGAAACCTTAAGGATGTAAACAGTGACTTTTCCTTTAAACTTACTTATTTTTGCTTTTATGTTTCTTCTATGTTATTGTTTAATTCAGGTAAAGCATTTTGAATAGTCTTTGTACTGAATTGAATAAGAAAGTATCTTGCTGCTGGTTTTAATCGTTAAAGTAAAATTACATGAAAGATTGTTGGGCTTGAATACAGGGCTTGGGCTTATGCATCGTTTTTCTCAGACAACATACCATGTAGAAGGTGACTCCATGTTTTTAAACCTTTAAAATAGAAAAAAGGAAATTAGTTTTCAGCTTATCCCAGGAAAAAATATAAAATAGTGAATCTAGTAATCAGTATTGAATATTAACTATGTTTTCTCCACATTTTAAGGATCAGATCGTTGGATCATTAAATTTACCATTCGTTGAGAGATTCCAGAGTCTTTCCTGTGTCTTTCAGATCAGATCTGCATACAAAAACAATATCACACAGTACGCATAATTTCTTTAGAATTACCTACTTAATCTATTACAGATTAGAAGCAATTACAGCGGATAAGTAGGGAATTATACACCTGAATTAATTCAGACAATGTTACAGTTGCTATACTTATAATGTATGTATGGCATAGTTTTAGAATAAATAATTTTCAGTCTTGGTTTGAATGTTTATTACCTTATTTCTTCATATGTCATATGTTGCATGTCCCTCTTGAGCTGAATGCTTTATTAAAAAGAATATAAATATTTGGTAATAAAAACATTTAGATTTAAATTCATTTTTTAACACATGCTGCAGCTGTGAGTACTAAAACATTTCTAAGATAAACTTAATGCTGCCTTCAGTGTTTATGTGGGAATTTACATAATTTTAGATGTTTTTAAACAAAATAATTTTCTGAGAAAAAAAATAAACATTACCTTCGTTGGGACATCTGAAGATTTTGAGTTAAGTACAGAGCAGATCTGTGAAGTTCAAAAAAAAACATGATGCTGTTGCTAAATTTTATGTTTAGAAAACAGGACAGTTTCGCACAACAATTTATCACAGATCAAATATATTTTCACATTCTATGCTTTTAATATTGTAGCCAATGGAATATTGCAGACAGGTGCTGCCCGAAACTTATGAAAAGACAACAAGGGTCCTTCGAATTTATCAAATTGGTTAGGGTTAATTGAAATAGTTGATCATTCTAATGAACAGGAGTTTTAAAACTCTGCAAATCTAAGAAACTAATATAAAGTTAATTTTCTTGAATACCAGTCATATAGTAACATGCTAAAATTTACCATTTTGGTTATGATGAAATCTTTCCAAACATTTTATTAACAATGATTATATGAATATTTTACTTCTTTCGTAAATTTGATCAGTTTTTTTTTTTTTTTGCTGTGAAACAAAACAGTTTGTTTTTTAAAACTTAGACTTAGACAAACTTTATTGTCATTTTGTTCACGAAGAGTGTATACAAAATGAAATTTTCTTCAGTGCAGCTCTCAAGACATTTCCATTTTTGGCATGGAGCATCTGAACCATTATTGAGGCATTTACTAAAAATGCTTTTTGTGGAGTAAAAAGCCTCTGGGTGTTTAAATATAATACATAGCTCATTTTGGACATTTGATAGATGCTTACTTTTCCTTCTGTTGTTGTCAGTACTTATATTTCAGTATTTCTTTTAGGATTAATATTTCAGTTATTAAGAACTATGTAAATAAAATAGTATTAAGGTTTCACAGTAAAACTGTATATCTGGCTCATTAATTTATATACATTAACATATTAAATATATTGTCTGGAAAAATTAAACAGTAAACAACTGAAGGAACTTTTGTAGTGGCTGGCTGGGTTTGCAACCCCGGGGGACTGAGCTAACATGTGATTCTTAAGGCAAGATCCTTCAAGCTAATGCCTACTTTGTAAGTCGCTTTGAATAAAAGCATATGCTAAAAAAGATTAACACTAATAAACACACACTGTTTGCAACTATGTGCTGATCCTATGGACCTTTTAATGCATTTAACTGTTTTAGGAATGAGTGGTTTGATTTTTAATCAAAGGCCAATTATTTGTTTAATACTTTGATGCAAATAAAATTGGAAGCTCCTGGAGATATTTCCCTTTTTCATCACAACCTAAGCTTTTAGCTCAGCTCTGGATTTGATGACAGTATCTCTTTACAGAGATATTGTCATTAAACAGCTGTGGGGCTTTAAAAAATATATACAATAAAACATGGTTAAAGGAACTATTAAAAAAAATTATATCAACTGTATATGTGTAAAACCAATCTAGCAGGCTTTGACTATTAACCCCTAGAACCCTACGGACCCACCGGTGGGTCCAGCTGCTACGTGACCTCGTAATTTTAACAAACCCCCAGTATTGATATAAAAAACACATTTGGCACAGTTTGGTGACATTTTTGGATAAATGTGCCAAAATGGCCCCTCCGCCTAAGAAATTTCTTACTAATATCATTCTAAAATAAATATGATTCATCTGATTGAGTCCAAATTTGGTATATTTTTACACAACATTTAGATTTAAAAGTCTGTACTACTTTTTTTGTGCTATAAATAATATTTTGGTAGTGTTTTGCAATGTTTATTTCAAAGAAAATTTTGGCAAGGTTCAAAAATGCAAAATATTTTGTATTTTTCTACCTAATATTTCAGGCAGGGTCAAAGCTACAATGGTGCTGACAGCAGAAAACCATTCTATGACATCTTACCTTTACAGAGGTACCAAAAAGTTTCTTCTTAAATCTAATAGCTGTAAGGCTATAAGTGATTTACTTTTGTGTTTTTGTCAGGCAGAAATTTATTTATACCCCCTGAGGGTGTAAGAGGTTAAATAAAACTATTTTATTTCTTTAGGACTAATTTTAAATCTCTTACTCATTTCAAAAGTAAAATCGTATTTAGAATTACCTTGAGGTTTCATATTCCTTTCTGAATCTGGCCTTCAGTATCTTCATGCTGTTGAAAATAAAAAATGTATTTTCCCACAATTAAAATTAATCAACAATTTTAACAAAAGTTTAAAATAACATAAATTGAGCACATACAGTGCAGCCAAAATGTGTCTTTTAAATTCATGGTTTTGCCTGCCATAGTTATAATTCATCCAGTACAAATAATAGAAAAAGAAGATAAACCCAATTTCTAAATAATAATCACATTTCTTAAGGAAAAAAAACATCATCCAAACAAGCCTGTGATTATATTAAAACAATATTGTTTCTAATGGGATATAATGAGCCACACACTGGCTAGATTAGAATAACATACCGTATTTTCACGACCATAAGGCGCACCGTACTAAAAGGCACTTTCTCAGTTATGTGTCCCATTTCTGTATTTAACACACACATAAGGCTACCGGACTATAGGGCGCGTTTTATATACAGGTACATGTCCTCTACTACCTTTAAATACCTCTACTGCGTATTTAAAAATACAAGCTGAAAAACTGACTGTGCTTTATTCATGTATTTAATACAAACTATTAATCAAACCTGGGTGCTTGCTGGCAGTGAGACAGACACATAGGATGACACAGAGCTGTGATCACTCCTAGATTAACTTAAAATCCTGAAACCTGCGGCCGGAATTTGTTGGCTTTTATTGCCGGTATCCTGGTGCCTGGCTAAAGGATTATTTAGATGAAAACGCCTGCCAGCGGCCATTCAGGCGAACCTGGAGCTACCCAGCCTAGAGGCTGCTGATGTGCTGATTTGTCGGCGCACCGCTGGTATGGGGGTCTGAGCGCCCGGACAGAAATCGATAATCTGATGAACTGGATCGGTAATTATGAAGTTTTCTAGGTGACTTTTCACTTAAAAACATATTAAAACTACTTTATTCTTACCGATCACAGCAAATATAGCTGCAAGATTTAGATTATTTACGAAAACACCTGCCAGCGCCACCGCTTTCGGAGAGGAGACGTACCAGAAAGGGCTGCTGTTGAATTAAGTTTTCAGGTAGAAAAATAGAGCGAGCAAAAACTGAGTATGATTGTGCTTTATTAATGTATTTATTACAGGTAGTAGTCAAATCAAACCCATCAAAGTCATCACTCCTTTGTTTCTGAATTAAACAGCTGCGCCAAATCAGACATGCCAGTTTCCCATCTGTAAGCTGTCGCAGAGTCACTTTCAGGTGCTGGTAGGCTCCTCAGAAATAATGCCTGCTTTTGCCAAAGCTTGAACAAGCAGAGCCAGCAGACCCGTTAGTCGGGAATCATCTACAATCCATCCGCAAGCGGTGGCGTAACTTGCCCGGCCGGCACTGCCTTCCACTTATCCTGAAGCTGGGGTCTCCGTCTATCATCCATGTCGGCTCCCGCGCATCTCGCCAGCCTTACTTTGAGCGGCCGCTTCGCTACCGATAATACGTGATTTGAAGTTCCTTTGTCAGACCCCCGGGATAGCGGCTGAGCACAGCGTTCATTTGATTCACCATGTTTTTCTCATCAGCTGTGAGATGGGCACGCATGGAGTCCTCCTCAATTAACCGCGATGGTGATGCGTGGAAAAAACACCTGTTCTCCTCACATACACCTCCCTCAGCCACACTTCCATCATCTCCTCATCCATCCAAAGCCCTTTTCATCTGCGTTAATATCATATGTCATCAGAGCAATGTGTCTGTCTGCGTCTGTCAGCTCCAAGTCAACTACTCTAATTGGTTGATGCGGTAGCGTCCAGCAACAAAGCTGAATTTTCATCTCGAGCAACAGCTGGCGTTGTGGTCGCGTCAGATGCTTAAAGGCTGCAGGACCTTTTGCTGCGCCTATACGCGCGTCAACCATTGACTTTGCATGTAAACTCGCTGCTTCTGCTGCACCTGCTGGGTCCGGTTCACACCGATGTCGAGCGGTTGAACAGCGAGCACAGCGTTAATTTGTTTCCCCATGTTTTTCACATCAGCTGTGAGATGGGCACGCATGGAGTCACATATTAACAGCGATGGTGATGAGTGGAAAAAAAAACACCTGGTCTCCTTACATTCAGCCACTCTTTCATCATCTCCTCAATGAGGTGGTCTCAAAAGTCGCAGTTACAACACACATAGGGCGCACCGCACCAAAGGGCGCACCACACATTTTGAGGGGGAAAAAAAGACGTTTAAGTGCACCTTATAGTCGTGAAAATACGGTATCTGAAAACACAAAGACAAAAAAAATCATAAAAGGCAAAACTATATACCAGCAGCTTTTAGTTCATGGAGAGCCAAAATCCAAACATTGCCTTCAAGAGAACATCAACAACCCAAGCATTGGATTGAGCCAGCTTCATACTGAATAAATGCTGTGTCCTTATCATCCCTCATAAAATCTGCTATTCTGAAATCAGTGTTGCATCCATCTGTTATTATATTATCTACTGGTTCCACTTTATTCTTTCTGTATCTGACCTCTTGTCTGGCCCATCTGGAATTTAGAAACATTCAGACTTGTCAAAAATAGACTTGATACGTTTTTCTGATAGACGACAGAGGACGATTTTTCATCTGTTTTAATGACATATTATTAATTTTTCATAGATATCAAGTATTCCAAAGAAACTCTAAATAACTGATATCGACAGCGGTGTGGCACATGTAGATGCAGTGACCCCTTGCTTCTCCTGAACGTGCAGTGATTTTTTTGTTGTTAAAATGTGTTTTTCAGAAAGTTTATCTCATGAAACTACGTGGTTAACGCATGTACAGCCGACAGCAACGTTTGCAGATATGGAAGGAAAACTGCAATATAGATGAATTGGACATAAAAACAGAGACGCAGGGAGAACTGGGAATACTTCGCTTGCTTACCATAACGTCGGACCCATCTGCTTCACCTGGCCGGCGTCAGTGCAAGTTGTATACGAGGACAAGGAAGACAGGCAAGCAAGCTCGTTGTTAGAGTGATAACTATCCTGTGTTTCAACCAGAAGGGTCATAAAC
>JAGKQL010000051.1:3226216-3244835 GCA_018398635.1 Cyprinodon brontotheroides
TCCTTTTAATCTTTTAAACTCACATTTCTCTGGATTAAAACCCAACACTCGTGTGAGAAAAAGGCTAGCAGCCAACCCCACTCGCCCAGCAATACCATCCATATTTCTGGCGAACGCAAGATCACTGAACAATAAGATAGATGACATTCGGTTGCTAAGCTCAGCAAACAAGACAGTGAGTAGCTGCGTTACTGTATTTACTGAATCATGGCTCAATGATAACATCCCCGACTCAGCTATACACCTGCAGCAGCTAACGCACTATCGAGCTTACAGAGCGCTAGCAGACAAAAAACATGATGGAGGAGTTTGTGTTTACACACATGCTTGGTGCCGAGACGCTACTCCAATGGCGGAGTTTATGATCATTCAGTGCTGACCCTTCTACCTCCACAGGAAATTCACCACGATTCTGCTGGTCGTGGTGCACATCCCCCCCAGCAACAATAACAGTGACACATTGGACAGTCAGGCCACATTAGCATCCTGCTGCTGCCCCGATACAAAGAGCAATAGTCACCAAACCAGTTCTGAAGGAGGTAAGAGTGTGGCCGGAGGGGACTGTCTCAGAACTTCAGGACTGCTTCGGAAAAACAGACTGGGATATTTTCAACCGCAACAACCACATTGACATTGAGGAAAACACAGAGATGCCAACAGACTGCTGAGGGCCAGAAACAAAGCCTTCAGAGATGGAGATGTAGCCAGCCAAGAACTGCGAGGGCCAACCTGTCCCAGGGCATCAGGAGGGCAAAAACGGATTACAACGACAAAATAACAACACACTTCAAAGACAGCAGAGACACACAGAGCCTTTGGAAGGGGTGAAAGCTGCAGCTACTACTAGTGTGAAGTGAATGGACAGCAACAAAGCGTTTAAAGCAACAATCTGTCCCCTCAATGCTAATGTAAACCCTGGTTGGATAAGGATTCAAAACTGGATATGAAGATGAAATCTGACGCACAGTTTCAGAGTTATAACTGATAAAATAATTGCTGTCTGTGTGGTTCTACAGTAGGCTATGGTGTAATTGAGCAATATATGAAAAAAAAAAAGAACTATGAACTAGTTCGTTTTTTTTGGAATTATGAACTATGAACTGAACTAGTTCATTTTAAAATGTGTGAACTGAACTTTGAACTAGTTCACGTAGAAAGAGAACTTTCCCAACACTGGTCATGTCACACATTAAAGCCACCCTACCCACCACCCTGGACCCCTTCCAGTTTGCATACCGAGCCAAACAACCCATGGAGGATGCAATCTGCTTTGCCCTCCTTCCAGCCCTCACCCACTTAATAAAGACTCATATGTGCGAATGCTGTCCATAGACTATAGTTCAACATTCAATACCATAATACCACAACAACTCATCAGCAAACTGGACAAGCTAAAATTCAGCACCTCCCTCTGCAACTGGCTTCTGGACTTCCTGTTGCAGAGACCACAAGCAATCCGTATCGGGTCCAACAGCTATAGCACTCTGATCCTGAGCACGGGGGCCCCCACGGGGGGTGTGTGCTCAACCCCGTACTCTTAACATTGCTAACACATGACTATACAACCACTCACAGTTCCAACCATCTGGTGAAGTTTGTGGACAGTACAAAGCTGGTGGGCCATATCACTCAGGGCAATGATGCTCACTACAGAGAAGAAGTAGACCTTCTGGCTAAATGGTGCAAAGTTAACAACTTCCTGCTGAATGTCAGCAAGACCAAGGAGATTGCTGTCAGCTTTCAGAGAGGCCACAAACAATTGCCACCACTATCCATCGATGGAGACGCTTTTGAGAGAGTGAGCAGCACAAAATTCCTGGGTATGCACGTCAGCGACAACCTCTACTGGACCACCAACACAGCAAGCGAAGAAAGCCCAGCAGCGCCTCTACTTCTTGCTCAAATTGAAGAAGGCAACTGCCACGCCTCCGTCTTGACCACATTATACAGAGAGACCATTGAGGGCATCATGTCCAGCTACATCACAGTGTGGGGCTGAAGCTGAATACATCAGAACAGGAAGACCCTCCAGTGCATTGTTAACACAGCTAAGAAGATCATTGGAGCACCACTCCCTTCCCTGCAGGACATTAACACCACCCACCTCACCACCTAGGAACCTGTCTACCCTATCTGCATGGGAAAGTAAGAAACAAATTTTTAATTTCTTTGTATGACCTTTAAAGAAATTGACAAAGAAGCCGACTTGAACTTGAACTTGAATCAGTCATAGTTCTGGTGACTTTTGATATTATGGTTAACATAATATTAAACATATGCAAGCTTTAAGTAGTTTAAATGCATACAATTTTTGCCTAAATATGAATGTTATTTCTGTCTTTCTACATATGGGTTCCATGTAGCCTAAATGGGCTATGGAAGTGTTAACCTGAGTAGTTAGAAAGCATTGTTTGTGCTCTATGAGTAGGTTGCAAAGTAAAATGAAAGGTAAAAATGGTAAATGGCATGTATACTTATATAAGCCTTTATTCAAGTTAGGAGACTTGACCAAAAGCACTTTACACTACATTCAATTTACACCCATTCCAGCACACACTCACACACTGATGGTGGCAAGCTGCACATTGTAGCCACAGCTGCCCTGGGGCTCACTGACAGAAGCGAGGCTGCCGTACACTGGCGCCACCGGGCCCTCTGACCACCATCAGTAGACAATGCAGGTGGAAGTGTTGCCAAGGAGTGGCAGTTAGTCAGAGTGGGGCTTGAACCGTCAACCAGCGCTAAGAATTTCCGGGGCAGAAACTCCTGCATCAGCGCCACTAATAAGCCCCAGTATCCTGTTAGACCAACTTGGCAAGCACTCTTGGTCCAAGCAAGACTCTTAATCCCACACTTCTTGCCACACTACTCCCACAAGGGATGGGTTACATGCAGAAACAGGAGCTACTCCAGCTCAGCAGGAGACAAGCAAAATTTTCCACAGCTGCTCAGATTTCAAAGATTCAGAACATCGCTGTTTTCACCATTTTATCTCTCAGCATACCACAACTTTTATAAAGCTGCCCCTACTTTATCCCTTCCCCTCCCCTTGTCCTCTGACCTCTCTTAGTTTTACAGTTTGTAGCCAGTTTGTTGATTAGAAAATGACTTTATGTGGCTATAGGCGTTTCTGATGAGGAAAGGGGAGGAAATAAATGATCACTGTTGTGATGTTTCACTGACTCCAAATGGACTTAAAGGAACTGGAGGAGAATTGAACAATAACAGCAGTACTCTAGACAGTCATTTATAAAAAGAAAATAAAGTGCATACTGCAAGTTAATATTAGCACAGGAAAACCTGAAACTGCAAAAATGCCTGTGACATCGGGCACTACTCGCCATTTGGGGGTTCTGAATGTGAAAAACATGTGGGGGCCCCAACTTCGAAATGAACAATAATTTAGTATTGGTCAGTTAATCCACTCAAGAGTGGAGCTGTCTCCAGACTTCTCAAGAAAATGTTGGAATGAAGCAAAAAACAAAAGGATGTTCAAACTACACCGTAAGGTCCGAATGGTATGGAAATATGTGCATCTACCAGTCTTTAAATGTAATTAATATTATTAGTAATTAAGTAAATTAGTTTTATTTATATAGCACCTTTCACATGCCAAAACCACAAAGCACTTCACAAAATAGTTTAAAAACATCATAGAATACACAAGATTCTAGTTGCTGAAAACTGCTTATTGTAACCGAACGCATGTGGAAATCATACAGGGTGCGACGTTGAACCCAAGGAGAAGGATGCAAGGAGGAGAAAATACTTTTGTTAGAAGATAAATCTGAATCTTTACCGTTGATGAAGTGATTTGAGTTGGTTTTTACATTGATCCAGGGCAGTTCTGTGGAATAAAAGAAACAGAGTTGAAAAGATGTTAATATATTGCTGACATGTGGTAAAAAAGCGGATTTAAAATATTAGCGGTGTTACATTTTTTTTTTTACCTTTTTGGGTTATCTGGCACGTTATAAGGGGCCCCTAGGTCTTCAAGCCTTTATTATGACATGATAAAAAAAAGAGTTAACTTGTAAAAAATATTATGAGGTATATGATTAGACAAAAAATGTTACTAATTGTTAATGTTGACTAGGCTAAACTTCCTTTGATACCTCAACCTTTATCTGTGGTCACGGGGATTTTGAGGCTGATCAAAGGTCTCTTCAGTTTGGAAGCAAGTGTGTCTCAATTTTCTAATTAACAGGAATTAATATAAATGCTTTTTCAATTTCAAATAATGCTGCATTTCTTGACTAATACATTAAATAAAAATAAATGATCTTGAAATTTAAATCTGGAAAAGATAATACATTAACTAAAATGCATTTTTTTCTTTCAAATCATAGTGGCATTTTTTGACTCTTACATAAAATATGCAGATGCTAACCCAAACTGCTTTTTCATTTTCTTCTACAGTACTGCTCATTTTGTTACTTAATCTAAAGGAATAATAAAATCCCTTTTAATTTGTAAAAGATGTCAAACAAAAAAGCAATCAAAATTAATTTTTAAATGTGAAATTTGAAAATTCAAATATGTTAGCAGAAAAATTTGTTAATTTTAAAGTCAAAGCAGCAATTTTTGACTCATAAATGCTCATTGATCCTTACAACTTCTTTTAATTTTCTACTTTAACCGTTTAAGCCCAGAAGGTCTTAGGTGAAAATTCTGCCTAAAATGACATATGTAAAATAAAGTAAGTACAGGTCCCAAACTATAAATTGGAAATACAATTGTGTGTATTTGTATAACAGAAAGGCATTAAGGAATATTTTTCATGTGGAACCACTATTTTAAATGTCACCATGTCTGATTAATAAACAAAGAAATAATAAAATATTTAGCCTCACCAAAAGATTTTCTAAAATAAACACTGCAAAACACCATGAAACCCCATTTGAAACTACGAATGAACCCTAAGTCTTTGTAGACCCACATCTTGAAAATAACTCAAATGCATTTTCTTTTTCAAATTTTTTATTTCAAAAGGAATTTTGTTCATTTTTGCTGAGACATTTTTGTAAATTAAAGGTCAAGTTTTTTTATTGATACCTTAGTCAAGACATGAAGCATTATTTTGAAAATGAAAAAGCATTTCCATTAATCCATTTTAGAAAATGGGGACACATTTTCTTTCATACCTCAAAGTCTTCAACATTATCGACTCTATTTCTGAAGCGGTCTTGAACCAGTTTGCTATCTTCAACCAGTCTACTGTAACCTGGGCAGCCAAACTAATACAACATATAAATGGCATTTTACTCTGGGAAAGAGTATGACGTAAAAACTTCATGCAACGCTCTCTGCTTTTGAAATTTTGTAGGCCGTGAAACCTGTCAAGCCATCAAGGAAACTCTTAAGCGAGCGTTGCAATATTTCTAATCTTAATAATGAAGCTCGGGTTCATATCTAAACTTATTTATTAACATAACGAGTCAGGAGGATACAGGAACACAGTGATATGCTCATTATTCATCTATTAATGACTTGCAACACACAGACACACATCCAGGGAGTACATCATATCTGCAGCCATTTGGTGGCAGGGGGTAAAATTGCAACTCATTAACTTATCACAAATGTTTGGATAAAAGGTGTGCTTTCTAGTACGCTCTTTTGCAATTAAATTTTCATTGCAACATTTCTCCGTTTAGGTCACCAGTTTGTTGTAATAGAAAAGCACTGCTGCATTATGGGTAATTCTGACACTGATTTTTTTTTTTTTTTGTACTCTAATAATCCCAGAGGGAAATTACTTCTGCATTCAACCCCATCCCCTTTGGGAGCAGGCCATTGTGTGGTGCCCGGGGCAGTGTGGGGTTAAGGATTCTTGCTCAGGGACCCAGAGTGGCAGTCTGTGGGAGATCGAACTCACAATCTCAAAAGCCCTATGCCTAACCACTAGGCTGCCACTCCTCATGCATCATAAACTCCTGCCTTCCCTGCGCTGTGATTGGTCCAGCCAGAGTAAATCACCATTTTGTGAATGAGCCATGGCGGTGTGAATTTATGCCATTAATCCAAATCCAAATACTTATACGTGCGCATGGTCGTAGGGGCAGCAATTTCACGAGATTCCAAATTTCTCAGTAATGCACGCTCAATCCCAGATGGTCTGCATCATGTTTAGAGAATCATTTACGATAATTTACTATTACTATTTGAATATGATGTGGCAAATTTGTGGGACTCCTCGATAGGAGAAAAGAAAACAAAAATGTTGATACATGCAGCCCAATATTCCCCATCAACCATGTTATGTATCAACCCAAAACTACTCCACCCAGGAGTGCCCAAGGTTTGATGGAAAAAATTAACCTCTATTTACCACTCAAATATACATTTTATTGTTATACAAAACATATGCGCTTACACTCAAAACAACCTGATCAGGAACTGCTATCGCATCTGCACATCTCCGCTGTAAGGAAAATCCCTCTCTCTCTCTACCATGATTTGGAGAGAATCATTCATGCCAGCCAGTTTCCAAGACAGGATTACTGTAACAGCCTGTTTACCTGTCTGAGCAAGAAGGAGCTGGGTCGCCACAAATTGTCCAGAACTCTGCTGTAAGACTCCTGACCTGTACAAAATAGGACAGCTCATGTAACTCCTCTCTTGAAGTCCCTACATTGGCTTCCTGTTGCTTCCAGGATAAAGTTTAAAATCCTGGTCCTTACCTTCAGGGCCCTTCATGGACAGGCGCCTGGCTACATGACATGTCTGATCCTGCCGTATACGTTGGTCCGTAGCCTGAGGTCTTCAGGTCAAAACCTGCTTATGGTTCCTCGGACCCGTTTTAAAACCCGAGGAGACTGGTCCTTTAAAGCGGTGGCACCCCGTCTTTGGAATGAACTCCCCCTGTCCCTGCATTATCTGGACTCGGTGGATATCTTTAAAAAGCAGCTAAAAACACACCTGTTTTCACTTGCCTTCCAAAGCACATAGCGTGTTGTTTTATTCCCTTATTTATTATAGCTTCTATTGCATTTTATCTGTTTTTACTTGTGTTGTTTTTATGTTATCATGTGAAGCACTTTGTGACTTTGTCTGTGACAAGTGCTATACAAATAAAGTTTACTTACTTACTTACTTATGCCTTATACGGTCCCCAAAGTTTTCTTTTATTGGATAAGATTTAGACTATTTTTGTGATATTTACATAATTTGACTAATATATTTTCTCCTTACCTATAGATATAAAGATTTTACATCAAAAGGTTTACAATATCATAAAACGAATTCATCAGTAAAATTAAAGGGGAAGTCTCTTATTGTTTAGGTAAAAACAAAATACTCTTTTCATCCTCTGTCCCCAAACCAGAGATGAGTCCAGTAAGTAAAATCACTTCCTGCTTTTCCTTCATCCTCTTCACTCAACCAGGTGATTAGTCGCCAGTCAGTGTTGTGGAAATGTTGGAACAAATCTCTTTAAGTGTTTTTACTTTCTGTACGTGCATTATCCACCTCTGCTCTTAACTAAAACAAAAAAGGCTTAAAGTATGGTACCTGTTGTAGAGTGAGTTCATTTTGTCCACACAAGAATTATAAAGAGATAAAAAAAAAAAAAAAGCGTATTCAGTTTTAAATGTCTATCTAACACTTTAAACAGCAATTATCTAAGTAATTCCAATTGCTTCAGAAAAAAATGAATTATAATATCTAAATAATCCTGTTTAGGTTAACACAAAAACATTTACGCAACATATTGCATACTAAAGGAAACATAGATAGGAATCGTATGTTTACCTGAGTGTTTGACGTTGTTGTTCTTGAGTTCTAAACCAGTCTTCAAAGCTTTACACAAAAATCACAAGAAATGAGCGAAACAATTAAGTAAAAAAAAATACATTTTTAAAACTATCATTTGTTAAAATTGTGTTATATAATAATTTCTGATTTGTAAATAAACTCGAAATATATACTGCGAAAGCTTATTAGGAAGACTATTTTTGTTTTATGGAGCCCCCTACTAAATGCTAGGTGCACAAAAAGAGTTCTAATATTGATCCTTGCTTTAGGCTGCTCACAGACTTTATCATCTTCATAGACCCAAGAAATGTTCCTTTCTATGCTGTTCGATTTCATCTGTTTAGTGTTTTTTGTGCAGTATTGCTGTTACTTGTTATGTGCTTTATTAGTATTTTCTAAATCCATGCTGTTTTTTTTCAGCTTTTCAGTATTTTCCATTTGCTGTAGTACTTTTTTTTATTTTTGATATTTCATAGTCTTGTGAGTATCTCTATTTTTTTTATTATCTATTACATTTGCCACAATTATATTTTATTTATTATCTATTACAATTGCCAACAGTGCGACATAATAGGGCATTTAAATTATTTTCAGCTCTTGGGTACATTATCCTCCATAATAAGCTGCAAGCTGTAATTTAGCGCTCACATTTTACTGAAAAGATAACCAGGTTTCACACAACTTCCTTATTTAGTCCTTATTTACTCCCAACTTTTCAAGTTGTTCTGTGCATATTAGTTTGTAACCATTTTTTTCAGATGATATAAATTAAAAACATATAAAACTCAGCCTTTAGTTAATATTTGTAGCTCTTACATTTACAAACACTTTAATAAGTAAAATACCTAACTATCTGACTAACATATACAACCTCGAAATAAATATTAAATTTCTATTTTCTTAATACATTGTTTTGTATTTTAAAGGTTATAATGATTTTTTTTTTATAAAAAATTATAAACTTTTCATTATAATATTTCTCCACATTGAATTACATTTATCTGATTATCTTACCTCGAGTCGAGTTCCTTGTCAATGGACGACATTCTGTATTTAACCAAATACCCTGGATGTATTTCTAGATAAAATGAACATGAGGTTAGATAACTATCTAACATTGTCAAATACTTAGAAAAAATATTACAAAATAAAGTAGGCTTATCCTGAATCGTATCTAACTGTTCATATGATACTTTCACTTGTTTTCAGCAACTTAATATCCAAAGCTTGTGCTGTTTTCATTAAGGTTCTTAAATTTTGCATACTTATTTGACCGTTGAAGCTCTAGTGTTGTTTTGAGAATTTTTACTAAAGAGGTATTTAGTTTATTTGATAAAACTAATTGACAAACCTTGGCTTCCTCTGTGCTTATATCGTCTCTATATAGGTCATGTTATCTTCTGAAATAGCTGACATATTTACCTGTAGTTGCCTTTAATTTGTCCAACGTTCTTCTTCCTTGTTCTTGCGTTGCTCAGAGTCAATGTGTTGAGTTAGAGTGATAATCTCTCTATTTCACTGAAGGGGAAGGACCTGAAGGCAGCCCTGCCCACTTGGACGATATACATATATAAACTGAACAATCTAACTCTCAGTACTTTTTTCTTCAGCACAGCCAGACAGATCTGTGTCCACCATGGGAGACGCTTTCATCATAGCCATAGACTTTGGCACTGCCTACAGTGGATATGCCTTCAGTATAACATCCAGGGATGAAGAAATTGATCCCTATTTAAAATTTTGGGGTCAAGAGGTTGGACTGGAAACCCCAAAGGCTCCTACCTGCATCCTGTTTGATGAACATGAAGAGTTTGTCAGCTTTGGTTACGAAGCTAAAGAAACGTATCTTTCAAAAAAGGGTCATGAAGCCAGGGAGCAGTACTTCTTTAACTGCTTTAAGATGGCCCTCTATGGAAAAGTAAGTACAATCCGCATAAATTTTAAAGAAAGACAGGACAGTTAATATTTTTGTGCCTGTGGTAACACAATTCTAATATTTAAAGCAATATACTATTATACTTATGTTCAGCTCAGATGTCAGAAAAAAATTAAGACTATCGGAGTTTGGCAAGTGTTCAAATCAAAAGCAGGTGCACATAATGCAATGATTTATACTCACCAGAAAATCACCAGGAATCTGAAGATTAAAGCAGCTAACGGAAAAGAAATGACGGCAATGAAAGTTTTTACAGAAGCACTGAGATTCCTGAAGGACGACGCTTTACAATATATTGCAACAAACACAGAGGGGAGGAAGTTCACAGCCTCTGATTTCACCTGGGTGCTGACTGTTCCTGCCATCTGGGATCATTCTGCAAAACAATTTATGAGAGAAGCTGCAACTCAGGTAACTAACAACATAAACTCAAACTGCCAAAACACAGTTTTTAATGTATCTAAATAGATGATAAATATACGTTGTCTAATTTCTCTTAGGCAGGTATTGTGCCCAAAGAAAACTCTGACCTACTAGTCATTGCCCTGGAACCAGAAGCAGCTTCAGTCTTCTGTAAAAGGCTTCCATCTGACGGTTTCATAGCCGAAAACAGAGGAGAAGACAAACTAGACCAGTCTCCAGGAACTCAGTACATTATTGTTGACTGTGGAGGTAAAATATTTCATTTAATATTTCCATTACATACTAGTAATAGAAAATAATATCTTCTCAGCAAAAGTCTATTACAGACTAAATATTATTAAAATATATGAAAATTAGGATTTATTAGGAAGTATTTATTTTTTATGTTTTGGTGTAGTACCTCTGTTCTTTAAAAAAATAGCATAAGCAAAATGAATTAAAGGCGGGCAAATACACAGTGTATTTAGAGTTAACCCTGTACTAGGAGATAAACATTTAAACCCTGTATAAAGTAACAACAAAAATCATTGAGCTATGAAACTTCCTACTTCAGTTTTTTTAAACTCTGAACAGAGAGTAGGAGCAACCATTTGAACTTCCAGCTAAAGCACAGACTCTGGGCTGATAACCTCATTACCTGGATAGATTGAAGGGACAATTTTTTTATCATCTTGACCTGAATAATGGATCCCTGCTTTTACCATATCTCAATGTGGCTTGCTGCACTATGTCAGCAACATTGCAATTCTTTTTTTCCTTTTTTCTTTTTCTGCGGTTGACGTGGCCAAGACCTAGAACAGGAGCTAGGGCGGTTTTGAAACCAAGTGTGAAGTGGCCTGGATGAGAATCCGCTTCTCCAAGTGTGAGGCCATGGTTCTCGCCTGGCACTGTAAATGGTGGCTTGCCCCCTTCAGGTTGGAGAAGAGGTTCTGCCTCAAGTGGAGGAATTAAAGTATCTTAAAAAACTTTTTTTTAAAAACAGCAACGGAACATGGAGCTGTGGATCTGCAGATCTGCAGATGCTGCAGGGGTGAGTGGAGCATCCCCCATAACTGGCACTCTGGTGAATAAGAGGAATGATAATTAGAGAGCGGGGAGGGAACGGCAGGTGAATGAAGTTAGTAATTAGATCAGCTGCCGGGCTGCAGTCATGACACATGTATGTCACAAGTACTCCATGTGAACCTGCTCTCATCTGTGAAGAGCAAATAGGGTACCAATGATAAATCTGCCATTATTATTGTTTTCTGGCAAGTTACAAACTTGCAGGAGTTTACTTACAGCTAAATACTTTGAGACGCCAGTCCCTCATACCACCCTCATGCGCTATTTTTCTTACAGTATAAGCATTTGCATTAGTGGCCTTCTGGAGATAATTTTGAGGGTGTTGGCAGTGCTCCTCCTATTCCTTCAAGAAATAGTTCTGCTGGTGGGTTGTTGCTCTCCTACAGTCTCCATGTCAACTTTTTATCGTAATGGTGTGTTTCTTGAGAATCCTGGGTAATTTTGAAGTGCTTGAAGCAGTAGGGGACCTCTCATAGCTCAAGTGACTTGATGAAGATCTGAGTATAAATAGGCAAGTTGGACAGTGCAGGCTCTTAGCAGTAAGGGCACAGATCATCTTGTGCTTTAAAGGAATTCTGACGTTTAAAAAAACAATTCACATCCTCCTCAGAAATCAGGCAGCGCAGATGAGAAGAGAAGGGTAGGAATTGCACAGCTTTTGGTGGGGGTGTATGTAGACCGTTTATGTGGGTGTGGAGTGTGGGTGAATTAAAATGTTTTTCAAGGTAAGGAGTAGATGTCATCTGTAATTCTGTATTCAAAGCCTTTGTTTATCAAGAAGCAAACTCACCCTCTTTCTCCCTGTACAGAATTTTGGTTAAGGATAGTGAATCTCAGGGGAATAGTTCAAAATATCCATTTTCCACTATGCTTTATCCCTGCTGGGTTTGCGAGGGGTGCTGGTGCCTATCGGCGCCTATCTACGGGCAAGATGTTGGATACACCCTGGACAGGTCGCCAGTCTAGATCAAAATATTAAGAACACATTTTGGAAATACAGACTGGGAAACCTTGGGTACAAGGAGAAAGAGGCAAGCAGGAAGAGAAAATATTTGTTGAGTCAATGACTCAGCACAATCAACTGGCCTTCTTTACAGATGCTTTTAACCAATCTGACTTTATTGACTCTGTAAGGTGCCTTGAGATGATGTCTTCTTAACTGGCACTACAGTAGACAAACTGAATTTAAATGAATTTGTTAGAGTTAGTTTATTTGGAAAGAAAGCAGAAGTTGTGAGTGCAAAGTAAAAAAAAAAAAAGTTTGCCTTTGAATTTTGCTAATAAACTACAGATTAACAAGTAGTGTTTGGTTTGTTTCCTTTAGAAATAGCATTGCTTTGACATTTTTTATTCAACAGAACTGTCGGTCAAGGTGTCATTTTTGTTTTATTTCAGGAGGAACTATTGACATCACTGTACACGAGGTCTTGGAAAAAGGAGCATTGAAAGAGCTGCACAAGGCATCTGGAAATGATTACGGAGGACAAAACGTGGATAGAAAATTTAAGGAGTTCCTGGGAGAAATATTCTGTGACGGAGTTTGGGATGAATATGAATTAAACTACCCCAGTGAGGTTCAGAAAATGATGAATGATTTCAACATTTTCAAAAAAAAGGATAAAGACTTTGAAATCACCTGTTCATTGAACCTGGGAAGAGCAGCTCAGAAAAAACAAGACATTGAAAAATTCCTTGAAAAAATTCAAGGAGTATCCTGGAATGAAGGTTCCATCAGAGTCTGTAAACAGAAACTGAGGTCTTTCTTTGAAGAGAGTCTGTGGGGGATCACTAATAGTGTCAAGCAATTATTAAGCAAAGATTTTAAGATTGAGTACATTCTGTTAGTCGGGGGATTTGCTGAGAGTGAGATTCTACGTAGACATATAACTGAAGAGTTTATTGATAACTGCAAAGTTCTGTGTCCATTTAGGCCACAAGAAGCAATCCTGAAAGGAGCTGTTGAGTTCGGAAGAAACCCATCAGTTATAGCATCGAGAAAAAGTGCTTTCACTTATGGAGTTGGTACTAATGAAATGTTTGATGAATCAATACACAGGGCAGATAAAAAAATCACAAACAATGATGGCACATATTGTACTGATATCTTTATGAACCTAGTGAAAGCTGATGAGGATGTTGGATGGAATGAAACTAGGAAACACATCTTATATCCTATAGAATCAGATCAGACACAGATGAACTTTACATTTTATCAAACCAAGAGACAAAATGTAAAGTATGTGGATGAAAGAGGGGTGGAAAAAATTGGCTCATTTGCTGTGCCATCTCCTGATACCACACGTGGACTGAGTCGTGAGGTCAAACTAGACATCAAGTTTGGTTACACAGAAATGACAGCCACAGGCACAGACCAAGTGACAGGCATAAAACAGACAATTGAGCTGGATTTCATGAGGATATAACAGAATCAAAACCTAGAGTTTATTCAACATCACTTTCTGATAGTGAAGTTCTGTAAACATCTGCAACCATCTGAAACCATCTTAGTACAACTGAGAAGGTCTAAAAAACACAGCAGTTGTATTATAACTTATCGTGCTGCATTCTGGTGTGCAATTTAATAATCTACTGTACAACAGAGAGATATGGAAACACGCTAAATAAGTAGGTACAGAATAAAATTCAAAGGTAATCTATGAAATTAAAGGAAATTACTTCTGAAAATTTTGTTAAATTTCAACATTAAAACTATCATCTAATTTTTTTTATAAGCTCCCAGCAATTTGTGCAATGTTTTAATGTTGCTCAAAACATTTGTTGATTCAGTATGGTAAATGTGATTTACACCTTGGCTGAAATGCTTTGAAATTCTAACTTCTAACTAGTTTGTCAGGGAAATCTAACTTTAAATTAAATGTGTGTAATGAAATTCAACTTTTATTTGAAAGTGTTCACTTTGATTTAGGAATTCAACTGCCCAGCCTAGTTGTTTTATTTTAGTTATTTTATACAGTTTTGTTAAAGGGGTCATAGAATGATGTCCTTAAGGTCTCTGAATAGAGTGTGTAACACTGGTTGGGCTGAAAACTGGCATATTTGCTGTTCAATGAGCCCTAAAGCCTGGTTAAAAAGCCCTAGAATGAAACAACAGGTTTTTCTTCCTTTTATGAGGTATGCTCATGAATATTTAGATGAGCTATGCGCTGATTGGTTTGTTTACAACAGGCGAAGAGTCTGAGCAAAAATGCATCATAGCAACAAAAGCACTCACTCACTGAAACATTGAAATTGTTGATATGGTAGGGTGACCTCCTTTTCTCCGGACACGTCCTACTTTTCATACCTAAAAAAATGTGGGGAGGGATTTCAATAATCTGGGATTTTGGTCAACTGCAGTGCAGCAGAACCGAGCTGTCAGCTCCGGGGCTGGTCTGGGAACCACAGTAGACGGGGGCAGGGAGCCAGTGGGCGACGGAGTGACTGAACCTGACCCCGTGACAGAAGCCTGGACACCGGCTGCCCCGTGCTTCCCCCCACTTGCCTTACTATCCCCCAGCCTCCCGTCCTCCGGCTGAGGACGGGAGGCTCATGGCTCTTTGCTGAGGTTTGGTCCAGTCGGCGGCCCAACAGTCGACACTTCCTACCCGCACCCCCCAATCCAAATAATGCAACATCCCAGAATTGACATCAACTCTGGGCTTCGTTTAGATTCGCCTGTTTTAAGGTGGAAGTTCAGAATTATGAGATTTGCAGAGAAGGGAGGTGTCGATGGGGATTGAACTTCTCTGTATGTCTCTTTTACCCACTGAACTATTGTCATTCATCTATGACAATGGAAACTCGGTTTTCTATGACCCCTTTAATTTTCTCTATGATTGTTTTTCTCTTTTATCTTATGTTGTATCAGTTACGTAGTTGCAAACATCAAGAGCTTTACTTGACTCATCTGTTATGTACTGGTGAATATGTGTTATGTTTTAAACTGATAATTTCTGCTTTTACTAAGATACATATTACTGACATATGTTTTGGGAATTTGACATTTTTAACTTTAACTTTTTTAACTGGAACATCCCAGAAAGTTGCAATTACAAGTCCGAAAATCAGTGGAACAGGATACCTGACTTCTGCATTCAAAATAAATTCTTCTCTGTTTAACATAAGTTCAATTGTTCTACTTTTATCATTTTTAGCTGTTCTCTGTGCAGCATCAGTTGTTCAGGTTGTACTTGTGTTTAGAGGACAACATGCTTCAATTCTGTGTATCTGTACAGAAAACTGTGTTTTTGTCATTGTTACAGTATATTTGTAACAGTGGCCACAGTGGTGATGGAAAATATTAGTGTCTAAAAGCTGAATTTTTTTTACATTTTTATTATGTTATTGTCAATAGTTCTGTTTCATATTATCATGTGCTTAATGGAATACAAAGTAAAACTTTGAAGTTTTCTTGCCAAACCTTACTCTAAACCAGAGGTGTCAAACTACAGTCCTTGAAGGTACCATACCATACCAACTTCATTTATGAAGCACTTAATATACCGACATTATACACCGGCACTTTGTCCTTAGCACCTTTAGAAGCAAATGGTCAGCTGATCTGAGGGAACCAGAGGTTGTGTAAGAATGTAACAGCTCAGACAGATGGGGAGGGGCAAGGTCATTAAGAGCTTTAAAAACAAATAAAAGGATTTTAAAATGAATTCTAAAATGCACAGGCAACCAGTGTAAGGAAGCTAAAATAGGGGAAATGTGGTCAAATTTTCGTGTACATGTTAAAAGACATGAAGCAGCATTTTGTACCCTCTAAAGCTGGGAAATAAATAAAAAATGTCTCCTATATAAAGTGCATTACAGTTATCCAGCTGTATTGTCACAAATGCATGGATCACTGTTTCAAGATGCTCTCTGGAAAGTAAGGTTTTTCTTTGGCCAGCTGCCTTAAATGGAAAAAGATGGATTTTACTACGACTCTAATGTGTGCTTCCAGCTAAAATCCAGCATCCATCTTGACCCTTAAATTTGTAACAACCAGCTTCACATAATAGGCCTAAGAGCCAAGATTGGTCAGGGAATCTACAGTGGATCTGCCAAAAATCACTACCTCTGTCTTATCTTCATTAAGTTTCAAGAAATTTAGAAATGTTCCAGACATAAAAACAGAGACCGAAGAGAGCCGGATTCTATGTTCTTTAGTGGTAAATATGTCTGTGTGTCATCTGCATAACAATCCCAAATTTTCTAAAAATATTGCCAAGCGGAGGGAGGTACAACAAGAAAAGAAGCGGGCCTAGAACTCAGCCGTGTGGGACATCACAGGACAGTGGATCAGAGTGGGACCTATGGCCAACCACTGTTCTAAATGGGAAAATAAAATACTATAATCAACTGCATCAAAACTAGCTGATAAATTCAATAGCACCGAAACAACACAGTCACCAAAATCAGTTGCTAAAAGTATATCATTGAAAACTTTTAAAAGAGCTGACTCTGTGCTATGAAATGGTTTAAAACCAGACTGAAAAACCTCTGATATATTATGTTTATTAAGATAAACCATAAGCTGATTATTGACTGCCTTCACAAGAATAACAAAAAAAAAGAAAAAAGGGTCTATGCCATTAGCTGGCGTCTTGGACTGGTTGCTAGAATTCACCCTGCGTCCACAGGATCCAATACACGGAATGGGCAGGAAAAGCGGGGCACCAGCTTGCATATCCTGAATAAGGCAGAGAAACTTCGCCGTGGAGCAGCCTATAATAGTACTAGCTGACCACTCCGCTTTCCAGAGCGGTGGGCTCGCTTCCATCGGAAAGGTAGAGTCCAGAAACGACACAGGTGTGCTGGAATGCCCAGTAGCAGGGTCGAGGTTTTGTCTATAGTATAAGTCCTCAATGACATAATTCCAGTCAAGGCTTGATTGGCCAGCAAAGTTTGGCAATCCTACACAATCAGAGAGGTTACCCTTTTAATAAAATTAAAAGCAAAAAGTAGACAAAGACAAAACAGGAGGAGCTTCAGACATCAAGCCTCAAATAAAGGTTCCATCTTGAAAACCAAGGACAGTTCAACATTTAGATGTGTTTCTCCTATATGCTCAAACACGCCTCCATAAATTTCCTTTATCAGGATGTCACCATTCTCTGCAGAGGTCTGCTACTGGTGTGTTGAAGAACGAACTGAGGTTTGCGCAACCCTTCCCTAGGGTGTTGGAAGAGAGTCTAAGTTACTGTAGAACATTGCATTCAGGAACTGTTTTATTCTCTGTGGACTTCACCTGTTAAGGTGTCGCCATGGCTAGTTTGCTACTAAACAGTCAAGCCAGAAAAGCCACAGGTTATTGCAGGAGAGAAAGGAACATATGTGTGTACCAGGCCAAACAAAGAAGCAATTTACAGATGTCAATGTTGAGGGTTTTTATCAGATAATAACACAGTTGCAGAATGAACATAAAGGAAAGGTGGGTTACTCACCCCGTTTTAAAATTATAGTTCAAAACTTGTCAGAATAGAAGAAAGGAAATGAAAATAAAATATATTGGGGTGCCTGTTTTCACCAATGTGAAGTGGGTTAAATACAGGTAAAACTACAAAGTTAGTCTACATATCCCAAGGAAATGATCTGGAGGTAAAGCTAACTAATTAGTGAACCAATAGCTCCAACTCTGTTTCGCATGTCTTCAGACAAAGATGCTGTATGCACAAGCAGAAGGCACAACATATCTGTACAGCACTTCTTGTTTGAAGGATTTTATCAAGGAATTTATAGCACTGATTTCCTTTATATTAGATGACCTGAAATTTTCAGGTGCTGAACTTCAGTTTGGTAAGAATGCTGGTTTGTGTGTTAAAAAAAATATTGTCATTCATAGAGGGTGGGCATGGAGTCATCAAAGTTGAGATCTAACAAAGGCAATCTTTTCTAGACTCAACTTTTCGGGGCCAACTGTGCTGTGATTCTTTGTGCTTCAGGGAGGGGTCTGCTTTAGGACATTGCGCTTGGAATCCAGAGGTTCTGAGTTGAATCCCCACTCCCATAGACTGCCACTCTGGATCTCTGAGCAGGACACCTAACCACACTGCTCCCTGTGTGCTGCACAATTGCAGCCCACTGCATCCCCAAGGGGATGGGTTAAATGCACAGGTAAATTTCTCCAGTGTGAGATCAGTAAAGTTTAATCATTAATCTGTTCATGTGTATGTACACACACACACACACACACATGGTGTCATCCTCAAGCTCGGGTCCTCTACCAGAGGCCTGGGAGTTTGAGGGTTCTGCGCATTATCTTAGCGGTTCCTAGGACTGCGCTCTTCTGGACAGAGACCTCCGATGTTTTACCTGGAATCTGCTGTAGCCACTCTCCCAGTTTGGGGGTCACAGCCCCCAGTGCTCCAATTATCACTGGCACCACTGCTGCTTTTACTTTCCACATCTTTTCTAGCTCCTCTTTCAGCCCTTTTTTTCCCAAAAAAAAAA
>JAGKQL010000051.1:3244915-3262921 GCA_018398635.1 Cyprinodon brontotheroides
AGTTCATTCATATTTTACTAACTAAAAACATATTTCACATAAAGAAATAATCTATTGTTTCAAGAAAATAATGTCTTGGGATTTGACTATTAGAGGAGCTTGATTTAAACAATAAAACTAAAATAAAATTATTAAACTTTGCAAGAAACAATATTGTTTGAGGTAGAATTTGAGTTTTTCACAGATGAGATTGAACCACTTTTGTCAAATCAGTTTTGGCAAAGCAAATATGTATCTCACAAGAAAAACAAAAACGCAAAACACTTGTTTTCACTGCCGGTATTCTGAGGATATCCATTAAGGTGTTCTCTCACTGAATATGAAAGCAGCAAAAAAAAAAAACACTTGTGGATGCTGCTACCAACCCAACATATTGCCAGCAATTTGCTTGGCAGGCAACAACCATTTGAATGGCGGAAGAAAAGCTCCACCGCTTCATTTGAATCTGTGCTTGCTAGTTCCACTTTAACTACGGGGTCCTGGATTTACAAAATAATCTATGCTATCCTATTTACTTTGAAAAGTCAAGGTCCGTGGCATCAATGCCTATGGGTACACCATATTCTCTGTAGATGGAACCAGTTCAAAGAGTACCATTACTTCCTTCAGGAGCAGCATCTGGATGACGGTTGCTTTCAGTGGTAATTCTGTCTGAGCAGGACCCAAAAATATTTCCATTTCAGGGAAGGATCAGTAGGACAACAGAGGTATGCAAATGGGCGTTTTGGAGCTCAGAAAGGAGCAGTCTAAGATTATTGGTATAACTGAAGCCAAGACCTTCTCCTGTGGAACCAACTACTAGTTTTAGCCCGTGAGGCAGACTCTCTGTCTACTTTTAAGGCTAGGCTTAAAACGATTACTGTTAATGGGGCTCAGGTTATCCTGAGCTATCTCTATAGTTAGGCTGCTATAGGTTTAGACTGCTGTAGGACATAGGGAGTGCTTTTCATCACTTCATTCTATCTCTATTCTCCCACTCTGCAGAATTTGTTTAAGTTTAATAAGTTTAATCTCTAACATTATGCTCTTCCTACTTTTTCTCCTTATAGTAGCTTCATCTGGTCTGTTTCTGTTTGGCTGTGACTCCATCCTGGAGAAACACCAGCTGTGCTGCTACATCGTCATCTTTGTTTATAGATATTGGAGCTTGGCCTGTTTTTTACAGTGTAGTCCTGTTTCTCTGCCTGCTACTTTTCTCTGATTCTTTACCAGTCATCCCGGCCACATCAATTACCTTATTGGTTGTAAATAACAAAACGACACCAGAGTCCAATATTTCAACTCGTTTGATTGTCACAGGTCCATCATGGGTCAACATAAATTTTTCTTCGCTTTATTTGCAGCAACAAGATATGTCTGTCTTGTCGCTAGAGTCATATTCTTTGTCTGGCTTCACCTCACAGTGCTCCTGGGCTGCCGTCTACATTGGTATAACATGTAAATAGATTGCTCTGATTGGGAAAACACATCTTTAAAATGCGATGCCCCTTGTGTTGATGATACTATCTGGTATGATAAAGTAAATAAAATTTGCCTCTTTGCAGCATAAACTTGGTCAACTTCTCATCTTGACTCCATGCTCGTTTGCTACCTTGAGCTTCTGTTTATTACAGCAAAACATCACTTAAACTTATGATGACATTACACTTTGCATTGCCTGGTTAATTTGCACTGATTGAGGGGGAAGTGTCTAATTTTTTTATATTCTTTTCAGCATTTTAGAAGTCTAAAAATTTAAATGACATTTTGATGAAAGCAGAGCTATTAAACGGTCTACTGCCAACTGTGGCTCCATGATTAACTGTGGCATAACCGTGGTGACTTATGACCAAATTTACCTTCAGGGCAAGAGTGGGGCCAGTGTTTTTTCATAAATATCACAGAGGTATCAAGTAACAAAGTACAAATACTTTGTTTCCTTACTTAAATAGAAATTTTGGCTATCTCTACTTTACTGCAGTAATTATTTTTCAGTATTTTTTTTTTCTTGTGCTGCTTAAATTTTTTCCTGCATTGCTTTTACTTTTAATTTTCATCAATTAGCTTAATACATCACATTTTATTTCAGTTTTATGCTTGTGTAGTTAATTGAAGTGGTATTTTAAATATTACAAAACAATATTTAAAACAAACTAAAATAACAAAAGCTTGCTATTCTCATCATAAATATTTTACCTTAACTTAGACAATCTTTGTCATTTTGTATACATAGTGCAGCAGTGATCAAATGTAAACATTGTGGGAGAAAAAAACATGGCGCAAAAAAGCACATTGATATGGTTAGTTTGATGCAGAGTCTGTGACATGATTTAGAGTTTTCTCAATAGTTTGGCTGTCTGATGGTGGTGGGGAAGAAGCTGTTGTGGAATCTGTTGGTCCTGCATTGAGGGCAGCAGGGGGAACAGTCCATGGTGTGGGGGGTGAGGGGTCATTGATGATGTTTGGTGGGGCTCATGACACGCAGCGCTGGGATGAGCAATGCTCTTTAATGGAGGGAAGAGGAAACCCATGATCCTCTCTGCTGTTCTCACACCTTCCCACTTTCTCCAGTCTGCAGCTGCAGCCTCCCACACCACACACAGTGAGAGACAGCTGCTCAGAACGCTCTCTATGTTCTGTAGAAGGTGGGGAGGATGGGGGGGGGGCAGGTAGGCTCTCCTCATCCCACGCAGGAAGTACAGGAAGAACTGTTGCAACAATGCAATGATATAAGCAGTATTGGTTACTAATATCAATATATTATATAATCAATATATAATATAATATTATTTTTATTAAAATGTTGCTTTCATTTAATTAGAAAAAATGCTTTCATATCACACATTTATCTTGTTTACAATTTTTTTTTTTAATCCATTATTATTATTTTATTACATTTTGTTATTCATACCAAAGAGAAGTAGCAGCATTGGAATGTGCAGTGGATGTCAAGGTCGAAGATCCTTACCCTTATCCTTACCTTACCTCCCTATCAAAAGGTAAAGTGGTCTCATGTTTTCAGTAAATGTATGTTTGTATGGTGATTTATGTGAAAAAAAGGAGAGACATAAGTGTTTATGACAGTAATTTTTCATTTAGAAAAAATCCCCATGGAAGTTAAGGGATAGACCCACATTTTTTAGATGGTCTGTGACCTAAGGCAGGGATTTTCACATTTTTGTAATCTGTTATAAAAAAACAAAAAGAAATGATAAGAATCACTAATTATTCACGCTTGCAGCTACGTAATGGTGGTTTTAACACATAAATGACTCTCTGTTAATACAGCCTGCACTCCAGCCACCTTCTTACCTTGTAGCCCCACAGTCATTGACTTCAGAATATGATTATTGTGTTATACAGCTACAGCCTTATGATCTATCCTAGGTCTCCTCCCTATTTGTCAAGGGAAAATGTTTATACTTTTCTGCTAAATAATATTAATAAATCTGCCATCTTAACAAGCAGTAATACTCTCAGAACTCTGTAAGGACTCATGGCCATCAGTACAAGAGTATGTATTTGCAGTGCTAGCTGGTGGAGTTTTCTCGAGGGGGGCTATAAAGTCAAAGTATAGTCAAAGTAAGAGAAGTATACCAAAAACCAATCAGTCGTATAATAAGCTATCACATCATAGTTATATGAATGCCAACAACAAAAAAACATTAAAAAAAACACTGCATAAAAACAGAACATAATTTTATGCAAAGGTTTACTTTTTCTACATAAATCTTGCCCTTCTGATGGCTTGTGAAGGTAAATCTGTGTTTTGCATGGTCCAATATGGTGTCACAAAGTTAAAAAAAAAAGTTTCATAAGGTAGAAGCTATTTGTCAGCTTTATATTTTTTAATATATAAAAACTATGAGTAACTTTGGCTTAATGGATGGAGTATTGCAATTTAAGAGTTGTAGATTTAATTCCAGCTTCCTCTGGTGATATGCTGGCTTGAGGAACTGAATAATGTCCCACTATTTCAGTTTGTTAGTTCTGTAATGTCAATGGCTTTTAGTCACAACTGGAAAAGTTCTTTAAATTCAGCACTTTTATTTATAAAGGCAGAAAAAAGTATCTAAACCCTTTTTTATTAACAAGGATATATATTTAAAATCAATGTTTCTCTAAATAGACATTATTCACTGTACATTTAAAGCTATGCAAGATGTACATTTTTTTTAAATATATTAAGTTCATTAGAATAAGGATGCAAAACCTAAACTCATATACAGCTCTTCCTTTAGCCTAGCTCTCCTTACTAAAACAACTAGTGATCCACATGTATAAAACATCCTACAGTTCTACTGACAAACAACATCCGAGCCACAGATTAACTCAAGGCGATCTGCTGAATGCCTTGTCCAGCGTTTTACTAGATGAACGAGGAACAGTTTGTGGCACTTGGCCAAGGTGAGAGCAGGCCTGGGATTTATTGAGGAATACGAATAACCTCAAGGTGAACTAGCTGGTAATGACGCTATCTCTACTCCCAGAGACCCTCTCACTCATCTTCACACTTCCAATAAAATGGAAATGTGCCCAGAATCAAGGATCTGGCCAGCTGCTGCCACATTTTCAATATGACTGCAGCTGAATCTTTTATAGAGATGTCCACTGTTAACACTGAGCGGCCTTTAATGCTGTTGAATCACTCTTTGAGTCTTTCAGTTGTCAGTCAGAGGAGCCTTTAAATCTTACAGTAGAGAAATGAGTGTTGCTTATTTGGCTGAGTTATCGAAAAGACAGAAACCCATCAAATAGACTAAGGACTGGTTTGTAGTGATAATGGTGGATTTAAAAGGCTTCTTGTAAATTACAGGACACAAGCTTTTAACTATATGGTTTTGTTTTGTTCACGTGTTAGAATATGTGAGGGGGACCTCTATAGTTATTGAAAATAAAGATTTTTTACAAGTTAACAGATGAGAATTATGCTATAATTTTGACTGAATGCTAATGTTAAATATTTTATGAGTTGTCGATAACCAACTTTGGCCAGGGGTTTTGCTAAACCTGTCAAATAACCCAACATTCATAGCTTCAGTTGTAGTTTTCAAATAGTTAGTTATGATATACTTAAAGGCATGAAAGTGTATTCTGTGGTGGAAGATACGTCCAAGAGTGGTTGGTGTAATTTTGAACTGTGCGCATGCATCGGTGCCCCTTCCTTTGCGAAAGTTGTCTACACTGGAATTGCCACCATGGCTATTATGCCGAGAAATGCCTGCCTGCCAAGAATTTCCTCCCCTTTTGAAACCTGATGAGAAAACGGATTGAAATATGAACGAAAAGCAAAATTTAAAACATATTTTTAATGTTTTCATATTTCTCAAGACAGTTTTCATCGACAGATAGATGCAAATACCTGCCTGCCATAACACCGGTGCTCGGTTTACAGCAGTACACTTCTACTCATATATACATGTTATACATCTTTAGAATGCATAGATTCTCCACAAGTCCACCGCTTAGTTCATTTGGACACCATGAGCACCAGAGCATAATTAATAAAGATCAAGCAGCATGTTAAATCAGAATTTCTAAAATAAAGCTCCAACCTCCTACCTTTGAAGTGATACTGAGGCCGTATTATAAATCTTAGATAGTTTATATTGCATTTTTCGATAAGGGGCTACAGACAAAAGTTAATCCAGCATATTCATAATAAAAACATTAATTGATGAGAAAATCGCCACCTAAAACCTGTTTTACCATCAGAAAAGTTTGGTCCTTATAGCTCACACAAACCATCTTGCTAATTACACTAGCTTTAAAAAAAAGTCTTTCTTTTCTGGTTGGCTTCGTCAGGATTCTTTTTGGCCGTTGATGCTCCAGTTTACACAAAAGAGTGAATAAATAGCTAAAAAATATTTCCATTTGCATGTTTCCAAGCAATACAAGGCCTTGTCTATATAAAGACTCAAACTCACTGCGGATCCAGACATTTGAATTGAGAAAGCTTCCTGGACAGGTGGCGAAACATCTTAAGTCTTGGAAACCAAGTCCAGTGGATTATTTTTTTTTTACTTTTACGAAATTACTGTGACCTGGATGACTGAGAATCTTCATCAGAATAGCTCAAAAATATCCACAGCAGCAAACAAGCGTAAGTACGTAATACGTAAATAACATCATGACAGAACGTACGCGAAATGGAAGCACCTATGCAAAATGTTTGATTGACAAACAAATAGCCAAACTACTTTCAACAGTAAGAAAAGTGGAATGGCTAATGTTTCGAAGGCATCACAAAGGCCAGAGTCTATTGATTTTAATTTTTTTTTGGGTGGGAACCATAATTACAAGAAAACCATCCATCAAATAATGAATGAATCTGGACACTTAATTTCTTTTTCCTCTTTAATACATTTAATAAATATGTTAATTGTTAAAAAGTTCTCGTAAGATTAATGTGAAAGTGTATATACCACGGAAAAAAATTACAAGTTATGAGCGATACTGCAATGTGTCTGGCAGTAATAAAATCTGATAGAAGACATTAACTTTATGTCAAATGAAAGAAAATCAAAAATAGTTCGAATTAACCCAAAGTCTCTTATCCTGAAGTTGCTATAATATATATAATTTGCGTGCGTGGCAGTGGCAGCCTTGCGGCAGTTCTGGTGACAGTTCCGGTGGCTCGTTGACTCGTTCAATGAAAGTCTCAGACTGTCATTGAAGCTGGCCTTTTTCCTGTGATTTAAACCGAGTTGGTGTCGGTGCTTCCTGAAATCACTTGCTGCAGAGCAGAGGAGAGCTAATTCAGCTCTGGTAACCTAAATGTAGCCTCCGAATGAGCAACAGAGGGGCCCTAAGTGCTGTTCACCAATGGAGCCGTCCGAAGCTGCCAGAACCGTGACTGGCCCTGTCTGAGACGGAGACTGAGAGCAGCCCCCTGGAGTTGCCACATGAGGGCCACGGCTACCAACTAATAGCCGTAGCTAAAGGGAGACGTCCTGGGCTATCATAGGGTATAAAATTAACCCCCCTGCAAAGTTTGTCTGTTATTATTGCATCGGATTAATCCAATTTTTTTGAGAGCTTCTCTTGGAAAAACAGACTGGACTGAAGATGGGACCAGCAGAGACCCGAACCGAGGCAAAGGCCATCATTCCAGAGAGCAATATCCGTCCTTTCCCCTTTCCAACTGATGCTTAATAAGTGCTTTACTTGGGTGAACTAGGTAACTAGGTCAAGAGTTTTAACTGAATACTAAAGCTCATTGAACAGACTGAATGAGCCGCATGGGCCTAAAGCCAGCTAATACTGGACTGGCTAGTATCGTTAGCTCCCAGCTAGCTTATGCCGGAAAAGTGTTAGAGGCCGCTTAATGAGCCTTCACCTTCCTTTGATTCAGCTGGACCCATCCAGAGCAGACCCCCTGAGGCCAGCTAAGCTAACCCATTCTCATTCAGCCTTATCACAGTTTAAAGCATTCCTGAGTCATTTTTTTTTTTTTACACAGAATAAAACTACACTGTTTGACTGCATTTAACATCTCCAAAGCGATTATTCACATTTATCTGCTGCTACCTCAGACTTTGAATATACTTTTAACCTCCTCCTCTTTTTTGTATTTCTTTATTTATATTTTGTTTTTCATTGTGTGTGATACATGTACACTTGCACCTTAATCCTTATTTATCTTGATATACTGTATATATATATTGTTTATTCTTATTGCATCCTTTTTCCTCCTTGTTTTGCACACATCTTTAATTACTATGCCAATATGTGACCAGTGAATTTCTCCGCTGTGAGATCAATAAAAAAGCTCATCTAATCTAATCTAATCTTCTCCTTTTTATTTGTTTATTTGTGCTTATATTCAGAAGTGTTTAGTGCCTGCGTAGTTATTAGAAATAATAATAGTGTGTGATCTTTATTTGTTGTGATTTTATGTACTTTTCAATTTCCCAGCCAGCTGGGAGTTTATATTTCTGATACTTTTAAGATGTTTATTGCCCTCCCGGTCAGGGGTAATTAAAATATCTTATTTATTCAGACATATTATTTATGTTCACAATGTATATACTGTTTGCTGACACACAGTCCTACTAACTGTGTGTTAGAACAATGGATGATGAAAGAGTGATTTGAGCTCTAATCATGGTCAAACAGTTAATTCTGCAAATACATGGAATAAATTCACCACAACTTCTGTTCAAAATATAAGAGTTTATTAAAAAAATCATTCAGCTCCAAGTCAAACACTCTTAACTAAAACTAGTGAAATTCAACTAAACTAAACTGAACTACTATGTACAAAGAGGAAGGGGAACATGGTTGAAAAACATATTACCGTTTAAGATGGATCTTGTGTTTTAAAAACCAAAATTAATCTGGAAGAATTTATAATATGATCAAATTAGCTTTTCACTAATTTAGAGAAATTAGAATGTTTTCAAACCAATTCACAATTTGGCCAAATAATGTTTTATTAAATGATTTGCTTAATTAAGAACCAATAACCTTTAGTTAAATGATTCGTTACCCTCTTTGAAATAGCTAGCAGCGAAATAGACATCAGGATTCCATTAAATGACTTTTGGTCATACTTGGTAATGGAAATGTAATGAGCATCTGAGGAACACATGAACACTAATGTTATATCAGTGTTTAACCCTTATAGTGAAATAAAGCTGGTCAAAGCTTCAACATCAGTTCAACACAAGTTTCTGTATAGCATAGCATGTATGTCACCCATCTTGCCCCAAAGTTGCAGAAGATTGGGTGAGAAGCTGACTATAGAGACGCAGCGGACCTTTCTAAGGGGAGAAATATTTTCAAACAATAGCCACTAAAGCTAAAGTACAACTGCAAATAAAACTACAACTACAAGATGGTTTTCCTGGCTGGCTCTGATGGTGTCTACACAGGAAGAGCTTTGTAGCCCCCTGAACTGCCAGATGTAATTAAATTGAATTCTGTTAAATTATATAGCCCCAATTTACAACACGTCATCTTAAGGCACTTTACAAAGACAATCCAACCAGATAATGCAGTCAGATTGGTCCAGAGTTTTCTATCTAAGTAAAACTGTATGATTGCATCAACTCATTGACTCGAAAGCAAACCCTCACACCAAGCATGGATGTAGCTTACGGTTGAGAGGATTTCTTTTCTGTTATCTTTAGTTATGCTTTCCATGGCTTCATAGTTATCTTTACGCTTTCTCCAGTCCCTTAGCTTCCACTTCTTGGTCATAATTTCTTATTTTTGTATTTTTATTATTCTTTTGTTTTATTTAAGCTCCTCTTAATTACAGTTAAGCCCTGATGTTTTTTTTTTCCCAGTTACTCTTTGTTGCCCCTTAGTGCCACTTTCTATTCCCCAGCTCCTTCTAGCTGCTTCCTTGTTCACACCGCTCCCACTAGCCAATTACTCCATTCATTGTTCTGTCTCCCATATATACTCCTCCTCTGAAGTTACATAAAGCTTGGATTCTCTTCATTCATTATTGCTGTGTTCAAATTCAGCAGTTGCCTTTCATCAGCCGACATAATTCATAGTGCAGCGCCGCAGCCTATTCGTATCGGAAGAGTCCTTGTTATGTGGCTCACAAATGCAGCCTTCTTTTTGCCTGTTTTGAAGGACGAGTCAGTTGTATCCTCCGAAGCTTTGGCTATCTCATGATACATTGTGAGTCCAAGCAATTCGGCTGCTCCGTACACAGAGGTAGAAGGGAAATGGCAATGAACAGTGGTGAATATTGCAACTGCATTTTTTTATAATACAAGTATGTGAATAGTTCCATCTGAAATTGATGGAAATAGTTGTTTTAAATGGTTATAGAGTCAGATACATGGTGGGTATTTTTGGTTTATTGAAAGGTTTCAATCTGTCCCTGTACAAATGGGTTGTCTGACATTTAAGCAAACATTGCAATATCTCCCCAATGTGTGAACTACAAATCTGACACAACAGTAGTGCTGCATAAGATCCTCAAAAATGTAATTAGCACACAGAACAGTAGTGAGGACTTTGGCTGCAGAAGGGTGGACCTGTTTTAATCTGGCCTAGTTTGGGGAGGACATGGCGTGTGTTAGAGCAGTGTGCTTGTGCTCTGAGTATGCCGCTTCTCAGAGCTAGTTGAATCCCCGCCAGCCTGCACTCTGGGTCCCTGATTACACCCCAAACCGATCCTCGGACGTACGCTAGAACCCACTGCTCCTTAAAGGGGATGGGTTAAATGCAGAGGTACATTTCCCAGTGTGAGATCAATAAAGTTCACTATGCATTTTTCTCGAAAGTGCCTCCTAGTTTCGTTCTGAGTTCCTTGCCTGTATTTTCTGGAATTATTTGTGTTACATCTACATCTTTCATTAAATCTGCAAAGCAGTTTTTACAGATAAAAGTCAAGGTTTTCCAGCCCAAACATCTGTTTAAAACCAACACATCACAGAACAACCCGCCTTCATTAATATATTGTTATATTTACTGTGTGAACATGAATATACATCAGTACAACATCAACACTACATGTCAAAACACCACTAACATAATCACTGCCTAGAGTTGTTCTCCATTAACAACTCTGACCCAGCCACCACAGTAATGTGTCAGATTCAGTGAGGGTCATGTGAAACATCACATAACGGCACTAACATAAGTTTGCAGATGGTTTCATTACCACATAGACTACCCTATTTTTACATCCACAAGTATGCAAATAAGCCTATTTTACATAACCGAAATAATTACATTTATTATGGTTGATGTCACATCCTTGGCATATTAGCACAGATTTCTGCCTACTATTAGTAACAATTATTTTTAGATTATCTGCATCGTCATTGACTACCGCTACAGGAAAAGAAGCATCTTTGAGAAATTGAATTAAATTCAGACAGTCGGAAGTAAATTAGCAAAGAAACTCTATTAAATGTAATGCTTATTATACCTTCAGATTGCAGAGAAACAACATTTCCAGTCACACGAACTCCATCAAAAGATGGAGAGTTTTTTGTTTGTTTTTTGGTATTGCTGCCAATCTTTTGTTTATATGTCTTTTTCATTTTAAACATTGTTGACACTTTGTGGAGCTCTTTAGAATGGTGATAAGGGGCAAACAATTACAGTTTTCTGTATGTTCCCAAGGCAACAATAATATTAAAAGCCATCCATGTAGTTTTATATCTACAAACTTGAAGCTCAGGTGAAGATTGATGACTTACGAGATTGCTAAAAAGTGGATATTTGATTTGTTGATTGCTTCCAGACTGTGATAAGCTGCGACATTTAACTGAAAGCAGTGGATTTTTTTTTTTTTTGTCTATGCAGCAATGCTGCAGCAGGGGCAAAGCGACAACGAAGCGAGAGGGAAAAACACAACAAGATTGAGGGGACATTTTGGTCTGCCATGGTCAGAAGAAGGGGGCCTGAATGGGTGTATTAGGCATGTGCCCACAGGGCATACCAATGTCTGACTCACCCTCAACCTATTCTTAATACTTTTATTAGTATTCTAAACCAGACACTTCTGTCCCAAACCTGAGCAGAGGTATGCATGCTGTCTGAATCTCAGTTCATGAAGAGGAATTAGGGGAAACAGATTGATTCTCAGCTATATTAGGCAGATTTTTAATTAAGTGTTGGGATTGTTGATGGCAACTTACATTTCTCTATTGTATTCCTTTTAGATTCCCTGCTTTTATTTCTTTAATTTATCCTCATCTTACCTGAAATAACTTTTTTTTTTTAATTCTACCCTGACAAGAGAAATTTAACTATTTAATATTTAACTGAACTACAAAAAGTAATTCAACAATTTTCATATTTAACATCTAAATCATAGATTTAGATATCCAATTTGAAAAGTGTGTCATAATTGCACATTTTAAGAAAAAGTATTAAAGAGGAATTGTAAATTATAATTATCAATCCACTGTCAAATGCTGCATTTTTAAAAAATGAATTTTTAAAACAATTTTAAATGAAACCTAAAAAAACAAAAATGTATTAATCTGATTATGAATACATTTCCTTATTCAAACAGCTACAAAGGACTTTTTTTCCATTCCATTTTTCCACCGCATTTTCATATTGCTTTCTTAATTTCATTTTGTTTGTTTTACTCTTAAAAGTTTGTCCCATTTCGCTTATCCTTGACATTTGTTAATGTATAACTGACTGTTAATAAGCTGTTTCCAAAACTGTTAATATATGGTTATTAAACCGGTTATAAGTTGTAGCTAAATTGTTGGATGAAGCAATACTTAGCTGTTTAAATTCTGTAGCCAGATTGTTAATATGTTGTTGATTGGTCATGGAATTACTATATGAAGAGGGTAAAGTAAGGAAAAATCAAATTTCAGTAACTACATTACTTTTCCAGTAAACTAGCATTGTATGAAGTAGTATCTAAAGTGATGCATTAGTCATTAATATGCTAGGACCCAAAAGCAGAGATGAGGAGGCAGAGATGACACATGGGAGCAAAGAAACAACGAAGCAACAAAACAACCTGTTCAACACAAAAAACCAGCAGATAGGAATTATAGAGTTGGTGTATATATGGGGAACGGAACAAAGGATGGGCTAATGAGCTGATATGGAGCAGGTGTGAATAAGACTAACCAGAAGGGAGCCAAGGGGAAAAGAAGCGAGTAATGCAGGAAATACAATACTGACAAAAGCAACTATAAAGACACAGAATAACAAAGAAACTAAAAATAAACTCAAACAGAGGACAGAACCCTGATACAAACATGTCCTCACTAGTGTGTGTGTGTTTTCTATCCCTAACCTAATAGCACACCTGAAAAATCGTCATTGTGATGAAGCAATATGAAAAGGCTGCGAAGTAGCCTTGGTGGCAGCCAGCAGTGCTAAGGCTAATGCTGCGTTCACACCGGGGGCAGCTGGCGCGACAGAAGCAGCGAAGTTTACGCAAAGTCAATGGTTGACGCTGCTCAAGTCAGCAGCAAAGAGTCTCCGCTGGCTGCGTTTTCAGCTGCAGGCGCAGCGCCGCTCGGTGTTGTGCTGCAGCAGTCCGCCGGACGCCGCTTTTGGCATCTGACGCCGCAGACGCGTCGCTAAGAAAATGCTTGCTGCTCGAGATGGAAAAATTTAATTTTGCTGCCTCGACGCGCCACGTCAACCGTAATCAGAGAAGCTGATCTGGGAGCTGACTGGGAGAGAGACACAGAGCTGATGACACAGACCGCCTCTGATTACTTCCTCTTATACAGTTTATTAACGATAATTAACTTAAAATATATACATCTGCCGGCAGAATATATACGCTTATTATCCTGCTGCCTGCAGATCGGATTATTTAGATGAAAACACCTACCAGCCGCCGCTGTAAACCGCGAGGAGGCGACCCGCCCAGAGGCTACTGTTGAAGGGATTCCTTCTGTGTCGGCGCAACACCGCTGGTATGTAGTGGGGGTCTGAGCTGACTCCCGACAGAAATAACATTGGGAGACAGGATTGTAATCTGGATGGAACTGACTGCACTGATGAAGTTTTCAGGTGTATTTTTCACTTAAAACATATTAAAACTACTTTATTCCCCACTGATCACAGCAAATATAGCTGCAAGGCAGAGAAAGGATAGTGAAGCTCCATACCAACGCCGCCAGAGCCACTTTTTGCATCCGCAGCCAGAGCTGCAAAGCTGCTTCCGCCCGCTGCGTCAGAACTTAACTGGTACAAGCAGCAAAAATGAAGCAGCAGACGCCATATTTTGCTGCTTTTGCAGCATCCGGTCTGAACGTGAAAGCATAAGAAAAAACGACAGGGAGTAAAGATGTCTCCATTCAGAATACATTTAAAAGCTGTAGAAACAAACCTTTCAAGAGACAGTGAGACAGCTGCTCCTGTTCTCTCCTGGATCTCTGGTGCCAGCTCAGTAACAGAGTTCTGCTTCTCTGGGCTACCCTCCTTCTAGGCAAAGACTGAACTATTTCAGGTTGGTATATCCAAAGCAAATATTGTTTTTGGATAAAGAGCCATATGAAAAAGGTACATAGATCTTTGAATATTTATCTCCCAATATCCCAATTTCTATGTATTTAAATAAGATGTAGATGTTTCCTTGTATTGTGATTAAATCATTTTCTATGTTTCCTTTAAATATTTCAACATTTTAGTAGCACATCATTCAATTTTGGTCTGGATTGCCTTTTTTTAATATCAAATCACTGTGAATTAAAATATTTAATTGAAAATTTAATTTGTCTCAGGTGTCTAATTTGACACCTGAGCAGCAGTAACTCAGCAGGCAGAAATAAAGCCTAAATTGCCAAAGTAGAAAGAAGAGAGTTTTTCTTCTTATCTTTTTTGGAGCAATGAAGATATTGATCTGTGTGTAATGCATAATTCATAATAGATCAGGAAGTGTTTGCTTTGGGATGGAAACCTTGAATGTCTAAAAAACTTCCTTTATTGGACATTTTGTTAGCTTGTCTCTCTGCTGTATTAACCGACATGATGTGTTGAACTAGATCTACTCTTTTCAAAACTTTTGTGAGATACTTTTTTACAAAGTAGGGCATTAATTGATTCGAAATTGTAAAGGTTAACTGTTTTATGAATTGCTACATAAACTACTGACTAAAACTAGACTAAAACCTTTTTAAGTTTTAGTCGACTAGAACTGGACTGAAGCGATCACAGTAATTACTAAAATGTGACTAAAACAAATAGTTTTCATCCTGAAGACAAAAACTAAGACTAAATCTAAGATGGCTGTCGAAACAACACTGCTTGTATGTGATCTACAGTGTGACGTCACAAGCGAGTGAGCTCTGTATTTATAGATGGTAGCGCTGGAGCACATCTTGCAATCTTTTCATTTCTTTCCCAACCTCAGCCAGTGCATTAACAATAGAATCTTTTCAAGAAGATTCAAAATAAAGACTGCTCTCCACATTATCATCCACCATAATTATTATTTTCTTCCCACTTCTGCATAGTAAGAAACAGAATAGTGACTTTTGTTGTGAATAAATGTCATATAGGTTGGATGAATAGACACAGATTGCATTTGAAAAGATCAGAAATATAACAGATTCAGGACCTGGGTTGCATTGGAAAATAAATCGGATCTGTGTTGTTCAAACTGTTGTGAAAAGCGATCACACGTCATCTTAACACTGACTGTCCTTAATTGAGGCACATTCTTTACTTTCTCAGGACTATAATGATTTTATTTGCATTGTTTCTGTTTTTTCATGCAAAAGTACCAGGATCATACAGTTGTGCAAGGGATTTTCTCTGGAATAATGCAAGCTCTGTTTATTTACCATTGCAAAGTATAATTTATTTTTGTTAAATTGATTGAAAAGCATTTTTTTCCAGCTTAATGCCTATTTTATACCGGATTGAAGGCAGTCAATTTGTAAAAAAAAAAAAAAAAAAAAAAAAAAACATCTCATTTTTATTTTGTTATAAACAAGAAACATGATCATATCTACATAATATTAAGTCAAACCAAGCATATCAAAATTGTACAGTTAAATTTTTAATGTTTTCAGATTTGTAGAACTTAAATTTTATTATCTAATGTATTAGTTAAAGACAACCAAGTTATATTTTAAATTCCAATAACAGTTTTTTTTCTGAATCTAGATCATAAAAACTAACTGCATCGTTACTTTGGCTTCTATTTACTTTCACTGGGCAGTAACTGAGTAACTAACTCAGTTATGTATTTAAAAAAGTACCTAGTAACTTCAAATTGATTTTTTTAAGCGACTTGCAGACACTGTATTAGTGAGAACGATAGAAGACTGCTCATGCTCAGCCTGGTTCTCTTGGAGGTTTCTTACAGATAAAAGGGTGTTTTCCTCTCCACTGTCACTACAGTACATGCATGATAGGTGTGAGGGATTCCTGTGGAGTCAATGACTCTTTGCAATCAGCTAATTTCCTTTAGATACAAAACTTTAAGCCAATCTGAAAAAAAAAATCACTGACTCTCTGGGTTATCCATTAGGTTTCACAGATACACTGTTTCCATTTCGGTTACTGGTCTATATTAACAGCTCTAAATCATAGCACTATTTATCTTTATTCATGTTCTTTAACATCAGTGATTTGCTGCTAGGATTTCTTATCTAAAGTTGCTTTACCTCTCTAAACCATGTTAACTTCACTTGCTGATTTACCACTTGTGCTTTCAGTCAAATCCTTCCAAATTCCTCCTAAATTATCCCTTTTCTGCTTCTTAAATTTAGTAAAACTGTGGAAAATCAATAATACCACAATCCAGAATTGAAATATACATGAAAAAATGTCCAATCAGGCAGAACATAAAAACATCCTTTTCAGTCACCTAAAAATCATTAAGGTAGCAAGAAAGATGACACTGCAGTGCAGGCATCTGCCCAAACACTTGCCATTTTGCACCTGAGAGGAAAAGTGTTTGGATTATTTTTTTCTTTTCACTTTGGAGGCAAATTTTTCTACACTCAGTCATATTTTAAAATAAAAGTAAGCCTTTATCTTTTCATTTCAAGAGGGCCTTTTATTGGTGTTTATTTTCCCGTGGATTTCTGCATTGGTTTGATTACTAAAGTGCTGTACCTTGAAAGAAAAGGAACATAGTGAAAAACAATGAGGGCAGAGTCTTACTCACTCACAGTATGTGCGTGTACAGAATAAAAATAATTAGAATTCTTATAACATTTCAGTTCCTTCAGCATATACGGATTCTTTTTGAAAAAGACAGCTTACATAGACCAAGCATCCATTCTAATAGTGCTTACAGCCTAACCACAATTGTAGGACCCTTTAGCAACAAACCTAAACATAAGCAAAGTTTCTGGATGTTTTTGTCAGCAACTGCTGACAGTAGTGCAGAAATATTAGAAAGAAAATTTAGGCAAGTACTCAGTAGAGCCTGTCTCACTCAGACAAGCATGGCTGCCGTACACTGGCGCCTTGACCACCAGAGGTAGGCAATGCAAGTGAAGTGTCTTGCCCAAGCACACAACACTGAAAGCAGTAGCGGGGACTTGAACCAACAGCCCACTGTTTGCATGGCAAACTCCTGCAACACTGTTTCCTCTACAGAAACTAAGTTCTGGTGAATCCTTCCCAGAGCTTCCTAGCAGAACATCAATGAAAAGAAAGTTCCATTTCTTATCAAACCCAAACAGGTCAGGTGTTTTCATCAACCATATTTTTATTTATTAATTAATTTGTTTATTATTATTATTATTATTTTTTATTTTATATCATTTGGAAGATTCCTATTATAGCCTGATAGTAAATAATAAATAACTAAAAATAAGTAATATCTCTGAAAATAAAACATAAATGCTTTTTTTAGGTAGTTTTGGAGTTTTTTTTTTTTTTTTGAAAAAGCATAAATCTGCTTAAAAAGAGTGGAAACAAGATTTTTTTTATAAAAAGATCTGAAGTAGCAAATATTTACTTTGCATGACTGATCAGAATCTTCTTTCTTGGTGTCTGTGGATGGCATGAACTGTTGCTAATACTAGCTGACATGATAAAGTAAGTAAAACTTGCCAAATTGGAACACAGTCATTAAGACCTCTGTTGTTCACTGGTCATTATTTATGCAGCAAGTTTATGATGACTTGTTAACATTGGCTACATTCACACTGCAGGCCTTAAAGGAATAGTACACCCAAAACGTGATAAGCCTTCATTTTCTACTCACCCCCATGCTGAACAACACTCTGGAGTACTTTTTTGATATCTCAAATGCATCTGGAGATCTGGGAGGCTTCTTGCTGTCTGCTGACATTCAAATAATGGAGGTCTATGGCGCCCGAGGCAGAAAGGTCCATAAAAGTCCACAAAAAACGTGTCAATATTCCTCCATACTGCTCGTCCAATGTATTCCAAGTGTCCTGAGTGGGTAGCATCCAGAATTTACTCAAAACGAAGTCATTTAGAAGGTTTTTAGAGCATAAACAGTAGTGTATAGGATTTCCTAAAAGCGCGCACATGCGCGTTCACGAGGCTACAGAAACCGCGGCAGACCAAACCAGATGAAAGTGCACATTCAGCGTCTGCTCTGCCGATAATGCAAGCGTAGAAGAAGAAATG
>JAGKQL010000051.1:3263421-3281450 GCA_018398635.1 Cyprinodon brontotheroides
CATTTCTTCTTCTACGCTTGCATTATCGGCAGAGCAGACGCTGAATGTGCACTTTCATCTAGTTTGGTCTGCAGCGGTTTTGCCTTCGTGAGAGCAGCGCATGTCTTGGCGCTTTAAAATCCTATACACCTGTTTATGCTCTAAAACAACTTCTAAATGACTTACGTTTTGAGTAAATTCTGGATACCACCCACTTGGGACACTTGGAATACATTGGGCGAGAGCAGTATGGAGGAATATTGACCGCGTTTTTGTGAACTTTTTATGGACCTTTCTGCCACCGAGCGCCATGGGCCTCCATTATTTGAATGTCGGCGGGCGGCAAAGAAGCCTCCCAGATCTCCAGATGCATTTGAGAATATCCAAAAAAGTACTCCAGGTGTTGTTCAGCATGGGGGTGAGTAGAAAATGAAGGCTGCTTATCCCGTTTTGGGTGTACTATTCATGCCTTTAAGGCCTGCAGTGTGAATGCGTATGCCAATGTTAACAAGTCATCATAAACTTGCTGCATAAATAATGACCAGTGAACAACAGAGGTCTTAATGACTGTGTTCCAATTTGGCAAGTTTTACTTACTTTATCATGTCAGCTAGTATTAGCAACAGTTCATGCCATCCACAGACACCAAGAAAGAAGATTCTGATCAGTCATGCAAAGTAAATATTTGCTACTTCAGATCTTTTTATAAAAAAAATCTTGTTTCCACTCTTTTTAAGCAGATTTATGCTTTTTCAAAAACTCCAAAACTACCTAAAAAAAGCATTTATGTTTTGTTTTTGTTTTATCGATTATTTTAGTTATTTATTATTTACTATCAGGCTATAATCATGAAACAAATGATATAAAATAAAAAATAATAATAATAATAATAAACAAATTAATTAATAAATAAAAATATGGTTGATGAAAACACCTGACCTGTTTGGGTTTGATAAGAAATGGAACTTTCTTTTCATTGATGTTCTGCTAGGAAGCTCTGGGAAGGATTCACCAGAACTTAGTTTCTGTAGAGGAAACAGTGTTGCAGGAGTTTGCCATGCAAACAGTGGGCTGTTGGTTCAAGTCCCCGCTACTGCTTTCAGTGTTGTGTGCTTGGGCAAGACACTTCACTTGCATTGCCTACCTCTGGTGGTCAAGGCGCCAGTGTACGGCAGCCATGCTTGTCTGAGTGAGACAGGCTCTACTGAGTACTTGCCTAAATTTTCTTTCTAATATTTCTGCACTACTGTCAGCAGTTGCTGACAAAAACATCCAGAAACTTTGCTTATGTTTAGGTTTGTTGCTAAAGGGTCCTACAATTGTGGTTAGGCTGTAAGCACTATTAGAATGGATGCTTGGTCTATGTAAGCTGTCTTTTTCAAAAAGAATCCGTATATGCTGAAGGAACTGAAATGTTATAAGAATTCTAATTATTTTTATTCTGTACACGCACATACTGTGAGTGAGTAAGACTCTGCCCTCATTGTTTTTCACTATGTTCCTTTTCTTTCAAGGTACAGCACTTTAGTAATCAAACCAATGCAGAAATCCACGGGAAAATAAACACCAATAAAAGGCCCTCTTGAAATGAAAAGATAAAGGCTTACTTTTATTTTAAAATATGACTGAGTGTAGAAAAATTTGCCTCCAAAGTGAAAAGAAAAAAATAATCCAAACACTTTTCCTCTCAGGTGCAAAATGGCAAGTGTTTGGGCAGATGCCTGCACTGCAGTGTCATCTTTCTTGCTACCTTAATGATTTTTAGGTGACTGAAAAGGATGTTTTTATGTTCTGCCTGATTGGACATTTTTTCATGTATATTTCAATTCTGGATTGTGGTATTATTGATTTTCCACAGTTTTACTAAATTTAAGAAGCAGAAAAGGGATAATTTAGGAGGAATTTGGAAGGATTTGACTGAAAGCACAAGTGGTAAATCAGCAAGTGAAGTTAACATGGTTTAGAGAGGTAAAGCAACTTTAGATAAGAAATCCTAGCAGCAAATCACTGATGTTAAAGAACATGAATAAAGATAAATAGTGCTATGATTTAGAGCTGTTAATATAGACCAGTAACCGAAATGGAAACAGTGTATCTGTGAAACCTAATGGATAACCCAGAGAGTCAGTGATTTTTTTTTTCAGATTGGCTTAAAGTTTTGTATCTAAAGGAAATTAGCTGATTGCAAAGAGTCATTGACTCCACAGGAATCCCTCACACCTATCATGCATGTACTGTAGTGACAGTGGAGAGGAAAACACCCTTTTATCTGTAAGAAACCTCCAAGAGAACCAGGCTGAGCATGAGCAGTCTTCTATCGTTCTCACTAATACAGTGTCTGCAAGTCGCTTAAAAAAATCAATTTGAAGTTACTAGGTACTTTTTTAAATACATAACTGAGTTAGTTACTCAGTTACTGCCCAGTGAAAGTAAATAGAAGCCAAAGTAACGATGCAGTTAGTTTTTATGATCTAGATTCAGAAAAAAAACTGTTATTGGAATTTAAAATATAACTTGGTTGTCTTTAACTAATACATTAGATAATAAAATTTAAGTTCTACAAATCTGAAAACATTAAAAATTTAACTGTACAATTTTGATATGCTTGGTTTGACTTAATATTATGTAGATATGATCATGTTTCTTGTTTATAACAAAATAAAAATGAGATGTTTTTTTTTTTTTTTTTTTTTTTTTTTACAAATTGACTGCCTTCAATCCGGTATAAAATAGGCATTAAGCTGGAAAAAAATGCTTTTCAATCAATTTAACAAAAATAAATTATACTTTGCAATGGTAAATAAACAGAGCTTGCATTATTCCAGAGAAAATCCCTTGCACAACTGTATGATCCTGGTACTTTTGCATGAAAAAACAGAAACAATGCAAATAAAATCATTATAGTCCTGAGAAAGTAAAGAATGTGCCTCAATTAAGGACAGTCAGTGTTAAGATGACGTGTGATCGCTTTTCACAACAGTTTGAACAACACAGATCCGATTTATTTTCCAATGCAACCCAGGTCCTGAATCTGTTATATTTCTGATCTTTTCAAATGCAATCTGTGTCTATTCATCCAACCTATATGACATTTATTCACAACAAAAGTCACTATTCTGTTTCTTACTATGCAGAAGTGGGAAGAAAATAATAATTATGGTGGATGATAATGTGGAGAGCAGTCTTTATTTTGAATCTTCTTGAAAAGATTCTATTGTTAATGCACTGGCTGAGGTTGGGAAAGAAATGAAAAGATTGCAAGATGTGCTCCAGCGCTACCATCTATAAATACAGAGCTCACTCGCTTGTGACGTCACACTGTAGATCACATACAAGCAGTGTTGTTTCGACAGCCATCTTAGATTTAGTCTTAGTTTTTGTCTTCAGGATGAAAACTATTTGTTTTAGTCACATTTTAGTAATTACTGTGATCGCTTCAGTCCAGTTCTAGTCGACTAAAACTTAAAAAGGTTTTAGTCTAGTTTTAGTCAGTAGTTTATGTAGCAATTCATAAAACAGTTAACCTTTACAATTTCGAATCAATTAATGCCCTACTTTGTAAAAAAGTATCTCACAAAAGTTTTGAAAAGAGTAGATCTAGTTCAACACATCATGTCGGTTAATACAGCAGAGAGACAAGCTAACAAAATGTCCAATAAAGGAAGTTTTTTAGACATTCAAGGTTTCCATCCCAAAGCAAACACTTCCTGATCTATTATGAATTATGCATTACACACAGATCAATATCTTCATTGCTCCAAAAAAGATAAGAAGAAAAACTCTCTTCTTTCTACTTTGGCAATTTAGGCTTTATTTCTGCCTGCTGAGTTACTGCTGCTCAGGTGTCAAATTAGACACCTGAGACAAATTAAATTTTCAATTAAATATTTTAATTCACAGTGATTTGATATTAAAAAAAGGCAATCCAGACCAAAATTGAATGATGTGCTACTAAAATGTTGAAATATTTAAAGGAAACATAGAAAATGATTTAATCACAATACAAGGAAACATCTACATCTTATTTAAATACATAGAAATTGGGATATTGGGAGATAAATATTCAAAGATCTATGTACCTTTTTCATATGGCTCTTTATCCAAAAACAATATTTGCTTTGGATATACCAACCTGAAATAGTTCAGTCTTTGCCTAGAAGGAGGGTAGCCCAGAGAAGCAGAACTCTGTTACTGAGCTGGCACCAGAGATCCAGGAGAGAACAGGAGCAGCTGTCTCACTGTCTCTTGAAAGGTTTGTTTCTACAGCTTTTAAATGTATTCTGAATGGAGACATCTTTACTCCCTGTCGTTTTTTCTTATACTTTCACGTTCAGACGGATGCTGCAAAAGCAGCCAAAATGGCAGTCTGCTGCTTCATTTTGCTGCTTGTACCAGTTAGTTCTGACAGCTGGCGGCTGAAGCAGCTTTGCAGCTCTGGCTCGCAGCTGATTGCAAAAAAGTGGCTCTGGACGGCGTTGGTAGAGAGCTTCACTATCCTTTTCTCTGCCTTGCAGCTATATTTGCTGTGATCAGTGGGAATAAAGTAGTTTTAATATGTTTTAAGTGAGAAAATACACCTGAAAACACAGCCGGTACAGTCAGTTCATGCGAATTTGCAATCCTGTCTCCCAATATTTCTAGCCGGGCAACTCAGACCCACATACCGGCGGTGCGACGACAGAAGGAATCCCTTCAACAGTAGCCTCTGGGCGGGTGGCCTCCTCGCGGTTTACGCGCGGCGGCTACAGTAGGTGTTTTCATCAAATAATCCGTCAGGCAGCAGAGTAATAAGCGGTATATTCTGCCGGCAGATGTATATATTTTAAGTTAATTTATGCGTTTAATAAACTGTTTTAGAGGAGTAATCCAGGCGGTCTGTGTGTCATCTGGCTGTGTCTCTCTCCCCGGTCAAACTCCCAGATCAAGCTTCTCTGATTGTGGTTGGCCCAGCGCTGGCGTCGAGCAGCAAAACTTCAATTTTTTCCATCTCGAGCAACGCGCATTTGCGGCCGTCCACGGCGTCCAGATGCCAAAAGCGCCCGGCAGCGCAGCTACAGCTGCTCAGGCGGCGCTGGCCTGCAGCTGAAAACGCCCAGCGGGACAGCACGCTGCGGCAAGGCGCGCGTCCAACCATTGACTTTGCATGTAAACTTCGCTGCTTTGCAATACGGCGCCAGCTGCCCGGTGTGAACGCAGCATTAGCCGCCAGCACTGCTGGCCCAAGGCTACTTCGCAGCCTTTTCATATTGCTTCATCACAATGACGATTTTTCAGGTGTGCTATTAGGTTAGGGATAGAAAACACACACACACTAGTGAGGACATGTTTGTATCAGGGTTCTGTCCTCTGTTTGAGTTTATTTTTAGTTTCTTTGTTATTCTGTGTCTTTATAGTTGCTTTTGTCAGTATTGTATTTCCTGCATTACTCGCTTCTTTTCCCCTTGGCTCCCTTCTGGTTAGTCTTATTCACACCTGCTCCATATCAGCTCATTAGCCCATCCTTTGTTCCGTTCCCCATATATACACCAACTCTATAATTCCTATCTGCTGGTTTTTTGTGTTGAACAGGTTGTTTTGTTGCTTCGTTGTTTCTTTGCTCCCATGTGTCATCTCTGCCTCCTCATCTCTGCTTTTGGGTCCTAGCATATTAATGACTAATGCATCACTTTAGATACTACTTCATACAATGCTAGTTTACTGGAAAAGTAATGTAGTTACTGAAATTTGATTTTTCCTTACTTTACCCTCTTCATATAGTAATTCCATGACCAATCAACAACATATTAACAATCTGGCTACAGAATTTAAACAGCTAAGTATTGCTTCATCCAACAATTTAGCTACAACTTATAACCGGTTTAATAACCATATATTAACAGTTTTGGAAACAGCTTATTAACAGTCAGTTATACATTAACAAATGTCAAGGATAAGCGAAATGGACAAGGGAAACTTTTAAGAGTAAAAACAAACAAAATGAAATTAAGAAAGAATATGAAAATGCGGTGGAAAAAAAATGGAATTGGAAAAAGTCCTTTGTAGCTGTTTGAATAAGGAAATGTATTCATAATCAGATTAACACATTTTGTTTTTTTAGGTTTCATTTAAAAATTGTATTTTAAAATTCATTTTTGAAATTGCAGCATTTGACAGTGGATTGATAATTATAATTTACAATTCCTCTTTAATACTTTTCTTAAAATGTGCAATTATGACACACTTTTCAAATTGGCATATCTAAATTGAAAATGATTTAGATGTTAAATATGAAATTGTTGAATTACTTTTGTAGTTCAGTTAAATATTAAATAGTTAAATTTCTCTTGTCAGGTAGAATTAAAAAAAAAAGTTATTTCAGGTAAGATGAGGATAAATTAAAGAAATAAAGCAGGGAATCTAAAAGGAATACAATAAATGTAAGTTGCCACATCAACAATCCCCAACACTTAATTAAAATCTGCCTAATATAGCTGAGAATCAATCTGTTTCCCCCTAATTCCTCTTCATGAACTGAGATTCAGACAGCATGCATACCTCTGCTCAGGTTTGGGACAGAAGTGTCTGGTTTAGAATACTAATAAAGTAAGGAATAGGTTGAGGGTGAGTCAGACATTGGTATGCCCTGTGGGCACACATGCACAATACACCCATTCCAGGCCCCCTTCTTCTGACCATGGCAGACAAAATGTCCCACTCAATCTTGTTGTGTTTTTTTTCCCTCTCCTTCATTGTCACTTTGCCCTGCTGCAGCATTGCTGCATAGACAAAAAAAAAAAAAAAAAAAAATCCACTGCTTTCAGTTAAATGTCCACGCTTATCACAGTGCAAACAATCAACAAATCCAAATATCCCCGCATAGCAATCTCGTAAGTCATCAATCTTCACCTGAGCTTCAAGTTTGTAGATATAAACTACATGGATGGCTTTAATGTGTGTGCCTTAAGGGAACATACAGAAACTGTAATTGTTTGCCCCTTATCACCATTCTAAGAGCTCCACAAAGTGTCAACAATGTTTAAAAATGAAAAGACATATAAACAAAAGATTGGCAGCAATACCAAAAAAAACAAACAAAAAAACTCTCCATCTTTTGATGGAGTTCATTGATGTGACTGGAAATGTTGTTTTCTCTCACAATCTGAGTATAATAAGCATTACATTTAATAGAGTTCTTTGCTAATTTACTTCCGACTGTCTGAATTTAATTCAATTTCTCAAGATGCTTCTTTTCCTGTAGCAGTAGTCAATGACCGTCACAGATAATCTAAAATAGTGTACTAATAGTAAACCCAAAATCTGTGCTAATAGCAGGATGTGACATCAACCATAATAAATGTAATTATTTCAGTTATGTAAAAATAGGCTTATTTGCATACTTGTGGATGTAAAAATAGGAGTAGTCTATGTGGTAATGAAACCATCTGCAAACATGTTAGTGCCGTTATGTGATGTTTCACATGACCCTCACTGGATCTGACATTACTGTGGTGGCTGGGTCAGAGTTGTTAATGGAGAACAACTCTAGGCAGATTATGTTGGATTGTAGTGTTTTGACATGTAGTGTTGATGTTGTACTGAAGTATATTCATGTTCACACAGTAAATATAACAATATATTAATTGAGCGGGTTGTTCTGTGATGTGTTGGTTTTAAACAGATGTTTGGGCTGGAAAACCTTGACTTTATCTGGCAAAACTGCTTGCAGATTTAATGAAGATGTAGATGTAACAGAAGCATAATTCCAGAAAATACAGGCAAGGAACTCAGAACCGAAACTAGGAGGCACTCGAGAGAAAAATGCATAATTGAACTTTATTGATCTCACACTGGAGAAATGTACCTCTGCATTTAACCCATCCCCTTTGGGAGCAGTGGGTTGCGGCGTCCGGGGATCGGTTTGGGGTGCTAATCAGGGACCCAGAGTGCAGGCTGTGGGGATTCAACTAGCTCTGAGAAGCAACCTTCTCAGAGCACAAGCACACTGCTCTAACACCGCCATGTCCTCCCCCCAAACTAGGCCAGATTAAAACAGGTCCACCCTTCTGCAGCCAAAGTCCTCACTACTGTTCTGTGTGCTAATTACATTTTTGAGGATCTTATGCAGCACTACTGTTGTGTCAGATTTGTAGTTCACACATTGGGGAGATATTGCAATGTTTGCTTAAATGTCAGACAACCCATTTGTACAGGGACAGATTGAAACCTTTCAATAAACCAAAAATACCCACCATGTATCTGACTCTATAACCATTTAAAACAACTATTTCCATCAATTTCAGATGGAACTATTCACATACTTGTATTATAAAAAAATGCAGTTGCAATATTCACCACTGTTCATTGCCATTTCCCTTCTACCTCTGTGTACGGAGCAGCCGAATTGCTTGGACTCACAATGTATCATGAGATAGCCAAAGCTTCGGAGGATACAACTGACTCGTCCTTCAAAACAGGCAAAAAGAAGGCTGCATTTGTGAGCCACATAACAAGGACTCTTCCGATACGAATAGGCTGCGGCGCTGCACTATGGTGTAATCGGCTGATGAGAAGGCAACTGCTGAATTTGAACACAGCAATAATGAATGAAGAGAATCAAGCACTATGTAACTTCAGAGGAGGAGTATATATGGGAGACAGAACAATGAATGGAGTAATTGGCTAATTGGGAGCAGGTGTGAACAGAAGCAGCTAGAAAGGAGCTAAGGGGAATAGAAAGTGGCACTAAGGGGCAACAAAGAGTAACTAGGAAAAAAAAACATCAGGGCTTAACTGTAATTAGAAAGGAGCTTAAATAAAGCTAAAAGGGAATAATAAAAATACAAAAAAATAAAGTATGACCAAGTGGAAGCTAAGGGACTGGAGAAAGCGTAAGATAACTATGAAGCCATGGAAAGCATAACCTAAAGATAACAGAAAAGAAATCCTCTCAACTGTCGCTACATCCATGCTTGGTGTGAGGGTTTGCTTTCGAGTCAATGAGTTGATGCAATCATACAGTTTTACTTAGATAGAAAACTCTGGACCAATCTGACTGCATTATCTGGTTGGATTGTCTTTGTAAAGTGCCTTAAGATGACGTGTTGTAAATTGGGGCTATATAATTTAACAGAATTCAATTTAATTACATCTGGCAGTTCAGGGGGCTACAAAGCTCTTCCTGTGTAGACACCATCAGAGCCAGCCAGGAAAACCATCTTGTAGTTGTAGTTTTATTTGCAGTTGTACTTTAGCTTTAGTGGCTATTGTTTGAAAATATTTCTCCCCTTAGAAAGGTCCGCTGCGTCTCTATAGTCAGCTTCTCACCCAATCTTCTGCAACTTTGGGGCAAGATGGGTGACATACATGCTATGCTATACAGAAACTTGTGTTGAACTGTAGTTGAAGCTTTGACCAGCTTCTTTATTTCACTAAGGGTTAAAACACTGATATAACATTAGTGTTCATGTGTGTTCCTCAGATGCTCATTACATTTCCATTACCAAGTATGACCAAAAGTCATTTAGTGGAATCCTGATGTCTATTCGCTGCTAGCTATTTCAAAAGAGGAGTAACTTGAATCATTTAACTAAAGGTTATTGGTTCTTAATTAAGCAAATCATTTAATAAAACATTATTTGGCCAAATTGTGAATTGGTTTTGAAAACATTCTAATTTCTCTAAATTAGTGAAAAGCTAATTTGATCATATTATAAATTCTTCCAGATTAATTTTGGTTTTTAAAACACAAGATCCATCTTAAACGGTAATATGTTTTTCAACCATGTTCCCCTTCCTCTTTGTACATAGTAGTTCAGTTTAGTTTAGTTGAATTTCACTAGTTTTAGTTAAGAGTGTTTGACTTGGAGCTGAATGATTTTTTTAATAAACTCTTATATTTTGAACAGAAGTTGTGGTGAATTTATTCCATGTATTTGCAGAATTAACTGTTTGACCATGATTAGAGCTCAAATCACTCTTTTCATCTATTGTTCTAACACACAGTTAGTAGGACTGTGTGTCATAAACAGTATATACCAGCTCTTAAATAATATCTGGAATAAATAAGATATTTTTACCACTCTCTACCGGGAGGGCAATAAACATCTTAAAAGTATCAGAAATATAAATTCCCAGCTGGCTGGGAATTGAAAAGTACATAAAATCACAACAAATAAAGATCACACACTATTATTATTTCTAATAACTACGCAGGCACTAAACACTTCTGAATATAAGCACAAATAAACAAATAAAAAGGAGAAAGATTAGATTAGATTAGATGAGCCTTTATTGATCTCACAGCGGAGAATTACACGCAGGTCACATATTGGCATGGTAATTAAAGATGTGGCTGTGAAACAAGGAGGAAAAAAGATTAAATTAGAATAAACAATATATATATACAGTATATCAAGATAAATATAAGGATTAAGGTGCAAAGGTATTGCATGTATCACACACAATGAAAACAAAAAATAAAAAATAAAGAAAATACAAAAAAGAGGAGGAGGTTAAAAGTATGACAACTAAAGTCTGAGGTAGCAGCAGATAAATGTGAACTATGGCACGCTTTGGAGATGTTAAATGTCTGATCAAACAGTGTAGTTTTTATTCTGTGTAAAAAAAAAAATATGACTCAGGAATGCTTTTAAACTGTGATAAGGCTGAATGAGAATGGGTTAGCTTAGCTGGCCTCAGGGGGTCTGCTCTGGATGGGTCCAGCTGAATCAAAGGAAGGTGAAGGCTCATTAAGCGGCCTCTAACACTTTTCCGGCATAAGCTAGCTGGGAGCTAACGATACTAGCCAGTCCAGTATTAGCTGGCTTTAGGCCCATGCGGCTCATTCAGTCTGTTCAATGAGCTTTAGTATTCAGTTAAAACTCTTGACCTAGTTACCTAGTTCACCCAAGTAAAGCACTTATTAAGCATCAGTTGGAAAGGGGAAAGGACGGATATTGCTCTCTGGAATGATGGCCTTTGCCTCGGTTCGGGTCTCTGCTGGTCCCATCTTCAGTCCAGTCTGTTTTTCCAAGAGAAGCTCTCAAAAAAATTGGATTAATCCGATGCAATAATAACAGACAAACTTTGCAGGGGGGTTAATTTTATACCCTATGATAGCCCAGGACGCCTCCCTTTAGCTAATGCTATGGGCTGGTAGCCGTGGGCCCCTCATGTGGTAACTCCAGGGGGCTGCTCTCAGTCTCCGTCTCAGACAGGGCCAGTCACGGTTCTGGCAGCTGACGTGGCTCCCCCATTTTGTGAATAGTGAGACTGGCCCCTCTGCTTGCTCATTCTGAGGCTAAGATGGTTAGCTGGCTTCATGAGCTGACTTAGCTGGCCTCTCTCCTCCTCTGCTGCTCTGTGTGAGGTGTGTGTGTGACCCAGGGAAGTGACTGACACACCTTAACTCCTGAGCGACCAGGTGTTGCCAGCTTCACTGACAGTGCTCCAGATTCTTTGGCTGAACGAAGCCAACACCCACACACCGGAATTGCCGCCAGAACTGCCGCAAGGCCGCTACTGCCACACACGCAAATTATATATATTATAGCAAACTCTCAGGATAAGAGACTTTGGGTTAATTCCAACTATTTTTGATTTTCTTTCATTTTGACATAAAGTTAATGTCTCTTATCAGATTTTATTACTGCTGGTGACACATTGCAGTATCGCTCATAACTTGTAATAATTTCCCACCCTTTCTACACATTAATCTTAATCTTATGAACTCTTTTTAACAACCAATATGCTTATTAAATGTGTAATAAAGTTATGAAAAAGAAATTAAGTGTCCAGGATCATTCATTCATTTGATGGATGGTTTTCTTGTAATTATGGTTCCCACCCAAAAAAAAATTAAAATCATTAGACTCTGGCCTATTTTGATGCTCTCGAAACATTAGCTATTCCTAATTTCTTACTGTTGAAAGTAGTTTGGCTATTTGTTTGTCAATCAAATATTTTGTGTACGTGAACCCATTTCGCGTACTTTATGTCATGATGTTATTTACGTAATGCATTCCTACGCTGGTTTGCCGCTGTGGGATATTTTTGAGCTGGCTCCTGATGAAGATTCTCAGTCATCCAGGTCGTTGTTATTTCAGTAATAATCCACTTTTAATTTGGTTTCCAAGACTTAAGATGTTTCGCCATCTGTCCAGGAAGGGCTTCATCCAAATGTCTGATCCGCAGTTTGAGGCCTTATAAGGCCTTGTATTGCTTGAAACATGCAAAATGGGAAAATATTTTAGCCATTTTATTCACTCTGTGTAAACTGGAGCATCAACGGCCAAAAAGAATCCTGACGAAGCCAACCAGAAAAGAAAGACTTTTTTTTAAAGCTAGTGTAATTAGCAAGATGGTTTGTGTGAGCTATAAGGACCAAACTTTTCTGATGGTAAAACAGGTTTTAGGTGGCGATTTTCTCATCAATTAATGTTTTTATTATGAATATGCTGGATTAACTTTTGTCTGTAGCCCCTTATCGAAAAATGCAATATAAACTATCTAAGATTTATAATACGGCCTCAGTATCACTTCAAAGGTAGGAGGTTGGAGCTTTATTTTAGAAATTCTGATTTAACATGCTGCTTGATCTTTATTAATTATGCTCTGGTGCTCATGGTGTCCAAATGAACTAAGCGGTGGACTTGTGGAGAATCTATGCATTCTAAAGATGTATAACATGTATATATGAGTAGAAGTGTACTGCTGTAAACCGAGCACCGGTGTTATGGCAGGCAGGTATTTGCATCTATCTGTCGATGAAAACTGTCTTGAGAAATATGAAAACATTAAAAATATGTTTTAAATTTTGCTTTTCGTTCATATTTCAATCCGTTTTCTCATCAGGTTTCAAAAGGGGAGGAAATTCTTGGCAGGCAGGCATTTCTCGGCATAATAGCCATGGTGGCAATTCCAGTGTAGACAACTTTCGCAAAGGAAGGGGCACCGATGCATGCGCACAGTTCAAAATTACACCAACCACTCTTGGACGTATCTTCCACCACAGAATACACTTTCATGCCTTTAAGTATATCATAACTAACTATTTGAAAACTACAACTGAAGCTATGAATGTTGGGTTATTTGACAGGTTTAGCAAAACCCCTGGCCAAAGTTGGTTATCGACAACTCATAAAATATTTAACATTAGCATTCAGTCAAAATTATAGCATAATTCTCATCTGTTAACTTGTAAAAAATCTTTATTTTCAATAACTATAGAGGTCCCCCTCACATATTCTAACACGTGAACAAAACAAAACCATATAGTTAAAAGCTTGTGTCCTGTAATTTACAAGAAGCCTTTTAAATCCACCATTATCACTACAAACCAGTCCTTAGTCTATTTGATGGGTTTCTGTCTTTTCGATAACTCAGCCAAATAAGCAACACTCATTTCTCTACTGTAAGATTTAAAGGCTCCTCTGACTGACAACTGAAAGACTCAAAGAGTGATTCAACAGCATTAAAGGCCGCTCAGTGTTAACAGTGGACATCTCTATAAAAGATTCAGCTGCAGTCATATTGAAAATGTGGCAGCAGCTGGCCAGATCCTTGATTCTGGGCACATTTCCATTTTATTGGAAGTGTGAAGATGAGTGAGAGGGTCTCTGGGAGTAGAGATAGCGTCATTACCAGCTAGTTCACCTTGAGGTTATTCGTATTCCTCAATAAATCCCAGGCCTGCTCTCACCTTGGCCAAGTGCCACAAACTGTTCCTCGTTCATCTAGTAAAACGCTGGACAAGGCATTCAGCAGATCGCCTTGAGTTAATCTGTGGCTCGGATGTTGTTTGTCAGTAGAACTGTAGGATGTTTTATACATGTGGATCACTAGTTGTTTTAGTAAGGAGAGCTAGGCTAAAGGAAGAGCTGTATATGAGTTTAGGTTTTGCATCCTTATTCTAATGAACTTAATATATTTAAAAAAAATGTACATCTTGCATAGCTTTAAATGTACAGTGAATAATGTCTATTTAGAGAAACATTGATTTTAAATATATATCCTTGTTAATAAAAAAGGGTTTAGATACTTTTTTCTGCCTTTATAAATAAAAGTGCTGAATTTAAAGAACTTTTCCAGTTGTGACTAAAAGCCATTGACATTACAGAACTAACAAACTGAAATAGTGGGACATTATTCAGTTCCTCAAGCCAGCATATCACCAGAGGAAGCTGGAATTAAATCTACAACTCTTAAATTGCAATACTCCATCCATTAAGCCAAAGTTACTCATAGTTTTTATATATTAAAAAATATAAAGCTGACAAATAGCTTCTACCTTATGAAACTTTTTTTTTTAACTTTGTGACACCATATTGGACCATGCAAAACACAGATTTACCTTCACAAGCCATCAGAAGGGCAAGATTTATGTAGAAAAAGTAAACCTTTGCATAAAATTATGTTCTGTTTTTATGCAGTGTTTTTTTTAATGTTTTTTTGTTGTTGGCATTCATATAACTATGATGTGATAGCTTATTATACGACTGATTGGTTTTTGGTATACTTCTCTTACTTTGACTATACTTTGACTTTATAGCCCCCCTCGAGAAAACTCCACCAGCTAGCACTGCAAATACATACTCTTGTACTGATGGCCATGAGTCCTTACAGAGTTCTGAGAGTATTACTGCTTGTTAAGATGGCAGATTTATTAATATTATTTAGCAGAAAAGTATAAACATTTTCCCTTGACAAATAGGGAGGAGACCTAGGATAGATCATAAGGCTGTAGCTGTATAACACAATAATCATATTCTGAAGTCAATGACTGTGGGGCTACAAGGTAAGAAGGTGGCTGGAGTGCAGGCTGTATTAACAGAGAGTCATTTATGTGTTAAAACCACCATTACGTAGCTGCAAGCGTGAATAATTAGTGATTCTTATCATTTCTTTTTGTTTTTTTATAACAGATTACAAAAATGTGAAAATCCCTGCCTTAGGTCACAGACCATCTAAAAAATGTGGGTCTATCCCTTAACTTCCATGGGGATTTTTTCTAAATGAAAAATTACTGTCATAAACACTTATGTCTCTCCTTTTTTTCACATAAATCACCATACAAACATACATTTACTGAAAACATGAGACCACTTTACCTTTTGATAGGGAGGTAAGGTAAGGATAAGGGTAAGGATCTTCGACCTTGACATCCACTGCACATTCCAATGCTGCTACTTCTCTTTGGTATGAATAACAAAATGTAATAAAATAATAATAATGGATTAAAAAAAAAAATTGTAAACAAGATAAATGTGTGATATGAAAGCATTTTTTCTAATTAAATGAAAGCAACATTTTAATAAAAATAATATTATATTATATATTGATTATATAATATATTGATATTAGTAACCAATACTGCTTATATCATTGCATTGTTGCAACAGTTCTTCCTGTACTTCCTGCGTGGGATGAGGAGAGCCTGCCTGCCCCCCCCCCATCCTCCCCACCTTCTACAGAACATAGAGAGGCTTCTGAGCAGCTGTGGTGTGGAGGCTGCAGCGCCTCTGACTGGAGCCAAAGTGAGAAGAAGGCTGTGAGAACAGCAGAGAGGATCATGGGGTTTCCTCTTCCCTCCATTAAACATATTTCATCCCCGCTCTGCGTGTCCCGAGTCCGTAACATCATCAATGACCCCTCACACCCCCACCATGGACTGTTCCCCCTGCTGCCCTCAATGCAGGACCAACAGATTCCACAACAGCTTCTTCCCCACCACCATCAGACAGCCAAACTATTGAGAAAACTCTAAATCATGTCACAGACTCTGCATCAAACTAACCATATCAATGTGCTTTTTTGCGCCATGTTTTTTTCTCCCACAATGTTTACATTTGATCACTGCTGCACTATGTATACAAAATGACAAAGATTGTCTAAGTTAAGGTAAAATATTTATGATGAGAATAGCAAGCTTTTGTTATTTTAGTTTGTTTTAAATATTGTTTTGTAATATTTAAAATACCACTTCAATTAACTACACAAGCATAAAACTGAAATAAAATGTGATGTATTAAGCTAATTGATGAAAATTAAAAGTAAAAGCAATGCAGGAAAAAATTTAAGCAGCACAAGAAAAAAAAAATACTGAAAAATAATTACTGCAGTAAAGTAGAGATAGCCAAAATTTCTATTTAAGTAAGGAAACAAAGTATTTGTACTTTGTTACTTGATACCTCTGTGATATTTATGAAAAAACACTGGCCCCACTCTTGCCCTGAAGGTAAATTTGGTCATAAGTCACCACGGTTATGCCACAGTTAATCATGGAGCCACAGTTGGCAGTAGACCGTTTAATAGCTCTGCTTTCATCAAAATGTCATTTAAATTTTTAGACTTCTAAAATGCTGAAAAGAATATAAAAAAATTAGACACTTCCCCCTCAATCAGTGCAAATTAACCAGGCAATGCAAAGTGTAATGTCATCATAAGTTTAAGTGATGTTTTGCTGTAATAAACAGAAGCTCAAGGTAGCAAACGAGCATGGAGTCAAGATGAGAAGTTGACCAAGTTTATGCTGCAAAGAGGCAAATTTTATTTACTTTATCATACCAGATAGTATCATCAACACAAGGGGCATCGCATTTTAAAGATGTGTTTTCCCAATCAGAGCAATCTATTTACATGTTATACCAATGTAGACGGCAGCCCAGGAGCACTGTGAGGTGAAGCCAGACAAAGAATATGACTCTAGCGACAAGACAGACATATCTTGTTGCTGCAAATAAAGCGAAGAAAAATTTATGTTGACCCATGATGGACCTGTGACAATCAAACGAGTTGAAATATTGGACTCTGGTGTCGTTTTGTTATTTACAACCAATAAGGTAATTGATGTGGCCGGGATGACTGGTAAAGAATCAGAGAAAAGTAGCAGGCAGAGAAACAGGACTACACTGTAAAAAACAGGCCAAGCTCCAATATCTATAAACAAAGATGACGATGTAGCAGCACAGCTGGTGTTTCTCCAGGATGGAGTCACAGCCAAACAGAAACAGACCAGATGAAGCTACTATAAGGAGAAAAAGTAGGAAGAGCATAATGTTAGAGATTAAACTTATTAAACTTAAACAAATTCTGCAGAGTGGGAGAATAGAGATAGAATGAAGTGATGAAAAGCACTCCCTATGTCCTACAGCAGTCTAAACCTATAGCAGCCTAACTATAGAGATAGCTCAGGATAACCTGAGCCCCATTAACAGTAATCGTTTTAAGCCTAGCCTTAAAAGTAGACAGAGAGTCTGCCTCACGGGCTAAAACTAGTAGTTGGTTCCACAGGAGAAGGTCTTGGCTTCAGTTATACCAATAATCTTAGACTGCTCCTTTCTGAGCTCCAAAACGCCCATTTGCATACCTCTGTTGTCCTACTGATCCTTCCCTGAAATGGAAATATTTTTGGGTCCTGCTCAGACAGAATTACCACTGAAAGCAACCGTCATCCAGATGCTGCTCCTGAAGGAAGTAATGGTACTCTTTGAACTGGTTCCATCTACAGAGAATATGGTGTACCCATAGGCATTGATGCCACGGACCTTGACTTTTCAAAGTAAATAGGATAGCATAGATTATTTTGTAAATCCAGGACCCCGTAGTTAAAGTGGAACTAGCAAGCACAGATTCAAATGAAGCGGTGGAGCTTTTCTTCCGCCATTCAAATGGTTGTTGCCTGCCAAGCAAATTGCTGGCAATATGTTGGGTTGGTAGCAGCATCCACAAGTGTTTTTTTTTTTTGCTGCTTTCATATTCAGTGAGAGAACACCTTAATGGATATCCTCAGAATACCGGCAGTGAAAACAAGTGTTTTGCGTTTTTGTTTTTCTTGTGAGATACATATTTGCTTTGCCAAAACTGATTTGACAAAAGTGGTTCAATCTCATCTGTGAAAAACTCAAATTCTACCTCAAACAATATTGTTTCTTGCAAAGTTTAATAATTTTATTTTAGTTTTATTGTTTAAATCAAGCTCCTCTAATAGTCAAATCCCAAGACATTATTTTCTTGAAACAATAGATTATTTCTTTATGTGAAATATGTTTTTAGTTAGTAAAATATGAATGAAC
>JAGKQL010000051.1:3281850-3297486 GCA_018398635.1 Cyprinodon brontotheroides
CAATGCAGTTCATTCATATTTTACTAACTAAAAACATATTTCACATAAAGAAATAATCTATTGTTTCAAGAAAATAATGTCTTGGGATTTGACTATTAGAGGAGCTTGATTTAAACAATAAAACTAAAATAAAATTATTAAACTTTGCAAGAAACAATATTGTTTGAGGTAGAATTTGAGTTTTTCACAGATGAGATTGAACCACTTTTGTCAAATCAGTTTTGGCAAAGCAAATATGTATCTCACAAGAAAAACAAAAACGCAAAACACTTGTTTTCACTGCCGGTATTCTGAGGATATCCATTAAGGTGTTCTCTCACTGAATATGAAAGCAGCAAAAAAAAAAAACACTTGTGGATGCTGCTACCAACCCAACATATTGCCAGCAATTTGCTTGGCAGGCAACAACCATTTGAATGGCGGAAGAAAAGCTCCACCGCTTCATTTGAATCTGTGCTTGCTAGTTCCACTTTAACTACGGGGTCCTGGATTTACAAAATAATCTATGCTATCCTATTTACTTTGAAAAGTCAAGGTCCGTGGCATCAATGCCTATGGGTACACCATATTCTCTGTAGATGGAACCAGTTCAAAGAGTACCATTACTTCCTTCAGGAGCAGCATCTGGATGACGGTTGCTTTCAGTGGTAATTCTGTCTGAGCAGGACCCAAAAATATTTCCATTTCAGGGAAGGATCAGTAGGACAACAGAGGTATGCAAATGGGCGTTTTGGAGCTCAGAAAGGAGCAGTCTAAGATTATTGGTATAACTGAAGCCAAGACCTTCTCCTGTGGAACCAACTACTAGTTTTAGCCCGTGAGGCAGACTCTCTGTCTACTTTTAAGGCTAGGCTTAAAACGATTACTGTTAATGGGGCTCAGGTTATCCTGAGCTATCTCTATAGTTAGGCTGCTATAGGTTTAGACTGCTGTAGGACATAGGGAGTGCTTTTCATCACTTCATTCTATCTCTATTCTCCCACTCTGCAGAATTTGTTTAAGTTTAATAAGTTTAATCTCTAACATTATGCTCTTCCTACTTTTTCTCCTTATAGTAGCTTCATCTGGTCTGTTTCTGTTTGGCTGTGACTCCATCCTGGAGAAACACCAGCTGTGCTGCTACATCGTCATCTTTGTTTATAGATATTGGAGCTTGGCCTGTTTTTTACAGTGTAGTCCTGTTTCTCTGCCTGCTACTTTTCTCTGATTCTTTACCAGTCATCCCGGCCACATCAATTACCTTATTGGTTGTAAATAACAAAACGACACCAGAGTCCAATATTTCAACTCGTTTGATTGTCACAGGTCCATCATGGGTCAACATAAATTTTTCTTCGCTTTATTTGCAGCAACAAGATATGTCTGTCTTGTCGCTAGAGTCATATTCTTTGTCTGGCTTCACCTCACAGTGCTCCTGGGCTGCCGTCTACATTGGTATAACATGTAAATAGATTGCTCTGATTGGGAAAACACATCTTTAAAATGCGATGCCCCTTGTGTTGATGATACTATCTGGTATGATAAAGTAAATAAAATTTGCCTCTTTGCAGCATAAACTTGGTCAACTTCTCATCTTGACTCCATGCTCGTTTGCTACCTTGAGCTTCTGTTTATTACAGCAAAACATCACTTAAACTTATGATGACATTACACTTTGCATTGCCTGGTTAATTTGCACTGATTGAGGGGGAAGTGTCTAATTTTTTTATATTCTTTTCAGCATTTTAGAAGTCTAAAAATTTAAATGACATTTTGATGAAAGCAGAGCTATTAAACGGTCTACTGCCAACTGTGGCTCCATGATTAACTGTGGCATAACCGTGGTGACTTATGACCAAATTTACCTTCAGGGCAAGAGTGGGGCCAGTGTTTTTTCATAAATATCACAGAGGTATCAAGTAACAAAGTACAAATACTTTGTTTCCTTACTTAAATAGAAATTTTGGCTATCTCTACTTTACTGCAGTAATTATTTTTCAGTATTTTTTTTTTCTTGTGCTGCTTAAATTTTTTCCTGCATTGCTTTTACTTTTAATTTTCATCAATTAGCTTAATACATCACATTTTATTTCAGTTTTATGCTTGTGTAGTTAATTGAAGTGGTATTTTAAATATTACAAAACAATATTTAAAACAAACTAAAATAACAAAAGCTTGCTATTCTCATCATAAATATTTTACCTTAACTTAGACAATCTTTGTCATTTTGTATACATAGTGCAGCAGTGATCAAATGTAAACATTGTGGGAGAAAAAAACATGGCGCAAAAAAGCACATTGATATGGTTAGTTTGATGCAGAGTCTGTGACATGATTTAGAGTTTTCTCAATAGTTTGGCTGTCTGATGGTGGTGGGGAAGAAGCTGTTGTGGAATCTGTTGGTCCTGCATTGAGGGCAGCAGGGGGAACAGTCCATGGTGGGGGTGAGGGGTCAGCTGATGATGCTTTGGTGGGGCTCATGACACGCAGCGCTGGGATGAGCAGCGCTCTTTAATGGAGGGAAGAGGAACCCATGACTCCCCTCTCCTTGCTGTTCTCACCTTCCCAGTCTGAGTATGCAGCTGGCAGCTCCACACCACCACAGTGAGAGACAGCTGCTCAGAACGCCTCTAATGTTCTGTAGAAGGTGGGGAGGGATGGGGGGGCAGGTAGGCTCTCCTCATCCCACGCAGGAAGTACAGGAAGAACTGTTGCAACAATGCAATGATATAAGCAGTATTGGTTACTAATATCAATATATTATATAATCAATATATAATATAATATTATTTTTATTAAAATGTTGCTTTCATTTTAATTAGAAAAAATAACATATCACACATTTATCTTGTTTACAATTTTTTTTTTTAATCCATTATTATTTTTATTATTACATTTTGTTATTCATACCAAGAGAAGTAGCAGCATTGGAATGTGCAGTGGATGTCAAGGTAGAAGATCCTTACCCTTATCATACCTTACCTCCTATCAAGGTAAAAGTGGTCTCATGTTTTCAGTAAATGTATGTTTGTATGGTGATTTATATTGAAAAAAGGAGACATAAGTGTTTATGACAGTATTTTCAATTTAGAAAAATCCCATGGAAGTTAGGGATAGACCCACATTTTTTAGATGGTCTGTGACCTAAGGCAGGGATTTTCTACATTTTTGTATCTGTTATAAAGAAAGCAAAAACCGTGAATAACTAATTATTCAACTTGCAGCAGCTCACATCTAATAGTGGTTTTAACATGGTATTTCTCTGTTAATACAGCCTGCACTCCAGCCACAGCACCTTCTTACCTTGTAGCCCCACAGTCATTGACTTCAGAATATGATTATTGTGTTATACAGCTACAGCCTTATGATCTATCCTAGGTCTCCTCCCTATTTGTCAAAGAAAAATGTTTATACTTTTCTGCTAAATAATATTAATAAATCTGCCATCTTAACAAGCAGTAATACTCTCAGAACTCTGTAAGGACTCATGGCCATCAGTACAAGAGTATGTATTTGCAGTGCTAGCTGGTGGAGTTTTTCTCGAGGGGCTTCTCTAAAGTCAAAGTATAGTCAAAGTAAAAGAAGTATACCAAAACCAATCAGTCGTATAATAAGCTATCACATCATAGTTATGAATGCCAACAACAAAAAAACATTAAAAACACTGCATAAAAAAACAGAACATAATTTTATGCAAAGGTTTACTTTTTCTACATAAATCTTGCCCTTCTGATGGCTTGTGAAGGTAAATCTGTGTTTTGCATGGTCCAATATGGTGTCACAAAGTTAAAAAAAAAAGTTTTATAAGGTAGAAGTTATTTGTCAGCTTTTATATTTTTTAATATATAAAAACTATGAGTAACTTTGGCTTAATGGATGGAGTATTGCAATTTAAGAGTTGTAGATTTAATTCCAGCTTCCTCTGGTGATATGTTGGCTTGGAGGAACTGAATAATGTCCCATCATTTCCAGCTTGTTAGTTCTGTAATGTCAATGGCTTTGAAGGTCACAACTGAAAAGTTCTTTTAAATTCAGCACTTTTTATTTATAAAGGCAGAAAAGTATCTTAAAACCCTTTTTATTAACAAGGATATATATTTAAAAATCAATGTTTCTCTAAATAGACATTATTCACTGTACATTTAAAGTTATGCAAGATGTACATTTTTAAATATATTAGTTCATTAGAATACATTTTTAAACCTAAACTCATATACAGCTCTTTCCTTTTAGCCTAGCTCTCCCAATACTAAAACAACTAGTGATCCACATGTATAAAACATCCTACAGTTCTACTGACAAACAACATCGAGCCACAGATTAACTCCAAGGCGATCTGCTGAATGCCTTGTCAGCGTTTTACTAGATGAGCGAGGAACAGTTTGTGGCACTTGGCCAAGGTGAGAGCAGGCCTGGGATTTATTGAGGAATACCTAATAACCTCAAGGTGAACTAGCTTCGGTAATGGCCTATCTCTACTCCCAGAGACCCTTCACTCCATCTTCACACTTCCAATAAATGGAAATTGCCCAGAATCAGGATCTGGCCAGCTGCTGCTACATTTTCAATATGACTGCAGCTGAATCTTTTATAGAGATGTCCATCACAGCTAACACTGAGCGCCTTTTAATGCTGTTGAATCACTCTTTTGAGTCTTTCAGTTGTCAGTCAGGAGGAGCCTTTAAATCTTACAGTAGAGAATGAGTGCTGCTTATTTGGCTGAGTTATCAAAGACAGAAACCCATCAAATAGACTAAGGACTGGTTTGTAGTGATAATAGGATTTAAAAGGCTTCTTGTAAAATTACAGGACACAAGCTTTTAACTATATGGTTTTTTGCTTGTCTACTTGTTAGGAATATGTGAGGGGACCTCTATAGTTATTGAAAATAAAGATTTTTACAAGTTAACAGATGAGAATTATGCTATAATTTTGACTGAATGCTAATGTTAAATATTTTTATGAGTTGTCGATAACCAACTTTGGCCAGGGGTTTTGCTAAACCTGTCAAATAACCCAACATTCATAGCTTCAGTTGTAGTTTTCAAATAGTTAGTTATGATATACTTAAAGGCATGAAAGTGTATTCTGTGGTGGAAGATACGTCCAAGAGTGGTTGGTGTAATTTTGAACTGTGCGCATGCATCGGTGCCCCTTCCTTTGCGAAAGTTGTCTACACTGGAATTGCCACCATGGCTATTATGCCGAGAAATGCCTGCCTGCCAAGAATTTCCTCCCCTTTTGAAACCTGATGAGAAAACGGATTGAAATATGAACGAAAAGCAAAATTTAAAACATATTTTTAATGTTTTCATATTTCTCAAGACAGTTTTCATCGACAGATAGATGCAAATACCTGCCTGCCATAACACCGGTGCTCGGTTTACAGCAGTACACTTCTACTCATATATACATGTTATACATCTTTAGAATGCATAGATTCTCCACAAGTCCACCGCTTAGTTCATTTGGACACCATGAGCACCAGAGCATAATTAATAAAGATCAAGCAGCATGTTAAATCAGAATTTCTAAAATAAAGCTCCAACCTCCTACCTTTGAAGTGATACTGAGGCCGTATTATAAATCTTAGATAGTTTATATTGCATTTTTCGATAAGGGGCTACAGACAAAAGTTAATCCAGCATATTCATAATAAAAACATTAATTGATGAGAAAATCGCCACCTAAAACCTGTTTTACCATCAGAAAAGTTTGGTCCTTATAGCTCACACAAACCATCTTGCTAATTACACTAGCTTTAAAAAAAAGTCTTTCTTTTCTGGTTGGCTTCGTCAGGATTCTTTTTGGCCGTTGATGCTCCAGTTTACACAAAAGAGTGAATAAATAGCTAAAAAATATTTCCATTTGCATGTTTCCAAGCAATACAAGGCCTTGTCTATATAAAGACTCAAACTCACTGCGGATCAGACATTTTGGATTGAAGCTTCCTGGACAGGTGGCGAGAAACATCTTAGAATCTTGGAAACCAAGTCCAGTGGATTATTTTTTTTACTTTTACTACGAAATTACTGTGACCTGGATGACTGAGAATCTTCATCAAAATAGCTCAAAAATATCCAGCAGCAAACAAAGCGTAAGTCGTAATAAATAAATAACATCATGACAGAAGACAGAAGCGAAATGGAAGCACCTATGCAAAATGTTTGATTGACAAAATAAATAGCCAAAACTACTTTCAACAGTAAGAAAAGTGAAATGGCTAATGTTTCAAGGCATCACAAAGGCCAGAGTCTATTGATTTTAATTTTTTAAGTGGGAACCATAATTATAAGAAAACCATCCATCAAATAATGAATGAATCGGACACTTACTTTTTCCTCTTAATACATTTAATAAATATTAATTGTTAAAAAGTTCTCGTATTAATGTGAGTGTATATAAATGAATGAAAAACAAGTTGTTTATACTGCAGTGATACAGCAGTAATAAAATCTGATAGAAGACATTAACTTTATGTCAAATGAAAGAAAATCAAAAATAGTTCGAATTAACCCAAAGTCTCTTATCCTGAAGTTGCTATAATATATATAATTTGCGTGCGTGGCAGTGGCAGCCTTGCGGCAGTTCTGGTGACAGTTCCGGTGGCTCGTTGACTCGTTCAATGAAAGTCTCAGACTGTCATTGAAGCTGGCCTTTTTCCTGTGATTTAAACCGAGTTGGTGTCGGTGCTTCCTGAAATCACTTGCTGCAGAGCAGAGGAGAGCTAATTCAGCTCTGGTAACCTAAATGTAGCCTCCGAATGAGCAACAGAGGGGCCCTAAGTGCTGTTCACCAATGGAGCCGTCCGAAGCTGCCAGAACCGTGACTGGCCCTGTCTGAGACGGAGACTGAGAGCAGCCCCCTGGAGTTGCCACATGAGGGCCACGGCTACCAACTAATAGCCGTAGCTAAAGGGAGACGTCCTGGGCTATCATAGGGTATAAAATTAACCCCCCTGCAAAAGTTTGTCTGTTATTATTGCATCGATTAATCAGCAATTTTTTTGAGAGCTTCTCTTGGAAAAACAGACTGGATTGAAGATGGGACCAGTAGAGACCGAACGAGGCAAAGGCCATCATTCAGAGAGCAATATCCGCCTTTCCCCTTTCAAAACTGATGCTTTAATAAGTGCTTTACTTGGGTGAACTAGGTAGCCTAGGTCAAGAGTTTTAACTGAATACTAAAGCTCATTGAACAGACTGAATGAGCACTTTATGGGCCTAAAGCCAGCTAATACTGGACTGGCTAGTATCGTTAGCTCCCAGCTGGCTTATGCGGAGAAAAGTGTTAGAGGTCGCTTAATGAGCCTTCACCTTCCTTTGATTCAGCTGGACCCATCCAGAGCAGACCCCCTGAGGCCAGCTAAGCTAACCCATTCTCATTCAGCCTTATCACAGTTTAAAGCATTCCTGAGTCTATTTTTTTTTACACAGAATAAAAACTACACTGTTTGACTGCATTTAACATCTCCAAAGCGATTATTCACATTTATCTGCTGCTACCTCAGACTTTGAATATACTTTTTAACCTCCTCCTCTTTTTTGTATTTCTTTATTTTTTATTTTTTTTTTCATTGTGTGTGATACATGTACACTTTGCACCTTAATCCTTATTTATCTTGATATACTGTATATATATATTGTTTATTCTTATGCATCTTTTTTCCTCCTTGTTTTGCATTGCTTAATTACTATGCCAATATGTGACCAGTGAATTTCTCGCTGTGAGATCAATAAAAAAGCTCATCTAATCTAATCTAATCTTCTCCTTTTTATTTGTTTATTTGTGCCCTTATATTCAGAAGTTTTTAGTGCCTCGTAGTTGTTAGAAATAATAATAGTGTGTGATCTTTATTTGTTGTATGTACTTTTTCGAAATTCCCAGCCAGCTGGGGAATTTATATTCTGATACTTTAAGATGTTTATTGCCCTCCCGGTAGAGGTAATTAAAATATCTTATTTATTCAGATATTATTTCGGCTGTTATATACTGTTTATGACACACAGTCCTACTAACTGTGTGTTAGAACAATAGATGAAAGAGTGATTTGAGCTCTAATCATGGTCAAACAGTTAATTCTGCAAATACATGGAATAAATTCACCACAACTTCTGTTCAAAATATAAGAGTTTATTAAAAAAATCATTCAGCTCCAAGTCAAACACTCTTAACTAAAACTAGTGAAATTCAACTAAACTAAACTGAACTACTATGTACAAAGAGGAAGGGGAACATGGTTGAAAAACATATTACCGTTTAAGATGGATCTTGTGTTTTAAAAACCAAAATTAATCTGGAAGAATTTATAATATGATCAAATTAGCTTTTCACTAATTTAGAGAAATTAGAATGTTTTCAAACCAATTCACAATTTGGCCAAATAATGTTTTATTAAATGATTTGCTTAATTAAGAACCAATAACCTTTAGTTAAATGATTCGTTACCCTCTTTGAAATAGCTAGCAGCGAATAGACATCAGGATTCCACTAAATGACTTTTGGTCATACTTGGTAATGGAAATGTAATGAGCATCTGAGGAACACATGAACACTAATGTTATATCAGTGTTTAACCCTTAGTGAAATAAAGCTGGTCAAAGCTTCAACTACAGTTCAACACAAGTTTCTGTATAGCATAGCATGTATGTCACCCATCTTGCCCAAAGTTGCAGAAGATTGGGTGAGAAGCTGACTATAGATAGGAGCGCCCAGCGGGACCTTTCTAAAAGGGGAGAAATATTTTTTCAAACAATAGCCACTGAAGCTAAAAGTACAACTGCAAAATAAAAACTACAACTACAAGATGGTTTTCCTGGCTGGCTCTGATGAGATTGTCCTACACACAGGAAGAGCTTTGCGCTCCCCTGAACTGCCAGATGTAATTAAGTTGAATTCTGTTAAATTATATAGCCCCAATTTACAACCGCGTCATCTTAAGGCACTTTACAAAAGACAATCCAACCAGATAATGCAGTCAGATTGGTCCAGAGTTTTCTATCTAAGTAAAACTGTATGATTGCATCAACTCATTGACTTCGAAAGCAAACCCTCACACACCAAGCATGGATGTAGCGACAGTTGAAGGATTTCTTTTTCTGTTATCTTTGGTTATGCGCTTTCCATGGCTTCACGCGGATTTATCTTACGGCTTTTCTCCAGATACGCCAAGCTTCGCGGTGCATACTTTATTTTTTTGTATTTTTATTATTCCCTTTTAGCTTTATTTAAGCTCCTTTCTAATTACAGTTAAGCCCTGATGTTTTTTTTTCCTAGTTACTCTTTGTTGCCCCTTAGTGCCACTTTCTATTCCTTAGCTCCTTTCTAGCTGCTTCTGTTCACACCTACTGCTCCCAGTGTAATTACTCCATTCATTGTTCTGTCTCCCCATATATACTCCTCCCTCTGTGAGTTACATGGTGCTTGATTTATAACTTCCATTCATTGGCCCAACATTGTTCAAATTCAGCAGTTGCCTTCTCATCATTACACCATAGTGCAGCCTATTAGGTATCCCGGAAGGGTCCTTATTACATGTGGCTCACAAATGCAGCTTCTTTTGCCTGTTTTTGAAGGGCCGAGTCAGTTGTATCCTCGAAGCTTTGGCTATCTCATGATACATTGTGAGGTCCAAGCAATTGGCTGCTCACACACACAGGAGTAGCGTGAACGGTGGTGAATATTGCAACTGCATTTTTTATAAAGCACAAGTATGTGAATGGTTTACATCTATGAAATTGATGGAAATAGTTGTTTTAGGTCAGATACATGGTGGGTATTTTTGGTTTGTGAAAGGTTTCAATCTGTCCTGTACAAATGGGTTGTCTGACATTTAAGCAAACATTGCAATATCTCCCCAATATTGAACTACAAAATCTGACACAACAATGCTGCATAAGATCCTCAAAAATGTAATTAGCACACAGAACAGTAGTGAGGACTTTGGCTGCAGAAGGGTGGACCTGTTTTAATTGTCTGCCTAGTTTGGGGGACATGTGGCGGTGTTAGAGCAGTGTGCTTGTGCCTGAGAAGGTTTGCTTCGAGCTGGTTGAATCCCCACAGCCTGCACCCCCCAGTCCCTGATTAGCACCCCCCAAACCGATCCCCTCGGACGCCAACCCACTGCTCCCCCAAGGGGATGGGTTAAAATGCAAGAGTACATTTTCTCCAGTGTGAGATGTAAAGTTCAATTATGCATTTTCTCTCGAAAGGTGCCTCCTAGTTTCGTTTTGGAGTTCCTGTATTTCTGGAATTATGCTTCTGTTACATCTACATCTTCATTAAATCTGCAAGCAGTTTTGCCAGATAAAAGTCAAGGCCCCCAAACATCTGTTTAAAACAACACATCACCAGGTACACCAAACCGCTCAATTAATATATTGTTATATTTACTGTGAACATGAATATAGCTTCACGGTACAACATCAACACTACATGTCAAAACACTACAATCCAACATAAATGCTGCCTAGAGTTGTTCTCCATAATAACTCTGGCCCAGCTACCACAGTAATGTCAGATTCAGTGAGGGTCATGGGGGAGACATCATCATAACGGCACTAACATGTTTTTGCAGATGGTTTCATTACCACATAGACTACTCCTATTTTTACATCCACAAAAATTTATGCAAAATAAGCCTATTTTTTACATAAATCTGAAATAATTACATTTATTATGGTTGATGTCACATCCTGCTATTAGCACAGATTTTGGGTTTACTTATTAGTACACTATTTTAGATTATCTGTGATCGTCATTGACTACTGCTACAGGAAAAAGAAGCATCTTGAGAAATTGAATTAAATCAGACAGTCGGAAGTAAATTAGCAAAGAACTCTATTAAAATGTAGTAGCATTATTATACTCAGATTGTGAGAGAAAACAACATTTCCAGTCACATCAATGAACTCCATCAAAAGATGGAGAGTTTTTGTTTGTTTTTTGGTATTGCTGCTAATCTTTTTGTTTATATATGTCTTTTCATTTTTTAAACATTGTTGTTACTTTTGTGGAGCTCTTAGGAATGTGGTGATAAGGGGCAAACAATTACAGTTTTCTGTATGTTCCCTTAAGGCACACACACATTAAAAAGCCATCCATGTAGTTTATATCTACAAAACTTGAAGCTCGAGGTGAAGATTGATGACTTACTAGATTGCTATGCGGGGATATTTGGATTTGTTTGATTGTTTGCACTGTGATAAGCGTGGACATTTAACTGAAAAGCAGGATTTTTTTGTCTATGCAGCAATGCTGCAGCAGGGCAAAGTGACAATGAAGGAGAGGGAAAAAAACACAACAAGATTGAGGGACATTTTGTCTGCCACGGTCAGAAGAAGTAAAGCCTGGAATGCGTATTGTGCATGTGTACATTCACAGGATATTATCGACTATTAGTATTCTTAAACCAGACACTTCTGTCCCAAACCTGAGCAGAGAAGTAATGCTGTCTGAATCTCAGTTCATGAAGAGGAATTAGGGGGAAACAGATTGATTCTCAGCTATATTAGGCAGATTTTAATTAAGTGTTGGGGATTGTTGATGTGGCAACTTACATTTATTGTATTCCTTTTAGATTCCCTGCTTTATTTCTTTAATTTATCCTCATCTTACCTGAAATAACTTTTTTTTTTAATTCTACCTGACAAGAGAAATTTAACTATTTAATATTTAACTGAACTACAAAAGTAATTCAACAATTTCATATTTAACATCTAAATCATAGATTTAGATATCCAATTTGAAAAGTGTGTCATAATTGCACATTTTAAGAAAAGTATTAAAGAGGAATTGTAAATTATAATTATCAATCCACTGTCAAATGCTGCAATTTCAAAAATGAATTTTAAAATACAATTTTTAAATGAAACCTAAAAAAACAAAATGTGTTAATCTGATTATGAATACATTTCCTTATTCAAACAGCTACAAAGGACTTTTTCCAATTCCATTTTTCCAATCAAGATTTTCATATTCTTTTCTACTCTATTTGCCGTTTTACTCTTAAAAGTTTCCCTTGTCCATTTCGCTTTATCCTTGACATTTGTTAATGTATACCATCTGCTATTGCTGTTTCCAAACTGTTAATATATGGTTATTAAAACCGCTATAAGTTGTAGCTAAATTGTTGATGAAAAGAATACTTAGTTGCTTAAATTCTGTAGCCAGATTAATAATATGTTGTTGATTGGTCAGCGGAAATTAGCCATACAGCAGGGTAAAGTATGTGAAAATCAAATTTCAGTAACTACATTACTTTTCCAGTAAACTAGCATTGTATGAAGTAGTATCTAAAGTGATGCATTAGTCATTACTATGGGGACCCAAAGCAGTATATATGAGATGACACATGGGAGCAAAGAAACAACGAAGCAACAAAACAACCTGTTCAAACACAAAACCAGCAGATAGGAATTACAGAGTTGGTGTATATATGGGGAACGGAAACAAAGGATGGGCTAATGAGCTGATATGGAGCAGGTGTGAATAAGACTAACCAGAAGGAGCTAAGGGGAAAAGAAGCTTAGCAATGGAAATACAATACTGACAAAAGCAAACTATAAAGACACAGAATAAAAAGAAACTAAAAAAATAAACTCAAACAGAGGACAGAACCCTGATACAAACATGTCCTCACTAGTGTGTGTGTCCCCTAACCTAATAGCACACACCTGAAAAATCACGCTGATGAAGCAATATGAAAAGGCTGGGCGGCGAAGCCTTGGTGGCAGCCAGCAGTGCTAAGGCTAATGCTGCGTTCACACCGGGGCAGCTGGCGCGACAGAAGCAGCGTAGTTTACATGCAAAGTCAATGGTTGACGCCTGCCGCCGCAGCAAAAGGTCCCGCTGGGCGCTTTCAGCTGCAGGCGCAGCCCGCCTGAGAAGCTGAAGCAGCTGCTGACGCTTTTGGCATCTGGACGCGGTGACGGCCGCAAATGCGCGCTGCTCGAGATGGAAAAAATCTCTCTAATTTTTGCTGCTCACGCCACTACCAACCAACCAGAGAAGCTGATCTGGGAGTTTGACCGGGGAGAGAGACACAGCCAGATGACACAGACCGCCTGATTACCCTCTGCGCAGTTTATTAAACGATAAATTAACTTAAAATATATACATCTGCCGGCAGAATATGTTCGCTTATTATTCTGGTGCCTGCAGATCGGATTATTTAGATGAAAACACCCACAGTAGCCGCCGCTGTAAACCGCGCAGGAGGCCACCCGCCCAGAGGCTACTGTTGAATGGATTCCTTCTGTCGGCGACCGCTGGTATGTGGGGTCTGAGCCGCCCACAGAAATAACATTGGGAGACAGGATTGTAATCTGGATGAACTGACTGCACTGGGATGAAGTTTTCAGGTGTTTTTTCTCACTTAAAACATATTAAAACTACTTTATTCCCACTGATCACAGCAAATATAGCTGCAAGGCAGAGAAAGGATAGGAAGTCTCCCCAACGCGACGCCAGACACATCTTTGGAATCAGCTGCGAGCCAGAGCTGCAAAGTTGTTTCCCCAGCCGCTGTCCAGAACTTCTAACTGGTACAAGCAGCAAAATGAAGCAGCAGACGGCTTTTGCTGCTTTTGCAGCATCCGGTCTGGAACGTGCTAAGAAAACCATATTATAAGTAAAGATGTTCCATTCAGAATACATTTGGGAAAAGCTGTGGTGAAACAAAACCTTCAAGAGACAGTGAGACAGCTGCTCCCCGTTCTCTCCTGGATCTCTTGGTGCCAGCTCAGTAACAGAGTTCTGCTTCTGGGCTACCCTCCTTCTAGGTGCAAAAGACTGAACTATTTCAGGTTGGTGGCTATCCAAAAGCAAATACTGCTTGGATAGCAGCCATGAAAGGTACATAGGATCTTTTGAATATTTATCTCCCAATATCCCAATTTCTATGTATTTAAATAAATAAGATGTAGATGTTTCCTTGTATTGTGATTAAATCATTTTCTATGTTTCCTTTAAATATTTCAACATTTTAGTAGCACATCATTCAATTTTGGTCTGGATTGCCTTTTTTTAATATCAAATCACTGTGAATTAAAATATTTAATTGAAAATTTAATTTGTCTCAGGTGTCTAATTTGACACCTGAGCAGCAGTAACTCAGCAGGCAGAAATAAAGCCTAAATTGCCAAAGTAGAAAGAAGAGAGTTTTTCTTCTTATCTTTTTTGGAGCAATGAAGATATTGATCTGTGTGTAATGCATAATTCATAATAGATCAGGAAGTGTTTGCTTTGGGATGGAAACCTTGAATGTCTAAAAAACTTCCTTTATTGGACATTTTGTTAGCTTGTCTCTCTGCTGTATTAACCGACATGATGTGTTGAACTAGATCTACTCTTTTTCAAAACTTTTGTGAGATACTTTTTTATAAAGCAGTTGTTATTCGAAATTGTAAGGTTAACTGTTTTATGAATTGCTACATAAACTACTGACTAAAACTAGACTGAAACCTTTTTAGAAGTTTTAGTCGACTAGAACACTGGACTGAAGCGATCCTGGTAATTACTAAAAATGTGACTAAAACAAAATAGTTTTTCATCTAAAACAAAAACTAAGACTAAATCTAAGGTGGCTGTCGAAACAACACTGCTTGTATGTGATCTACAGTGTGACGTCACAAGCGAGTGAGCTCTGTATTTATAGATGGTAGCGCTGGAGCACATCTTGCAATCTTTTCATTTCTTTCCCAACCTCAGCCAGTGCATTAACAATAGAATCTTTTCAAGAAGATTCAAAATAAAGACTGCTCTCCACATTATCATCCACCATAATTATTATTTTCTTCCCACTTCTGCATAGTAAGAAACAGAATAGTGACTTTTGTTGTGAATAAATGTCATATAGGTTGGATGAATAGACACAGATTGCATTTGAAAAGATCAGAAATATAACAGATTCAGGACCTGGGTTGCATTGGAAAATAAATCGGATCTGTGTTGTTCAAACTGTTGTGAAAAGCGATCACACGTCATCTTAACACTGACTGTCCTTAATTGAGGCACATTCTTTACTTTCTCAGGACTATAATGATTTTATTTGCATTGTTTCTGTTTTTTCATGCAAAAGTACCAGGATCATACAGTTGTGCAAGGGATTTTCTCTGGAATAATGCAAGCTCTGTTTATTTACCATTGCAAAGTATAATTTATTTTTGTTAAATTGATTGAAAAGCATTTTTTTCCAGCTTAATGCCTATTTTATACCGGATTGAAGGCAGTCAATTTGTAAAAAAAAAAAAAAAAAAAAAAAAAAAAAACTGTTCTAAAACATCTCATTTTTATTTTGTTATAAACAAGAAACATGATCATATCTACATAATATTAAGTCAAACCAAGCATATCAAAATTGTACAGTTAAATTTTTAATGTTTTCAGATTTGTAGAACTTAAATTTTATTATCTAATGTATTAGTTAAAGACAACCAAGTTATATTTTAAATTCCAATAACAGTTTTTTTTCTGAATCTAGATCATAAAAACTAACTGCATCGTTACTTTGGCTTCTATTTACTTTCACTGGGCAGTAACTGAGTAACTAACTCAGTTATGTATTTAAAAAAGTACCTAGTAACTTCAAATTGATTTTTTTAAGCGACTTGCAGACACTGTATTAGTGAGAACGATAGAAGACTGCTCATGCTCAGC
>JAGKQL010000051.1:3297986-3319915 GCA_018398635.1 Cyprinodon brontotheroides
CAGACGCAGACAGAACTGCCAAGTTTGGCAGGAAGTTCTGCGCATGCTTAAAAGATTTAATCTGATCCAACGCTTGGTACATGTATACACACGTCATGATCGGATCATTTCATTTAGTGTCCATGTAAACGGAGATTTTGAATTTCCGATCAACCAAGGTTTGGATCGGATCAGGGTAATTTTGCGCATGTAAACGTAGCTTGTGTTCAGTGTGTTTTGATTCAGTGTTTTTTTTCCCTCTTTCACGCTGCTCCCGTGTCCCACAGCTTGGTGTTACATCATTGGATCTGTCGCTTTGAGACATGATATCTGCAGTAGGGCTGCAACTAACGATTATTTTAAAAATCGATGAATCGGCCGATTATTTTTTTGATTAATCGATGAATCGGACAAAAAATATTTTTTATACTAACCTCTTTATTCCAAAATAAACATTTTAGACAGAACAAACAAGCACATAAGTACAGGTTGCTCATTAACTGTACTGGTGCAATATGAAAAATAAATGTTTGTGTTAAAACTACGCAAACTTACATGAGAAATGTAGCTGTACATCCACAAAATATAGGGTACTTTGTTTCATAAAGCACAAAAAAAGACAGACATTTTTGTTTTTAAAAGCCCATAAGGGGCTCAAACAATAGGTCCCCCCATTTCATCAAATGAGTTTTTTTTAAACTAGAGGAGTTCTGCCTTTTAAGACAGAAAAGTATAGCAGTTAAAGTTGCTACTTGAGAAAATACTTAACCACATAGATAAAAATAGCCTGTGATTCAAATTAGAAATTGTATTTGGAATAAAAATAAGAGAACTAGGGGTGCTAAAAAACGCATCCTCCAAAGACAGATATTTACATGGGAATGTGCGTATAATTAAATGACATATTACTGATCTTGCTGGATTTTATGCTTTACTTCCATAAATTGCAGGATCTTCTTTATTCTTTGCCAGAAGATTTAAACTTTAAAAAGCCTTGCCCTCATAATTTGCAAGTTAATTTTATTTATAAAGGCTATTTTAATTATTGTGATCTATTTCGCGCCGTCAATCCCAAGCATGCGCCGCTTCAATCTGCAGTCTGACGCCGGAAAAATCCTTAGCGGCTCTGACTGCAGCGCCGAGAGGGGTCAGGAGGAGAACGGGTTGGGATGGGGAGGATTCGCATGCAGCAGCTGCTGCTGCCGGACAAGAGTTGAACAATACATGCTTTCACGTAAGAGAGTCTCCAAAAGTCGCCAGTAACACCGTAAAAGTCACCAGATTTGTCGCTAAGCTTTAAAAATAGTCGCTGGAGGGGGAAAGTCGCTAAAAATAGCAACAAAGCTGAGTTGGCAACACTGGCAACACCTGCAGCTGGTTCGCTTCTGCGTAATTTTTTTTCTTCCCCCGTTTCAGTCAAGTGGCAGTGATGACGGCGACGGGCGCGCGATGACGATTAATCGCCGACACAACTAATCGATGATGAAATTTTTAAAAGCTCTATTTTATCGACCGCCCCGCGTCCCCAACCGCGTCAACAATAACCGCCTGTAAGGCCGTCATCGGCCGTGCCGACACACAGCAGCACTCAGTGAATATTAACCAGCAGCTACTTCAATAGATGCTTATGTAAAAGTTAGGGAAACAGGTTGGTTAAAAAAATTAGAGATGCTACCAAAATCGTTTGTTGACATACAGGATTTTTCACAAAAAGGCGCATACGTTGTAAGTTTAAACAAGTTAGCAATATAAGGCAAGAAGCTTGAGAAAAGGATTCGCGACCATGACTCCCAATTACAGGTTAAAATTAACATGTTTCTTATTGTGTAGACCGACAGAATCAGACTGTAGAGCTTCTACATATCTTGAAATTTTGTTTCTGGCATCACTATATTAGTAAATAGGTTCACAAATCTTTTTAAACACACTGGAAAAAGTATAACCTTGCTCAAACTAAAAAAAAAAATGATGTCCAGATATCACATCTAAAATATTTGACTTCACAGAATCTGAATTTAATCACTTGTTATGACCTGATTATATTGTGTTGATGTAAACAATAATACTGCACTTGACACAACTTAAAATCTTTGCCCTGTTCCAAATGATTTTCTGAACATTTTAGCTGATGAACCAAACTAATATATTGACATTGGACCAACCTAATATACTTACTTTTAACTAAATTGTTAAAACAAGAATTAATGTTTGTATAGAAACCAGTTAATTTAAATATAACGAAATTAGATTTTTCACATATCATTTGACTTTACTTCAGAAATAAGTTCCATTTCCCATCTTACAAGCTCCATACACCCCAGACAGGTTGCCAGTCCATCGCAGGGCAACACAACCATTCACACACACCTACCGGCATTTAGACTAACAATCATGTTTTCAGACTGTGGGGAAGGAGAAAATCTTGTAGACCCACACAAGCATGAGGAGCACAGACAAATTCCATGCAGAAAGATCCAGGCCTGAACTGAATCCCACGCCCTTGCTTCACGCAGCAGTGCAACTGAGCCACTCTGTCAGCGGTCTGGGGACTTAGACCGATCAATGCGGTTTGAGTATGCAAAGCGCCGCAGTTCACATTTGACTCAAACAGAAAAATTTTATCTAGAATACATATGCATATTGTTGAGAGAAATCAAAAATTTTGTTTTATGCTCCTTTGTACGTGTATTTAGTTCAGGTTACATCAAACTTGATGTCTCAAAACTAAAAGAATGAGTAACAAATCAATCAATAATTTCATCTAGTTTAGAGTGAAAAAGCATTAGTTTGAAGTAAGGGCGTAGGTTTGATTTCAACTTTGTAGGACACTATTCTTCAGTTTCCTCATTGGTCCTTTGCAAAAAATATGCATGCTCTTTTTTATGCTTAATGTGAGCTTCAGGGCTCATTTTGTTAAAAAGAGAACAGCAGCATTTTCTTTATACATTAATCTCAAATCTTATAAGCACTACATGCACTAGATGCTGTTTATCAATATTTAAAAGCATAACTGGCTCTGATGTGAATGTGGAATTAGACTTTTTCCACTTTGAAAAGGATTGCATTTAAATTTACCTGCGACTAAGACAGTGTCTGTTTAACCAAATATAGTCTATAATATGTGGATTTATCCTGTGTTTTCCTTTGCAGAGATGAAGGTATTGCAGAGGTAAAACCCACTCTTATTTTTTTATCTAATATGCTCTCTGGATGTACCAAAATAATAATACATTCAAGGGACGGAAATAAATGTATTGTATTTACATGTGAACAAAAGAAGGAACACAGGCTTGCCTGAGCATTTAAAATATTAATATTAAAAGTTGTACATGGAACATTTGGTACTCTGTGTAGCTAATTTTATTGTATTTTATCTATGGCTGAAACAATTGCGTCTTATATCAACAGTATTTAAAATAATCGTGAACTAATTTAGTAATTGATTAATCGTAAACTGGAGTATAGGGCCACTAAAATGTGCCTTTAGCCGACAGAGCGACCCACTTAGAGCAGGAATTATACCAACATTGTAAAAAATATGTAAACATTTTGCATTTAAGAAGTAAAAAAAAAAAATTGTTTTTGTCTGTCAATATTCTCCATCCAGAACTCCATCCATCCATCCATCCTTTTTCTTTACACGCTTGTCCCAAGTGGGGTTGCGAGGGGTGCTGGTGCCTATCTCCAGCAGTCAATGGGCGAGAGGCGGGGTCCACCCAGAACTCCTCCAAAGGAAACATTTAAACGTTTCTGTTTCACCTGGTTTCATTTCATAAAAGATCTTCTTTAAGGAGCCTTTGGCTATCTGATTAAAAGATAAAATAAAAGAAATCTAACGTTGTTAACTTACATTTATCAAGTTCCACAAATAAAAAAACTCTCTCCTGCTTCTTTACAGAACTCCAATCAGAAGCTTTCGCCTGTTTTAGCATAGATAATAAGTTTTTAATTTGGACTAGTTTCGTAGCCCAATATTAATTTATTTTAGCGTCTTTTTTTTTGCCCTCCAAGCACCCGCGCCACGCGCGCACATACAGACTAGAAAACACGCAATCAGAAAAAGAGAAGGCGGAACTTAAGGCAGAATAATCAGAGAGTAAACCGAGAGGAAAAGAAGCGGCTGCTGTATAGTAAATTATAAACATGTTGTTCACATCCAATTATTGGTAGGGACAAATAGGTCCGTCCAAAATTTTGGTAGGGACATGTCCCTATGGTCCCTATGCAAACCTACGCCCATGGTTTGAAGGAACAGTTACATGTTACACTTGTTGGGAGAGCTGCAGATTTAAAGTTGAAACAGATTTACTGGGATATGCCACATGCAATAAAATATATCTCCAAGGTAATCAAAAAAGGTACAAGAAAAAAATACGCTATGCTATATTTAAAATGCAGCATATTCATTATTTTCCGGAAATTGTACTTCTAGGGATGCATAACATATTATTTTTGGCATCGGAATCGGCTTTTATTCATAACTTTTTTCATGCATTGATGTTTTTTTGGCCCTACATATGTAATGCACTAAAAGGCATCTCTTTAACATCTACAAATATAAATATCAGTGCAAAATAGGACAGCATTCAATAAATAGATGTTTAAGCTCATTTCAACTTGACCTCTTTACTTCATTGTTTTTAAAACTACAGTATCTACACTTCCACTTAAATAACAAATGTTTTTTTCTTTTGACACCACTGTCAAATACTAAACATGTGGAAATACTTGGTTTGCTTTATTTTTCTGAAACTTTGCAGTAGAAACCCATAATTGATATACAGACAGTGATTTCAGCATCAGTTTACACTTTAAGAGAAAGAAAAACCTAATTTAATATTTAAATCTAATGTTGTTTAAGAATTTCCCTGAAGAAAGTTATGAAAACTTACTGTTTGTTATAACTTTCTGATTCGTTTTCTCTGTACTCTCTCTACGTAACAATTATTCAAGCAATTTACGATTTACATCCAAAATATATTATATTACAGTGAGTTATCTTCACATTACTGACCCTCATACCTACCGGGAGTCAGAGCTGCCTTCATCAAAAGGACGCACAGGGGGCCTGTGATTCGGTCGGATGCCCCGCGAGATTGTCGCAGGACACCGTATTCCACCTTGGCCACACACTGAGCAGCCAAAGTTTCCGGTCAGCAAACCGCCACAAAATTACCCAGAAAAAAAAAAAGCGTAGTCAATAAAACTGTCCACATGAAGGAGAGGACTGTATGTTCTTTCGTCTACTTTAACTTCTTTTGGAGTCGCCCCTGCAGATGCGATTACCAATAATCAGTCCGTTACACCCACCATTCAAACCCCAGCGTAGATAAACCGGAAGCTAACGCAGCTAATAATGCGTGGAAAGTTTAAGAAAACAGCTTTGACGTAAGCGTTGTAGTAGCGTAATAATATAGCTGTTAACGATGGCGGATGAAAACATATGGAAGCGTACGCAAAAAAAAAACAAAGTAAACAAGTTAATTGAGAGCTAGCAGGTAAACTTGACAATTAGATCTAATAAACAAATAACTTTATATATCACGCCGATCCGTGTGTTTTTGTGGATTTTAAACACGAGTTTACTGTAGTAGACGGAGTAGAACTAGTTGTCTTTAGATTAATCCGCGCCTGTAAAGTGGTGCGCGGATTGTCTCTGCCCAGATTTGATCCAGTGGGTGGTGTCTGAGGTGATCTGCCCTGTTCTTGAAAGAGTCGGGAGAGGCGGAGCCGTCACGCGGAACAACCGTCACTTATCGATAGCTTTCAGTCATGGCTGCACACCCTTCCATAGGTAGAGGCGTGGAGGCTAAGGCGGGTTTAGAGGGAAAGAAAAGGGTGGGGGGCCACGGTTTTTTTCTTTTTTTCATGCAGAAACAAAAGAAACAGAGAAAGAGCGCATTATTTAGGTTAATAAGAGAGCCATACAAACTCCAAGGTGAAATCAAATGATCAGCTTTTCTACCAGTGTATATCAGGGGCGTCATCTGACCCAATGCAATATGGGGCAATAATAAAGGCACCAAAAAAAAAAAAATGCGAGCAGGCAAAGCGCGGAGTTGAAAATTTTTGGGCAATTATTTATTTTATAAAAGCATGGGCTCAGATAATTATGGAAGCCCGTTTTGCCACTCTGTAAAAAAACAAATAACATATTATTAGAAAGCATTGTAATTAAATTGTACAATCTGATTTGTTATTTTCTGAATTATTAAATAATGATTAAATAAAACCAAATGGAACTGGCCCAATTTGTGAACTTAACTGTATATCTCTAATCCATTACTGATGAAGGAACAATTTCATCAACTTCATTAAATATCAGTCAGCAAACATGAACTTGAAAACTTTGAAATGTGTAACTGTAAAAGGAAAACAAAAAAACAACACCCTACATACATACATGTCTGTGTTTCTCATTTCTATTTGAGGGAGTGTGTGTATATCAGGCCAGAAAGATGGGAGAGCTGTATGTTTATTTTTTTAACGGCAAACGTTAGCGCCTCGGCTTCATTTTTGCCAAGCTAGAGTTCTCCTCTCTCAACTCCGCTCTGAGGGCGGAAAATTAATTAATTAAAAAATCTGTGCCCCAGGCACCGCAGATCCACAACGGGGCACATGCCCCTGTGAAAAGGGTCTGCCTATGCCGATGGTGTATATATCATCCTAAGAAATTACGATACACTGAAAAAATGATCCGATTAAGAAAAACATCCATAAAATAAATCTATTTGCGATGAACTCGAGCAGGTAATAATAATTGAAATGTATTGATCTCACAGTGGAGAAATTCACTCTGTGCACTTAATCCATTCCCTTCGGGAGCAGTGGGCTGCCATTGTGCGGCGCCCAGGTAGCAGTGTGGGGTTAAGGGTCTTGCTCAGGAGCCCAGAGTGCAGGCTGTAGGGATCGAACCAGGTACTTGCAACTTTCTCAGAGGACAAGCGCACGGCTCTAACCACTAAGCCAATGGCCTAAATATCAGTAGGCAGAGACTGCAGTTGCTTAAGGGCCCCATCACTGACACCTGGTTGGCCCCCTACACAATTGTAGACTAGGACGACTCTTTGCAGATAAAGTGGAGCAAAAAATTCCGTTCAACAAGCATCTCCCTGAAATCAGTTTTTGGAACTTAGGATGTCTGTAACATGTGATGATGGTTCAATTTTTCCACGTGTGATCATAAACTACTGAGAATTGCATAATTGTATCTTCTTGGCGATTATGGAACTGTCGCCGTATCCTGAGCCTTTATCACGTGTTGTACTTCATATGGGGCCCACTCAGAAAATGTTGCTTACAGGCCTATTGTTGTGTCGTTACACCATTGTACTAGGCCATCACTCCCCCCTTAAATGGGATGATTTATCAAAGGAATTATAAGACAGCTCGATATAATGCACTTGAAATAAGATAATTGAGGGTTTTGTTTTATTCATCGTTAAATTGTCTTTACCTATTTGAATCAATTGAAATTACACCTAATTTAAGGAGAAAATTTTTTGCAGTGTTTGTTTCAGAACAGGGGCCAGGATCTGCCCTGTTGGCCCTGTCTAGAACCTTCATGCCAGAAGGCTGGGCTGCACCCAATCAGTATTTTTACAGCACTGCAATAACAAGCAGGGGAAAGGAGTCCATGTTCAATTTGAATGAGTAATCTCCCGTTTTCAATAAAAACTTATATGACTTGGAAAAATGTTTGCTAAGTATTACAAAATATCTTTCAATAGGGATTCGCACAAATTGAACCTTTCCATTGTATCATGGAAGAGTCAAGTATAAAGAATGGGTGGAAAAACTGCTCTGTCCACTAGTTCAAACCCTTGGGAAGGGTAAAAACCATGGTTTTGAACATACAGTCCACATTGTGAAAATGATGGTGATGGTAGCATCATGCTGTGGGATGTTTAAGAAAACATAACTTTTAAAACAACATTTTTGATTGTTTTAACAGCTAAAAGGTTGCCTAATGAGACCAAAGCTGGGTGTTATTACTGAACAGTAGTGCTGTAACATCAGCATATAGAAATGAGCAGTGATGACTTAAGCCTGCAGCTTGGACTTAACCCCTTCATGATCCTAATTTACCTGCATATTGCAATAAAAGATTTAAAGAAATGTTTTTTCAATAATTTTTAAGTTTATATAATTCAATTCAGTTTATTTATATAGCACCAATTCACAACACGGGCCATCTCAAGGCACTTTGCAGTTCACCAGATAATACAGTCAAAATTAATTCAAAGTTTATCTAAGGAAAACCAGTTGATTGCCCCAAATCATTTACTCAAATGCAATCCCTCACACTAAGCATGCTTTGTAGCGACAGTGGAGAAGAAAAAACTCCCCTTTTAACAGGAAGAAACCTCCAGCAGAACCAGGTCAGTGTGAGGGGCCATCTGCCAAGGCTGACTGGGGTTCGGTTAAGGAGACAGAAGCAGAGATACAAAAAGAAACTGTAAAAACTATAACCACAAAATGAGTTGCCTGAGATAAAACTTAAATTAATTACTAATTCAAGTCTTAATCCCATTTAAAAATGATTTTGTCCGGAGAATGACAATATAGAGAAACGCCCAAGTCGAAAGCTAACGCTTTAAGATTTAATTTTATTATGGATTTCATGAAAAAAAAAGATTGCTAAAAACAAAAACAAAGAAAATGTATACAAAAATACAACAGGATGACTTAACATAGTGACTCAGAAAAAAAATCTGTCAGGTCAGGTTATCTCACCAGGAAGAGTTAGTTACTTAAGAGGTTTACTTAATGTTACAAACATGCTTCAGTTACTATATATGAAATTTAAGTTTTCATCACCTTTTTTAAAGCAATCTTTAAAATCGATACTTCTCTAGATGTGAATTACCCCTTGTGTAAAAACTAATCCTGTATTGACGCTCAGCATAGACATTAAATACTAGATTTTTCCACATTATTCAATGTATGTCTATACTTCCGCAAATATAAGAGTTTATTATAAGACTGTTAACTTTTGTTTTTCTCATTGCCCGTCTTATAATCAATGTTAAAAGAGTTATGAAATAGGTGATAAAGAAAGCTAAATGTTGTATTATTTGTCTGTTACAAAACAGTTTTTTTATTATTTCTTTAGTTCTTCCCCAAAAATAAAAAAAAAAGAAAAAGAACTACATGTAGTTAATACTTTACAATCTAAATCTTTTTAAATCTTTCCCATATATAATCTATCTTTTTAAAATAATTATAGTAACATTATATTATAATCTATTTATCTGATCATGCGATTTCAATTTTTTATGTTAATAGAGAAACAAAATCCAGACAGAATAAAACATATAAATATATATTATAGGGCAATACATGTAAACAAATTAATGAAAACAAATTTTAATATACAAAATTACATGCAAGGATTACCTCGGCTAAACTTAAACATTTAAGACAAAGTGAACAAATTTGTTTTTAGTGTGTAAACAAAACATCATATGGATCAGGTCTCATTGCTAAAATGCGAATCAGTCAGTCTGAATTGAAGCACCACAGGGTCAGCTAAATAAAACAACCTCGGATTTCTGAAAAGATCATTAACTGTTACATATGCATCGTTCATTCTGGTAAACATTTGACCAAGCTGCTCAGCCTCAGCTTCAAATCTATTTACATTTCTGGGACAACACAACATATGCGCCGACAAAAGAGGTGACTGCAGTAAAAAGGGCATCTGGAGGAAATACAAAAAAAGACACAAGTGAAACACTTTAAGGAGTTTATATGTACATCTATTTTTAGACGACAGACTAATCAGAGGGCTGCTTTAGCTGCCTCAGTTCTAGAATATAAATGTACAAAACATTTATTTAAAAAGAAAATAATGAATCTGGCACTTGAGTAAGATGAAGGTAAGCCCTATAGTTTTGCCTAAAATATCATAACCTATAGGCCTAAGTGTGGCCATAATGTTGATTTTAGTGTTCAGTACCAATTATTTTGTGTCCAAATTCTATTTTTGGGCTATTTAGGTTTAAAATATTTCACCTAGATATAAAGTTAAAAAGTCATGACTGACGAGCATAATAATCCGTTTACATTTTGACAAGTCTGTATTCAGGAAACGTATTGAAACAGGTCACTGATTTATCTACCGGTATTTCATCTTTATAGAGAAAAAAGACTGCAACCAGAATGAGATTTTAAAAACACAATTTAAAGATCTTTGTATTTAAAACAAGGACATGATAAAAAAAAAAATAATACAAAAAATGGGTAGTACGTTTTGTCCAACACTTGATCGAAGTTATAAAATGTTATTTATCAGTTTGTTAATGACCTCCCTATCAGCAGAGTAGCGCCATTTAACAATTAAACAAACAAGCATCACATAAACTCCTCCTAAATAAATCCTGTTGTATTTGACTAGCATATTCAGTGGTTACAAACCAGAAACTTATGGGTTAACAAAACCTAAAGGTAGTGGTAAGTGTCTTAATAAAATATAGACATTCTTTTTTTAATGTTAGTTTAGTTTGATTTTTTTTTTAATGTAAACTAGAATAATTTAGCATATTCTATAAAAATATTAAGTTGGTTGGTTTCAAATGTCCACTTGTGTGCTTATATGATGAGCTTTCAAACATCACTGTTTACTTCCCCAAATGGCTAAAACATATTTTTAAGGAGTTAAATCTCTGTCCGTGCAATTCCATAGTATGATCCCTGATGTTGTTAAACTTATGTTGTAAATCATTAAGTAAAACAGTCCTTTCCGCGACCTGGGTTTGTTGAAATTTTAACTCTAAAAGAATTCCGCTAAAATTCTGAACAGGTATGGGGAACATCTTCAAAAAAGGAGTGATGGGATCATTGCTTTGATAAAACCTGTTTGGTGGTTGCATTTTAAACCATCTCGAAAGCTCCATTGTTTTCCCGCTAAAACAATAAGAAAACTAATGTTAAACAGTTGAATCCTTGGTTGGGCACTGGTGGTTCTGTGGAGGTTTTTTCCAGGTTGGTTTTAAGCATTTAGCAAATGACCTGGAAGCGCTGGGATTCTTAACTAAGAGTTTGAGTTGGTGAACCACACTTTTTCTCTAGTTATATCTGTGATATGGACAATAAGGCTGGGATACGAAGGTGCAGCGATTGGATTGGCTTTGTTTCTATCTGAGAGAAGTTGAACTTTTGTGTTTAACGATTAATAAAAATCTGCTGTCCACCTCGGCTCATGTATTTCTTGTGAGGTTCCCTGAGCAGAGTTTTCTGTCCGCTTCTCTTTTATCGTTAGTAACAATTTTGCTATCTTTTGGAGGTATTTTCAACAAAAATGTAACTTATAGTATAAAAGACTGCCACCTTGCCCTGCCTCTGACATCCACATGCTCCATCCAAGCAATATAAAGCTGCTGTGAAGAGGTTAAGAATGGAAAGGCTCTACATTAAGTGTAAACAAAATTGTAATTTTCTTTAGGTTTAACAGCATGTCACACAACCCGCCTGGTTGCCTTGAGTTAACTTAAGAATTATGTAATAAAATCATCTTTTTCTCCTGTGCATGACATCATTCATTTCAATATGGTGGCTTATAAATTCCTAAATAGTCTTTTATCAAACAAACTTGGAAGAAATTGGGGTTTTCAGTCGAGGCTCCCAAACATTCCTTTTATATATTAGACATGCAGCTTTGCTCCGTTTTTTTCAGTCTCTATTAAAGCAGTTGCCATGCTCTTTTATTGTCTCTGTTCTTTTTTCATATGTATTCAGTATTCTAACATTTATTTAATATCTGGGTTCTATATAAATATATATATATATTTTTTTATCCTGAACTGATCCATAATACCAATACCTGGGCCATATAGCCAATATCCAATAACGATCCAATTCAATTGTTGAATTAAGTTATATTATTTGTTAACAAATAAGCAGCAAACAGAAAGGTCAGTTCCATGTAAAGTGCGCTTGATTGGATCACAGGATAGCTGATATCAAATCCAATCAACATCTAGTCCAGCTAATCAGTTGACAGCAGAGCGATTTCCTATCCATCTAGCTATTCAATATGGAGCGATATCCGATGGATCTAATTAGTCGATATCGAGTAATGCGGATCGATCTAACCAGTCAATATCGAGGCGATATCTATTCAAGCTAGTTAGTCACTATCAGATCCAGATATCTGATCCAGGTATGGACAGGTGCATCTCTACTTTTTAAAATTGTATTTTTACACAGCACCTTGGGTAATTGTGCTACATTTAGATTGTATATGGATCTTTGAGGTGGGTAACTATGGAAATTGGATGTATGCGAGGGGAAATATTAGAAAAACAACCTCACTGTGTAGGAAAGATATAAAACGACATGGATTGATGATCTGGGACAGGCAACATAGAAAAAAAGCTGTATATATGCTGTTAATTTACTACAGCGAATTACTGAAAGACTGTCTTATAATATTCATTTAGACCTCACATATAATATGTAATGTGTAAAATATCATATTAATAAAACTTAACCTGGTAAATGTGAGCATTGTATAAAACGTGCTGTTTAGTATTAAAATAACTAAACTAACTTGTCCTTCGTCTGCGGCAGCGCACATGCTAGAAAAGACTGGAACATCTTACAAAGGGGTTTTAAAGTTCAAAAGCGGTCATGGCGTTTGTAGAAGGGAAAAGGTTGGTGCTCAGTTGCATCAGCTGGGGGCGCTGATGCCACGTGGGTCTATAGGTAGGAGGAAGGTCGCCGCTAGGCGGGCTCAGACTCATCGTTTTGGGCCTTCGCCACCTGACCTGGGACTTCTGCCCACTCTGAGCAAGAGCTTCCCGAGGAGACTGAAAAGAGAGAAGAAAAAGGTATGGTTACATTGCAGGGTAGAATTAATATGCAAACCTAATAATATCAGTGGGCGCGGCCAATAGAGGCGTTAGAGGCGCTTGCCCCACCCACCACACCCAAGGACCCTCATTAAGACATAAGAAAATAAAAAAAATTGTTATAATTTAATTTTAAATTAAATCTTTAATATAAATTTGTTAGATGTGCAAGATAAATATTTTAATCTTTTAATGACTAGGTAAAAGCGGCAGTCCATTTGCTGGATTGGTGACATGTTTCCAACAAAATAGGTGCCCATTGACTCTCGTTAAAGTTGCACATGCGCGGTAGCTCCTCTGCAATAAAGGCATAGGACAGCTCTGGGTGCAGGAGAGCTGTGCCTCGGGTGACAGGAAGTTTATTTTGCTCACAACCTTCGCCCACACAGTGCAGGTGACTTTTTGCATGTGATTGAAAGGTCGGGGATTCTGGGGAGTTGGAGATGCATTGGGAGAGAGGAGATGGCTGGCACAAGTATACCTTTCAAGGACCTGTTTTTAGCAAGCGGCCCTGCTAACTGGCATGTAGCTTAGGCTAACACTTTATTCTGCTTTCCTGCCTCCTTTTTTCAAACGCCAAGATCCTGACCCAGAATGGATAAAGACAGGGCGGATTTAAAGTTGCCTAGTAAACTAGCCCAAACCGGCTAGCTGCAAAAATTATTCTTGCTTACCGAGAGTGGTCCAGCCTCGATCAATGCCCCAGGCCTAGAACTGGCGGGCCAATCACAATGTAGAGATGTGTTCTGAATTTCTGGATGCAAAGCAGGTGAAGTAGGTTTTGAGGGTGTGGCGATTAAAAGCTGCGCCAAACGCTGGAGAAAGCACAACAAGGAAGATGGCAACAACTATTGAACAGTTCTCGTTTGAGATAGCCACGCGTTTTTAAAAGTTATATCTAAGAAAAATTTTCTTTATTTTGGCAAAGGCAAAAAAAATCAGAACACCATAACTGACAAAAATTCTAATTTAATATAGGGGACAAAAAAAAGTGTCTTTTTTACACGCCGTGGGAGAATGTCTGGTTTCAACCTTAACGCTATTATAAAAATATCAAACATGGTTTCAGAGAGCTGGAAAGTCTGCGATTAATAAACCAGCTTATTTAAAATGATCTCTGCTAATGAAGGTCAGGCGAGCGTAAGGACTGTCTCATGATCAGGCATGAGGTGGACATATTATGAAGATGTGGCTGCCACAAATGCTGCTGTGGAGAAAATCAGAGGAGAAAGGAGGAGAAGAGGTTGGGAAGGTACATGTCTAGGGGAGGACAGGGGCTGGCTGGGGGCTTCAGCTCAAACATAGTGGAAGAAGGGAGGCCACTTGGTCAGGCAACTCTGCCAGAACGCTTTGTGTGCGAGGTGCTGCAGTGCCTGCCTGAAATAAGATGTGCGACACTTAAATATGAACATGGCGCCCGGCGAGCACGCCTCTGCAACCTTTTGTCTCCGCGTGTAAAGCTTACATTCTGGAACTGCCTGAGCGGCACAAACTGCCACGATGTCCCCTCATGGCGGCTTCACCCTTAGCCGGCGGAGGTTCCCATCGCCTCCGTCCCAGGAACTCCATGGCGGTGAAGTCCAGCCCCTCCCCCCCGGCGATGATGATAGACATTGGCAGCGGGAGGCGTTGACGATGGCGTTCAGCCTCGCCCCGTAATGGGTGATGACTCCGTCGGTGATGATCAACGGGGCGGGGGCATTGCTGCAGGATGAAGGAGATGTCACAGAGGATCCAGGGAGTTTATTTCCTCACATTACCGGGTTCCATTGAGTAGCCTGGTCAGTTGAACCGACTTACACAGAACGTAAGTCAGTCTGGTAACCTCCTATAAACCGACCAATCAAAAGCGTAGAAGGCGGGCCAATAATAAAAACTGTTCTTTTTCTGTGTAAATAACGGTCGAGACTGCAGCTGCAGTGAAAAGTATTGCATTATTAATGCCTTATTATGTCATCCGGCTACTGTAAAAAGGGTTTTTGTGTCACATCTGTACTGATCTGGTTCTAAACTGTTTCCTCTGACTCTGTTGGTCCCGCCTTTGAAATCAGGCTCTAATTGCTCTTTACAGAAATAATATACCATGTACATGGCATAAATTGACCTGTCTGGTTTGGCTATCAGTAGGAAGCATTAATGTACATCAAATTTTAAGTTTTCCAAGAAAATGGTTTTATTTAGTTAGAAAAATAACCCAAAAACCATGAATCTGTTGAGCTATCGCCAAAAATCTCCCCAAACATGAAATCTAAAGTTCCAGCTTTTTTATGCTATAACAATAATTTTGTATCTTGTTTGCAACTCACAGAGGGCGGTTTGTTGCTGTAGCGCTGCTCGGCCAAATTAATGTGGTTGATGATTGGAGAGAAGTTGGTTGGACCATAAAGCTTCACCTGAGGCAGACACTGCTGATAGGCATAGACCACCCCCTCTACAAAATAGATACAACTTACCCACAAACACTACAATGACTCCCACATAAACAATCTGGATACTGGAACATATTGACCAAAACATGTAGCGGACATTTTACACAAAACTTTAACTACCAGTCAGATTTTAAGACATGTTTCTATCTTTTTCTTTTCTTATTTCTATAAACTGGTCATCAAATGATATACGGTGACTCTATGAGAACTTCTCCAGCCTCTCTTAATGTTGCTAAACAAAGGACAAGATGCTAGCATTACCTGCACAGGAATGGATTTGAGAGGGTTGAAGTTGATTGGAAACTTCATTGGCTGACCTGCGAACACCAACATTGGATCATTCAAATGTGAAAAGGGAATGCATGGTAATAAGCGCGTCAGAGTAGAGTTTTATGTCATCATCAAATCATCTGGTAAAGAACACTGTGAACAGTTACCTGCCAACTTGGAGGGGAGCTGGGCACAAAACCAAAGGCAGGGAACATCTTGTCACTGTGGGAAGGAAGTTAGATTATCAATGCAGGTACATCCGCCAATACTTTAGGACCAGGTCTGACCATGTTTTTGCGCCGGAGATGCCTCCACTTCCCTGTAGCACATGCTAAACAAGATGGAAAGCGTTTCCTCAGATGTGATGGACCAAACCGGCATAACAGCATCATGCCGCAGTTAATGTTTGCTGGATATCCTTGAAGTGAATCCAGTCAATTAATGAAATTCTGTCTATTTATATAGTGCCAATTCACGTCTCAATGCACTCTGGTTGAGACAATTCAACCAGATCTGTTTAATTTTTTTGTTAAATTGACATTTCTAAATGTTCTATTCCTTTTTAAAATAAATTAAAATGCAGGTATATTACAAATTGGTGACAACATTTATAATGTTCAATAACATAATGAATTATGAACCTGTTATAACAAAAGCTAAAGCGCTTGCCAAAGGAGTGGAAGCAATATGTAACTGGGACTATGTGAAAAGTGTAGGAATTGTTATAGCAGCACCCGTCAAGATGAATTTACCAATAAAAGTGACACCATTCAGGAAGTCAGAAATGGTTGGCACTACTTCGAAGGCGCTGTGCGTGGAAATGAAACCGGTCATCAGGTACAGCGGATATCGCCGGTCCGTTTGAATAGCCAGTTTGAGATTGCCGCCGTAGATCATTAACATGGGTAAGCGCGTGGCAGCATGGCCGGGCTGTAGAAGCTCTACAGGACGATACACCAAAAGCACAACAGGATCATCTACCGCAGGTTCCAGTAATAGTGTTTTCATCTTACTGCTCACCACCCAAGATTTTGCCCTATGGTTACATTTCCTAACTCTGAAAAAAAAATCCTTTCTCAAAATCTAGAACTCCATGATTCCACTGATTTGGAAAAAATAGCAGGCTTCTAATAGAATCAACTAATAAGGGTGAAGCTTTCCTCTAACCCAGCTGTCCTTCCAACCACCGAATAAAGCGGGTCATTTGATACTGGGACGCTTTGAAAAAAGTATATATACCTCTCTATATATATATATTTATCTAATTTATTGACAATCAGAGTCTGGTGATGTTTTCTTTTGAAAAGTATAAAAAGTAATTGCGGTATTCTCTCCCAGGACCATAAAATCGGACCCATCAATGCACTCTTGACACAAGGTAATTCAGGTTACAAAGTCGCATCCTCTTTATAACATCCTATCTTTTGTGAAGCGGGATTTTTTGTGGGATTACAGCGGCCAAAGCAAAGCTTCAAACTCGGTGAACATCGGAGCACACTCGTCCTGTCAAATTTTCAGGACCAACTGAATGGAACGACATTGTTTTATTCCACCATCCTTTCATTTCTCATTGTCGACATATAAGGTCGTGGGTACAAAAAGGTTGAGGAACAGCTGCTCTAACCCACTAACTGAATTTTCTCACTAAGTGCCATTTTTATTGGGGAAAAGAGGGGCATAAAGTTATCTGGAAGGGCGGCGAGGGCATTTCGAAGCTTGTTTGTTATGAAGCTGGCGGTATAATATTTTGAACTTACCGCCTATAGCACTGCGTTCAATACGCTCTTCTTATTCAACGGGTGCTTATATTAGCTTCGACTTCACTGAAAGATGACCGATTGATATAAGACAAGCCAATTTAAGGGTAGCCTGAAACTGTACTTATTATAACACAACTATATAAGATAGCGAGGGAAAAAAGCACTTGTACTGCACAGTCGCGGATTTTTAGAAAATTTTGGGTTAATGGAATGATAAGGGGTACATTTATATAAATGTTTAACCAGAACGATTTGACATTTAATCCTCGAATTTCGATTTTAACGCATGGATACATAGACATCAATTCGAAGCGAATAAACAAAGTGTATGGCTCAGATTATCAAGCTTCGGCTTTCAAGCAGAGGTGGGGTTTTCTACCGCCAGCTAATAACAGGTTTTGGTCCGTCAAATTAAGTCGACGATTTTGCTCACCCGCAGAACCACATACCCTGTTGTCATCTTCTTATATCCAAAATCCGTGGTTTCCTAATCGAAGCCACTATTATCTTCCTTTCCCCTATCGCCGTCCTGGATAAGTACCAACAGCGGAGTCGCGAATCGCCAGTAGCGGCGGGGACAGTGCGGGTTTCAGGGGGCGACGGGACCGTGAGCCCGTGAAATCGATACAGCAATCTGCCCCAAACACAGAAAACGTCATCATTACAGGACCTTCAACAAACCAGGAAAAACACTTGAGACATTTCTGCCTGAATAGATTTCAATAGAGAAGCACTTACTGTGAAGTTGATCTGACAGCCGCCCATGATGTAATCCAGAAATGTGTACTCCTTCACAATCTATAGAAAATAAGGAGAGACTATTTTTACTTCCACTCTTTTCCATGCTCACATTTCCAGGAAGAGAAGAAAAGGAAAGAAAGCAAGAAAGAGCCATGGGAAAGGAGGGAAACCTGGAGGAAGAGAGGAAAGGACACGATGTAGGAGACAAAAAAGGATAAAAGAAAAAAAGGTCAGATTTTTAGCTATAAATAAGGGAATAAAGTAGCAAAACAAAAACATCCATTTCCATTTTTTTATTTACAGACCTGAAAAATACAGAACTCATCTTCTAAATCTCTACAACTACTGAAAGTAGGGGCCGTTATAATGCTGCATAATGATGAAGTGTAAGCTACCACATAAAAAAATGGGCTTGTATTTGTTTCTAGTCATTGTCAAAGCTTGTATGAAGAGTAGATAAGTAACTAAAACTAAGTAAAGGGAGAACAGGAGGCCAGACATCCCCAGTGAGGTTTTCTATGACCACATCCCAGTCATTCTTAATTCAGAAGAATTATATCATTAATGAGAAGGAAGAAAAACACTATTAGTTTATGGGCGGAGTGAGAAGGTTTAGTTTACGTGTATTTCTTTCTTAGGAGACTCTGATCTCCACCTTAAATAATAATAAACCAGACACTGCCGTAGCCTTCAGAGAGGAGCTGGGTCTATGCTATATATAGACACCTTGAACGTTACTGTTTACTTCCTGAAGTTTTGTGCAGGTGTACAACGACCCTGCCCAAGCAGTTAAAAGCAAAGTTTAGTTTGAAAGAATGTGCAGGAAGGATTGAAAAGCATGTTAACCCGGTAATGTACAGGCTTGAGTTCATTATCTGGCGCATGCATATACACACCAGGAACCTGTAAACTTACTTAATTACAAAAAACATTTAAAAAAAACTAACATGTTTCATTGATATTATATATACAAAAAATGAATAATAGGAACCATATTTATCAAACATTATACTAGGCAAGTAAAATTTTTTCTGGGCAAATGAAATGTAGAAAGCCACTTGCCCTAAAAATCCTTAACGTCAACCCCCTGGGAATATTTACCATGATCTCATTAACACTTAGGGCCGGATTTATCAAGATCCAATTTTGCGTGCAGTAATTTGTGCTCGCAAACTGGAATTTTGCGCAAGGGGCTGAACCATGGTTTGCGGGTGATTTAACAAATAGAGTTGGCCATCCCTGTCCCCACCCCATATGTTCTGTCATTCCCATATGGACGTAATTCACCACCTCTGAAACCATCAGTTCCCCTTTAAACCAGAGGGTGGCAGCAGGTTCAAATCAATATACACCTTATAAAATATAAATAAAATAAAAATTATATTTCACTGCAGTAAAAAAACCAAAAAAAAAACAGATGTTTTGTATTGGCCTGTAGAAAAATGCACATACCAAATGGCTCACAAGAAGTGACTATGGATGAGATTATGACTGTGCCTGCATCCCCGCTAGCATTGGCATGTTGTTATCTCCACAGGCGCAGAGGTCGGGGTTCTCCGGTAGGAACCTCCAGAGCGACATGTAGCATTTAGAACGTCGGACAGCACTTCTGAAACGGAGACTGGGAGATTGGGAGATCCCAGATGCTAAAAAAAGCTGCAATGTTGCAAGGAGTTTTGTGATATCTGGTATTGCGTGGGTCCTCCTTGTGGCTGGCTCAAAATCCATTCGGAGTTCCCCAACAGCTCCCAAAATGGCAATGCTGGATAAGCGATATGTTTTGATGATCGTTTCCTCTTTCATTGCAAAAATATTCACACGGAGTGAAAAAATGCGTTCTCTGCGTCTCCTTGCTTCATTTCGATGTCTCCTTCTTGCGACAATAACGCTGCCATGTGTGCGCAATTACGCATACAGACCATTTGCACCTTCTTTTGAAGCGTGTTAAATATAGAGTCAGATACCGTTAGCAAAATTGCTTTCCAGGTTTAATAAATCACTTTGCTTGAGAGTGCTAAATTAATATATTTACATGTTCTCCCCTCCCACAAGACGCACTTTTGCGTGTAAACGCCCATATTGCATATTCATTGCAGAAAAAGTACTAAATGGATAAGAGGCGCTATTTAGCACGTTTTAAAGACCAAATCCTTTTAGCAAGCTGTTGATAGAAAGATCAGTTTGTACATTTTTGAGCGTGGCGCAGGGAAATAGCTCACGTTTTTATACATACAGGCTTCTTTGATAGATCCGGCCCTCAGACTTAGACATTATTGTCATTGAAATTTCATCCAGTACAGCTCTCAAGACTTTTCCATTTTTAAAGTGCAGCAGCATAAATCTTCAGTCCAAATGGGTCGACTTCAAAAAGTTTTAAATCACGTCTAAATTTGAGATTTAATGCGTTGTCTTGGTAACATGATCGCTAAAAACAATATGTGCTGCTAGTGCTTTTGCCCTCCAAGAGCAAACTGGGGGGCGTGGTCTTGTGAATGTGATGTCACGTTTCATGCCTATAGTCTTTGCTGACACACCTGTTTTACTTTGAATTTGTTCCTTTTATGTTATTTTTCTATCATTTTCATATTTCCTATAAATAGTAAAATAATCTTGTTTCTTTCCTTATGAAGGAAGATACATAGAAAGTACCTTGCATTGTTTTATGACAATAACTCCTGAGTTTTTGTAACCCTTCTTCTTCTCCTTCTTCTTGCGGTTGATGCATTCATACTCTGCCTGAGGAGATGAGAAACAAACCAGTTAGAGAGCAACTTCGAGACGCTCCTGCTGTAGTTATTCACCTTCTCATAAAAGAAAATAAATAAGAGCCTTCCACTGAACTCACTGCGTATGACTGGGACGCCTGCTGTATGTGGCTGAGCGTCGTGGTAAAGGACCCGATAATAAAAATCATCGCGATCAGCTGTTATTTATAGTCGTAGCATTCAACCTGGAAAAGACAGAAGGTCGGAGAAGCAGGAAAAGTCTCACTAAGCTGTTTAACTACCAACTGAATGCGTGGAGAGAGAGAGACAGAGCAGATGAGGCTGGAGCATGCCATGAGACTAAAGCTGTCAGCGTGACACTCATCTACTGGAAGCGTCAGCAGAGAGAAACACACAGGTGCTCCGGATGAGCTTTTAAAAGCATGATGACCTCATCCGATTGTGGAGACGAAAAAAGGCAGAGAGCTCTACACACAGCATGAAGCAAACAAGCGAAGGTCAGACATAAACTAAGGTGACGCTACAGCTGAGGAAGCTCATGGCTCATCCATCTTAATGGAGAAATTCTACCGATGGAGAAAGCTGGTCCTTTGGTTCACCTTCCTGTTTGACTTTTAGTGCTTCATTATAATATTTAAATACAACCATAAAGCATGAGCAAACCCAACATAAATTAAATTTTTTGAAGCATTTTTAAAAGAATCCGAAACCTTTTATTTTTTCTCCATATTGTCACTCTTCGGTTAATTTTGACCAATCCAAGGTGATGTGTAATCCTGGTGGAAGGAGAATTATAAGTTTATTTTCATATATATATTTTTTTTTTAGATGTAATCTTCAGAACACAAGGTGGGATTAATAAAAAAAGTATGGTTCATATTATTTGCTTACTTTTACTTTCGGATACCTGTGAGTAAAACCCAGTTAAAAACAAAACTTTGTCTTTTTTTTATTTATATATTATTTTGTTTATATTTATCATTTGAATTTATCAAACAAAGTAAAATGTAAAATACAAATTCAAAATTAAACAAGAATCTAAAATAAATATTTTTCACTCATTTATTTATTTTTGTTTCACTTATCCTTTATAATTATATTTAAGAAAAGATTACAATTACAATAAATAAAATAACTAAAATTAAATCAACTAGCACACAAAAAAGTTAT